>OY740769.1:40417111-40648318 GCA_963513935.1 Aphrophora alni
GTTTGGTTGATAAACCTTCACGTTTGATCGTAAGTTCGTCCATCTATGATTCATTTGCATTAATTTGATCTTTAACTCCTGGAAGCGCCATCTTCAGGAAGATGACAGTTATATTTACTTCCTTATGGTTATCCCCATGGTTTCTTATATTAATATGATGAAAAAAGTAGGTACACAGTTTATTTAGTGTAAAGCTAAAACGTGGAATTATTACCTCTAATTGAATTTTCATGTTCACTCTAATCTGAGATTCCCCTACCTTAGTGTTACACTTGAGTTGTAATATATGAGCATAGAACATTATAATACAGGGTCAAAATATAAACAAACTACGTACAAATGAATGCAAATACAGCGTACTTTGTGAAGTGGATCACAATTATTGTGATATTTGTAACCGTTAAAAATACAAAACAGTTTAAATGAGGTACATATCTTATAAATTAATAGGAAAAAGCTAATTATTATTTCAAAAATACTTGATCGGACAATGTTTTAAATGGTATCTTATATTTTTACTCTCTCTCTCGCTCTCTCTCTCTCTCTCTCTCTCTCTCTCTCTCTCTCTCTCTCTCTCTCTCTCTCTCTCTCTCTCTCTCTCTCCCCTCTCTCCCTCCCTCCCTCCCTCCCCCTCTCTCCACCCCCTCTCTCCACCCCCCCTCTCTCTCTCTCTCTCTCTCTCTCTCTCTCTCTCTCTCTCTCTCTCTCTCCCTCTCTCCTCCTCCCTCCCTCCCCCTCTCTCCACCCCCCCTCTCTCTCTCTCTCTCTCTCTCTCTCTCTCTCTCTCTCTCTCTCTCTCTCTCTCTCTCTCTCTCTCTCTCTCTCTCTCTCTCTCTCTCTCTCTGTGTGTGTGTGTGTGTGTGTGTGTGTGTGTGTGTGTGATGGGTTAAAAACGATGATGAGTATTTTGTAGGTATATCCCAGTGTCCACTATTTGGATATTTGTTTTATTTTCATACACTGCTCTTTATTAGCTTCATGAAAAAAGTCAGTTTAAAATACCCTATGCAAGTACATATTATACAGTCAAAATTAAACATAGTCATACATAATAAACAAGATAAAACTTAACATGTATAATAAATCGGCCCTAATCACAGCGATAAGACATATTACAATAATATAAAAATATACATATAAATAGCATAGATAGATAATAGAATATGTCAATAAATAGAACAATCAAATACGTGTAATAAACAGGGAAGCTACCCAAAACCACAAAAACCAAAATGAAATTTATCAATGCAATTTCAAGCGCTCGTCAACCCTGATATAACTTCCTGATAAGAATAGTATGGACCATCAATTAAAAGTTCTTTTATGGCAGTTTTAAATATTGTACCAGTCAAAAGTTTAATTTTCACCGGTAACAAGTTAAGTAATTTTGTTCCTATATACGAGGGCTTTTTCTCAAATAATTTGAACTTGTGCGATTCTAAATGAAAATCTTACTTATTACGTATTTCATAGGAATAATAATGTCCAAAATTTTGTAGTTTTGTTCTATTTGACACAACATGTAAAACACTTTCATTAATAAACATGCTGGGAATAATGTCATGATTTTTAATGGCTGAACTGTGTTACGGCGTAAATCTAGCCTCTGCATTTTCAGTATATTTCTAATTGCTTTTCTTCTGGATTTTGTAAACCCTTTTCATATTTTGCTGTGAAGAACTTCCTCACAGTGCAGTTCCATAATTTAAAAACGGATTCACGATGGCATAGTAGACTGATTTCAATTTGATAAGTCACAAATCTTATTCAGTCTACTAATACCTGATGTTTCTCTGTTAACTACCGAGTCAATATGTAGATTTCAATACAGCATTCGGTCAATTTTGACTTCAAGATACTGTGACTATTCTACATCGGTTATGTCATTACCATCCTAAAGGATATTACCACCATTAAGACTTTTACTGCCTCTAACACAAAAGTTTACTAATTAAATCTTCCTAACCATAAGCCCTAAATTCGAATAATATTTAGCAATGAAACTAACTTCTTGATTCGTAACTCTGTCTAGCTCCAATTTACAATCACTTGTAGTACAAAGAGTTGTATCAGCTCTCCCTGATTAATAACTCGAGGTAGGTCTTGATATAAATAAGGAACAATAGAGGTCCCAAAACTAATCCCTGTGGGACAACATACTTTATGAAATGAAAATTCGACCCCTAACCCCTACACTAATCCCGATTTTTTTTTTTATTGAAATCCTCGACCGATTGTTCTCTGTTGCTGATATATAACTTTATCAAATCAAAACATTTTCCACGAATACCTTAATTCGCCTGGCGATCTAATAGGACTTCAAAACTGTACTCTGTCAAAAGCCTTAGATAAATTCAAGAATATGCCATTGACTTTTTGCCCTCTCTCTGGTACTAATTATACATGTGTCCCTGAAAGAACTCTTAAAAAAATAACAATACCTGTTGACTCTTAGACTTCAATAAGTTGATTTACCCCAATTTTATCTTAGTACCGAAATGTAGCCTTGGGGAGCTAGCTAATGAAGTCGATATTTGAAATTTAATTAATGGAAATATTTATGAAATGGGTCGATGTTGAAATTAAAATTAGTTTACAGTTTCGATAGTTATGGTTACCTTAATTTTATCTCATCGTATAGAGTTTCATGACATTTCAATCAATTCTGTTTACCTAACTCTAAAAAAACGATATTACCGTTTTCAATATAACCTGCAAATCCTGAAGTGTAATATTAAAAAAATTAACACGTGTGGCTTTACCAATTGAGCCACGCCCGGACCAAATGGCCAAGCATGAGGTTTTTGTAATAAACTGCTTTATGATGGATACATGAGTTAAATTTAGAAAAGAAGAAGCAACGCGTGATGTTATTATTTGGCAGGTTAAACAATTATTGTCGCTGTAAAACCCATTAAGATTACCAGTGATTTAACCAGATATTGGGCTATAAAGATAAGATAAACTGCTTAGTGTTTCTAATACTGTATAGGCCTATAGTAATGTCTACATATGTCTCTCTCAGAAATACGGGGAAATTTTTAGCTGTCCCAAGAATTGAAGGAAAAATTGGACCGCTTTTGATAAACGAGAAGTAAAGAATTCAGAAAAATGCTTGTCAAACAGCTGATGGGGCGCGAATTTCGTTGGTGTAACTGCTTGTTTGTCGACGTCGAACTTAGTGTTAAAATATGGAGTTCCTCAGTTACACAAAATGAGTTATTACAGGGTCATGTAGGTATTTGGTTACCAGGAACTACCAAAAACCTTAAAACGGCCGCCATTTTGAATTTTACTAAATATATTGTAAAATATATTTTAAATTGGTTTAAAATTCAATGAAGTTTCCGATTATAGCTACTTTTGTTTATTAATACTTCTGTTTAGTAATAACTATCTTATGTTGTATCACGGCAACATCATTTGATTTTGATACTGAAAAATGAGCAATTGTGAAACGTACCAAGTTCCTAGAAATTATCTTTAAAAATTGTTTTTGTAAAATTTTAAAATCAGCCGCCCGCCTTATTAAAATTTAGTATTGATTTTCTGGTTAACGAAATTCTCCAAAGGTTCGTAAATTTGAGCAAAAAGAGACTAAAATTGCACACCCCAGAGGAAAAGTTGGGATCAACTCGAATAGGATCGGTGGATATCTCATATTCTACGGTGATTTTGTTTCCATGCATACTTTATAATACAAATATCTCTTAACCAAGACTTTGTTGCAGTGCCGAAGTAAATAAATAAATAAAATGAAGAGAAGATACTTTCAAGTGATCTTGAAAACACAGACCAAACAAAACAATATTAATGACATTTTATTACCCCCTTTGTACATGAAGTAATTATCAAATTACTCCTTTTGGTTACTCTCGTATTGCTGGAGTTTCCATGATATAGACAGAGTCTGAGTACCCGATGTGGAAGGGTCGTGCGGCCTTTCCCATAACAATAGAAGTGTGACATCTAATTAGTCACACTTCATCCAGCATCCTAAACTAACTTTAAATGTTAAGAAGCTTACTTCCTTGATGAAAATAGTGTCTGTCCAGTGTGGATTGAACTATATTTATATTTTATTTGGAAATAAGTTATGTCTTTATATTTATATTCTGATACATTTAAAAAGGATAACACTGCTGTACGGTTTGTTATTTTCCCCTTTACATAACTTGGGATTATTGGAAAATAGTTTCTTAGTTTAGATTTTGTCCATGGAATTGAATTACTAGTTTTTATATTGTTAAATTAACTGGATATATGTTGTGATTGAAAACTATGTCTTCTAGAGTCCATTTATAATTTAGAAACCCGCCTACATAAAAATACAAAAAATGTGAAAATAAAATCGTAATTTATTTCTCAAGAGAAACCATTGTATGCCTAATAGTGTATTTTTGCAGTTTTTATATTTTTATGAAATACACAATTTTTAAAATGTTTCCGCTAGAATGCGAATATATACATACGAACACGTTAAAAAAATATGTATTGTAAATATATTCTCGCACGTATTGAAAAATAGCGAGAATTCACAACATATATTCTCAAAATATACAGTTTCACATCTAATGAGATATTGTTTTCGTCACGGTATGAGAGGTCTGTTTCGCTGTCACTTTGATATTGATGATAACTTCGTTATTTATGTTAAGGTCTTTTCATAACATAATATCGTCTCGATACTTTTCACATGTTCTACAAAACTCTGACAGTATTTACTTGTGTGGTCATGGTGTTGTTTGAAAACACTTTCACTTTATTAATTTTATAAAACACATTGTTCTTGCCCAAGGTAACTCAATCGGGTTTAAATCACAATGATAAGGGGGGGGGGGAGTCATAGCACGAAGTACGCAGCAGTTGCAGCCATTTCATTAACCAAAAGGTTACTTAGATGTTGATGACTGGAAAGGTTCTGCTTTGACAACCGTATAGGACCAATGCACTCTATGATCTGTCAAATAAGAACTAAGAGTAAATTTAACATTTTTCAGCTCATATTTGGAGATTTTTCAATATATCTAGAATGATAGGATGCGTTATCCATAACAATAACACTTTGAGGGAAGCATGCACAGCATTTTTTAAACCACTCTTCGAAGCATGCACCGCTTATTTCATGATGGATGGTAATCAATTCAACTGATTAGAGCTTGGGAAAATTCTGGCATCCTTAGTTGGGTCATTGGTGTCTTTAAAAAAAATCCATATTCCTTTCCAGCTAAAATCAAGCGCTCTCTTGGAACAGGTAAATCTTTTAGCCCTGTAGTTTCTCCTTCCACAAAAGCTTGTGGAGCAAATTTTATTCTTTCTAGATGACACGTCTTCTTCACTTTGTTACCTGAGTTCAAGTAATTCTCATCTAAATAAAATATTTATTCTCCTTCATTCCGAAAGCTTCTGAGATACCGTCTTCTCAAACTCACAAGGTCATGTCGTTCAATGAGCGCTCCAAGATCTTTTAAGTTATCGGTGGGAAGTCGTCGAGCTACAGATCATTAAATTTGGCTAAAGATCCGTATTCGTTGAACATCTCAGTAACAGAGGCTGATTTTATCTGAACTTATGAATTCTTTTTTTAGACCGATTCTAGTGAAGTCGTCTGAATTTTTCGTTTTGCCCCCTTTCCAATTGGCTTTTTTTTCCTTTCTGGAGTTGAAATTTTGCCTTTGTGATTTTTGTGTTTCCTCCACTGTTGTGACTGGTTCCAGTCGTAAAGCTGTACGCTTATAAATGTCTTTCATTGATGTCTTCTAATCCGATTCTGTAAGACGTTTTGCAAACACTGTGAATATTATTCGTCTTTCTCCACGTACTAACACAGCACCACTTTTATGAATATTAATATATTTTAGTACATTTTCCCTCAGTGTCATATTAATCCACATGGCTGTTGTTAATGACAGAATTAACACGAGTTTCTCTTGTTTAAGAGGCATTTAAAGCTGTAATTCATAAAATGATTATAATGTTTAATTATAATATTTCCTTGAATATTGGCTACTTATAGTTATGAGTCACATCTTCTTTCGTTCTTTTCCTTAACCTAAGCAGGAAATAACCAAAAGAGGAGTTTAATGGTCAACAATGTATCACGGGAGTGATCTTTCATAACAATGTAAAACTTCCATCTCTCCCTATTGTCATTTAAGACGAAATATAATATAAAAAATAACTCACTCATTGAATAACTGTCGCTTTCATCTAACGAAATTATAAGTAGACTTTATAATATTAATATTGTACTAGACAAACCCCGTGCAGCTCAAAGCGCCGCGTGCTTGCTTTGCTCACAATAAGGAGGTCTTCATATTGAATTTATTATTTTTTAATAAATCTGAAGTTTATAAAAGATTAGTGGAGGGAGATTGGGATAAAAATATTTTTTTGTATGACTAAATTATTTATATGTAAAATTTTGATAATATGCAACAAATTCAAATTTTAATTGACTTAGAAAATTGTTGATGGCATCTTATAATTAGTTAACCGTTTAATAGTCTGATTTCATTAGCTTTGGCAAAGTCGAAAATGTAGAGTTGGCCATATGAACTGTTTTCTTTATTCTCAGCATACAAAGGTGAAATGAGACAATGAGTTATACCACGAATTTTAAATCAGTAAGGACCATAATTTGGTGAAAGGTCAATTTTTGCACCGAAAGAAGCAAAAGACATTGCATTGTTGTACTGGTGAATGTTCTCCCAAAAAATTTTAGATTTAATATTGTTACCAGTAAAAAGATCTTTCAGTTGATCAATTATGGTTATTGGCTTTAGTTTTACCTTGCCTTCATAAAAACAAAGAGTAAAGCGTCTTGATGTATTTACTTCAGGTTGGAAATACAGTGCAGAACAGTACTGACAAACTCCCACCAGACCACCTATAGAATATGGATTAAGAGTAGGTGTAAACTTTGAAATGGCACACTTGAAGGTTGGTTTTGATATTTTTGTGTGCATTTGTTGCATTATTTCATCAGCAGGAGGGTCACTTTTGTTAGTCATGTTACGTCTTGCTGGTTCTAGACGACCGGTGAGGGTGGGTTTTCTCGGACGTTTCTTTTTAATTGCTGCAACATCGTTAAAATAGTTTGTTTGCTGCTGAAGAAGAAGGAGGGTCTATTTCTTGCATTATTTCATCAGTAGGAGGGTCACTTTTGTTAGTCATGTTACGTCTTGCTGATTCTAGACGACCGGTGAGGGTGGGTTTTCTCTGACGTTTCTTTTTAATTGCTGCAACATCGTTAAAATAGTTTGTTTGCTGCTGAAGAAGAAGGAGGGTCTATTTCTTGCATTATTTCATCAGTAGGAGGGTCACTTTTGTTAGTCATGTTACGTCTTGCTGATTCTAGACGACCGGTGAGGGTGGGTTTTCTCTGACGTTTCTTTTTAATTGCTGCAACATCGTTAAAATAGTTTGTTTGCTGCTGAAGAAGAAGGAGGGTCTATTTCTTGCATTATTTCATCAGTAGGAGGGTCACTTTTGTTAGTCATGTTACGTCTTGCTGATTCTAGACGACCGGTGAGGGTGGGTTTTCTCTGACGTTTCTTTTTAATTGCTGCAACATCGTTAAAATAGTTTGTTTGCTGCTGAAGAAGAAGGAGGGTCTATTTCTTGCATTATTTCATCAGTAGGAGGGTCACTTTTGTTAGTCATGTTACGTCTTGCTGATTCTAGACGACCGGTGAGGGTGGGTTTTCTCTGACGTTTCTTTTTAATTGCTGCAACATCGTTAAAATAGTTTGTTTGCTGCTGAAGAAGAAGGAGGGTCTATTTCTTGCATTATTTCATCAGTAGGAGGGTCACTTTTGTTAGTCATGTTACGTCTTGCTGATTCTAGACGACCGGTGAGGGTGGGTTTTCTCTGACGTTTCTTTTTAATTGCTGCAACATCGTTAAAATAGTTTGTTTGCTGCTGAAGAAGAAGGAGGGTCTATTTCTTGCATTATTTCATCAGTAGGAGGGTCACTTTTGTTAGTCATGTTACGTCTTGCTGATTCTAGACGACCGGTGAGGGTGGGTTTTCTCTGACGTTTCTTTTTAATTGCTGCAACATCGTTAAAATAGTTTGTTTCGTTGATAGCTGCTAAAGAAGAAGGAGGGTCTATTTCTTGCATTATTTCATCAACAGTAGAACCAATTTGGTTGGATGGTTTGGATTTTGACCGTTCTCGACGACCCGTAGGTGTGGGTTTTCGCGTTTTTAAATTTTTTTTGTAATTGCGCTTGTTTATGGTGTTACACTTTTGAAATTACCAAAACTTTAATATATGGAATTCAGCTGATTAAAGTTTTGCCCGTATGTCGGATCGCCTATTATGTAATCACTATATCGATGCCATTGTTTCATTACATTACTAACGCACTCTAATCGAATATCATAATGATTTTCTAAATGACCATATAAACAATAGGAAACACTTCTGAATAAACAGTTTCCATCTCCAATAATTGGAGTTATGTCAAAATGTTTATAAGTCGTCATGATCGTGGTTGTAATCAAGCGATGCTAACCAAACAAAAATTTACCAGGAATAATATAACATCTATAAAATTAAATATGTTATTTGTTATGTACTTAGAAACATAATTCTACACGTTTAATCACCACTAACTTACTTAAATGAAGTAAATTACAATATAAACAAACAATGTTATGATAATAAAACATATGTTTTGTTATCATCAGCTGATCTGTGCTGTTATATTCAGCTGATCAGTAAAAACAATATTAATGAATAGAAAATATTTAAAATTACATTTTTAGAATATTAAATGAAGGAATAGTAAACTTTTCAGGCAAATGGGCAAATATATAGAGTTAATTACCTTTATGTAAATCGGTCCAATAGAACTCCAGATCGCATTCGGAATAAGCTTAAAATTTTACCCCATGTTAAATTGCCAAAAGAGATTTTAATTCCGTTTTTACGAAATTTAGTGGGGTAATAGCTGAAATCAAAGCAAAATGGTCAAATATACAGACAATTACCTTTCATTTAGTAACAACCGTGTGTAAATCGGTCCAGTAGTATGGTCAGACTCGATATCATAAGCTTTAAATTTTTTCCCTATCTTAAATCTCCATAAGAAAAGTTTATTTTCCATTTTTGACCCAATTAGCATAAATATTTTCAAAATATAAATAAAACCTGCACATATAGGACTGTGTCTCCACTAGATTTTTTAAAAAATCTGCTTATCAAAAATGTGTAAAATATATTATAAAAAAACTCTGCGTTGAATTCGTATGAAAATGATACCAAACAAGAGATATATAACATTTCAAATAGCATACTAATAAGTTATTTCTAGAGCTATAAGTTTTCTACAAGGATTTTCAGACATGTTTTTCTATTTTGTTTTCATTAAGACAATTTCTGATGAACTGATTTTTTTGTCGCTCTAATTACTAAAAACAGTTTTATTTACGTTAGCGCTAGGTGTGTAACGTAAAAATTAAAAAAAAAAAATTGAATATTTTACTACCCATATTGCCGTACTCATTGAAATATTTAAAACAAAACAATATAATTTTAATATCTCGTTATTTAGTGATTGTTCTAAACGACCCTTATTATTATTTTTTACAGTGAAATTCTAAATAAAATAGTATTGTATATGTAATAATCTAACTTGCTGATGTAGGTAGTTGTATTAAATATTTAAAAAATAGTTAAAACTCTTAGATCCTGCAAATAACCGTTAATGGGTAATTTTAAGAAAGTCACAACATTTTTTATTTAAAAGATAAAAAGTAACAAAACAATAAATGCTCACATTTCAGCAACAATATTTTTGTACAGTAGACAATTTTTCCGATAAATTGAGTTTACAATAGTTATAAAATTATTTTCAATAGCTGTTAGGTATGCCGTGTTTGGATTAATTTTCAACGTAAAATTACAAGAAGTTTAATGAAATCTATAAATTTAAAAACATTTACAAATAAAGTAATCTTTGTATTAAAAAGTGTCTGTAGACGAGTCATCGCTGTCACTTGTTGACCACCTGACTGTGAGTGTACGTTTACGCCAGGGTTGGGAACAGGTAGAGTTCCAACTCCAAACACCATCAAATTTTGCACCGCGTATGGAGAATTGGTTTGGGTTGTATATATTAATCTTTACATTTACCAAAATTTCATTGAAATCTGTTTTTCTGATTTAAGATCCCCTCAGCCCACATAAATGGTTTTTTGGAACAAAGTCTCTCCACATCTGTGCAGTTCTTTACAGACCAGAGTGCACTTATTTTTATAAAATTTGTTGTATAGTCATATATTGCCCATATCTTGATAACTTTAAATTTGGGCGTAGGTAGTATAATACCAAAACTAAAAATTTCGGGCTCTAACTGTTTTGAAACTATGCTACTTCTATCTAGGACCCAAATGTAACGTATTGGTCATTTGTAACTCTCAAAAATGGCCGTACCACTTATAAATTAAAATGGAAATTAAACTACGAGGGTCGCGTAGAAGTTTAGGTATCTCAAATTCAGGCCCATTGATTTCAATCACGATTCTGAGTAATGAGAAAAATAGTGAAAAGACTTCAATGACGTTCATTTTCTTTTTTTTGACAGTAGGGTTTTGAAAAGTAGGAAATTTTGTCTTATGGTAGCTCTTTCCCCCCAGAAATCTACATGTGAGTTTGATTGATATTTTATGTATTTGTGGCGCTGGTGTGTGTAAATATTCGTCGCAGTTTATATTTTGTGTGATAAAGTAAAGACGTGATCTTTTGTTGTAAGTTTAACTATAACGCCTTCATTTAATAAGCATATGCAATCCGCATTGCACCACAGTTTTGCGGGGTATCATAACGTGTTGCGCTATTGCCTAGCTTTCAAAAGTTAGGCGATGTATTCTTTAGAATTATGTGTGAAAAAGGTTTGCGTTTATACTTGGTATTTGCATATCAAAATGCAGACATAATAAATATTAGATTAAATAAATATAATTTTGTTGTTGTTTATGGTCATAAAATTTGAAATTTTCGGAAACTTTGCACTAAGATAATATACGAGTATAACACGTTTTTGATTTTTTCCCCTTTCGACTCTAAAATACAGTAGCAACAGTAATTCTTGTGATACACTCTTGTATTGTTTAATGCCTTTACTTCCATGGTGTTAACTTTTCTGTAGGATCTTGACCTATTTCAACTTAGTGTACCACATTCCTTCACCTTTACAAGGTCATCCTCTTTTCTCTACCTCTTACATCAGTGTATGTTCCGCTCATCTCAACTTTCCCATTTTAATTTATTCACATATAGGTCGATCTGAAGAATAAAAAAAATTAAAATTTAATTGGTTAAAAAAATCGATGTCGAGTTTTTGCGGAATACATCTGAAATCGAACATCCTGAGACCAAAATAGTGGTTTTTAACTAATAATTTTAAAATCAATATTGGGTGTTATTTCAATTATAAAGTAATGATGTAAACTTATACAATTGTACAATAACTATTATAAAATGAATAATTATTCCGTGAATTAATAGACACATTTTAAAATTTATACGACAGAGTATTAGGCCTAAGTATTCTGATAATGATTGCAATTTATAATAATAATGCAGTTATTGATTTATTTACTAGTATTGCAGTTTCAACAAGTATATATACATTAATAGTAATTACAAATTTATGTTATTGAAATAAGCAGGTCAGAAATTGAAATTTGAATATCCTTAAGAAATTAACACGTTAAAAAATACAAACATTTTGTCTAAGATATTTATATTGTGATCGCCCTGCGAATTAATTATCCCCCTCAGAACCTTCCGTATGCCAAAAAGATGATTTTTGTAGGAAATTGTACACACTACACTAAATCAAACATATTTCCCTTAAACTCTAAAAATCATAAGCAGAAACGTAAACATTATAATTTCTTCGTCAGGCTTTTGCTTCTAGCAATTTTGATGCAGTTTAGATTTTGTGATAGGTTATTACAAATGATGACCACAAGGAAAGAACTTGATAAGTCCATTTAAAGACATTTTAATTTTTGTATACCACTTTGTAGTTTAAATTGCATAGTTCCTAAGAGTAACACAGTGCAGGGTAATAACTTGATAAGTCACAATGTATAAGCGATTGAAAAACCCCGTACATTGAAAGAACTTAACAAGTCCATTCAAAACAGGGGAAAACGTTGATAAGCCAGGTACCCAGACACTCAAAGATTTTTGTGGCATATTATAACAAATTTACATTCAAAGACAAGAAATGGACCATGACAACTAACTGGAAAACTGTAAATACTGTATGTTGTAAAATACTTGTTTCTAATAAATATTGAGCTTGATTTGTGAGATAATATTAGATAGGAAAAAACTCGACACACAAGATCTCACAAAAATTATGTTTACATAATCAAACGCGTTTCAACGACAAAGTTGCCATCCTCAGTGATACATGAGCTACAATAACTAAACTACAACTAACTTCTAACTTGAGTTAGTTGTAGTTTAGTTTATTGTAGCTCATGTATCACTGAGGATGGCGACTTTGTCGTTGAAACGCGTTTGATTAAATAAACGTAATTTTTGTGAGAACTTGTTTCTTACATTGTTCAATTTGATAATTTTTCTATTAAAAATATATTTACTCTATTTTTGTGTTTTATTCTTTATATAATATGGTCATTAAATGATTTTACAATGAATTGACATGATAAATCCTTCATTACAGGTGGAAAAAATCCATGTAGAAGAATTAAAAAATAAAAATAATAATAACAATAGCATGTAATATAAGTTTTAATAAAACTAAAACAAACCAACAACCAATATAGCAAACCTTTCAAAAAAATTATTGATTAATTGTAAGACGTAATTTAACATAATCACTGAGTTTTAAAGTTTAAAAATGCTCTCCTGAAAAAAATGTGAAATGTAACTTATGAAATTCTTTCCCTGTGGTCTTAAAATGTGATATTATTCTATTGCCATCTCGAGCGGTTCGTTTTCTTCCTAAGCTGGTGTGTTCATAAAGTCATTGTGGGGTTTTAATTGTTATAGTTCCCTAAGGAAACATTGTAAGTGCATGAAAGAGCTGCTATTTAGTTTTATTCATAATTGGGTAATCGTTATTGTGGCATGTAATCATAAGGTCCATTTTATCTAAAAAAATAAACATGACAACCGTGCAAAGGAAAGTTCATTGTGTTTTGAAAACTTAAAATTCTATAATTCTAGTGCAGAGTTTTCGAAGTCCACATAAATCTATTCGAAAATGTTCTCAAGAACTAGGTGTTCCAAAAACAACAATTCACAAGGTTTTGATAACTCAGTTTTAAATGCTTATAAACCTTAGTCATTGCAAACTTTGCGACTTTGCTGTAGAGATTCTTGTTGAAAATGAAGATGGTAACAATTTTCTGAACCAGGGTATATGTATGGGACCCGTTATGGGACAATTTGTCATACTTATATGTACCTCACGTCTTCGTTGAAGAAGAGTGTTTTACAGCTCAAAAGTAAAGTTTGATGCCCTCTTATAGAGATAGCATTATAAAACTCTTTTCTTCGCTGAAAGCACTTTAAGTGGAATTGTCTACCTATATGCTCTTCTCAAATCGAGGATGTAAACTAAATTTTTCAGCAAGATGGGGCACCGCCTCACAATGCCAAGTGTTGTTTGTGATTTTATTGTTGATAAATTTCTTCTACTTTGGTTTGTAAAAGGTGGATGGAAGACTTGGTCACCACGCCCACCTTACACATCTTAAACCTTAGTCAGAGGATTTGGATCATCGAATATTTGAGACTACGAATTTATGAAGGAGTGGCATCAATAACTCCACAAGTCCTGGAATAACCCCACCATGACTTTATGGACACACTGTAAAATTATCTTCTGAATTTAAGCACAAACCTCATATCACATTTTCCAATCCTACATTGAGTCTCCCTGATCTTGCATGAAGTGATGAGTTGTAAAATAAAGTAGTTCGGAAGAACGTGGACAACTGACGCATATATAGCCTTTATTGCTATAAAGACTATATGTGCTGCACTCAAAGGACTAATATGTGCGTCACTGGGTAGGCAACGCCCGACCCCCACTTAAAGGAAAAAATATCCACCACAACCACCACGAAACCTTCCTTAGTGGATGCCTCCAGAAGTTGAAACAACCGGACAGGCAGAGCAGGCTTCCATGATACTCATGTCGGCAAGGTTCGCCTATGCCACGTATGATGAGTCCCCGTTTGGTTGCTCACGTGATACCCTATATAATATACCAAGGACAGCGCCCGTTACCCATTATGTGGGATTGGTTAGCCTACCAGCCGAAGCTGGAAGCAAACGTCAGTGTGCTTTGTAGGAAGGCGCCTCGTCGCCCTAGACCTCATGTTCCCCGTGTGATGAGTAACCATCGGGTTGCTCATGTGAAACCCTAGCTCACATCATATACCGCGAGCAGCGCCCATTACCTACTCGGGATTAGGTAGTCTACCAGCAAGCCAACATGGCGGAAAGCTTACCCCCGGTTTCAGGGGGAAATCACGTGAGGTACAATGATGTAGTTATGAGTTGGAAGTTCATGAACTTAACTAGCTCTGAGGAACTAGGAGGGCCGACGCACCTTGAGCCTTTCGTCACAACGCCAGACCCCCACTCATTAATAGAGCAATCTATCACCACCACGAAACCTTTCCACAGCACATGCTCACAGAAGCCGAAACCTTTGGACAGGCTAAGCATGGTTCCCATGGTACTCATGTCGGTAAAGTTCCCTATGCCACGTTGATGGCTCACCCCCACAACATCACCTACCGAGGGCAGCGCCCGTTATCCACCTACATGGGATAAGGTAGAAGCAAGCCGGCATGCCGGAAAGCTTTCCCCCAGTTTACTTGAGCCGACATCGTAGGATATAGTGTTTAGCCCCATTTCTAAACGGCACATTTTCTTCTAGAAGTCATGTTAGCGAGATTCTCTAAGCAACGTGTGATGAGTATCCGTCAGGTCGTTCACACGATACCTTACCTCACATCATATACCTAGGACGACTCCTGTTACCCACTTATATAGGATAGGGTAGCCCACCAGCCGAAGCTAGAACTACCTCCCCCCCGTTTTACTCTTAACTTTACTCCTAATATTTGACACCTTCATCTTAATCAAACTTGTAAATTTTTAACCAATTCCACATAACTTCTGTAACCGCCAAAGTTCCTCTTTCTTTAAAACTCTGTCCTATTAATGCTCCAATATTAGCCTACGCTGTATAAAATTACCATTACTCTGGCAACTTTTTACAGTGCCATGTCTAGGCATATACTGTAAGTATATAACTTTGCTGTTCCATAAACAAATAAAAACCAGTGGAAAATTTTGTTATTTAAAAATAGTAAATGAACATACAATTTATGGCAACATAAACTGCATCTTTACAAAGGGATAACGAATTACTTAGGATTTTATCTCCATTTGAAGAAGAATTGTAGTTGGTATATTTTTTGTGAATATAAATAAATAAATAAAACATTGACGTTATCTGTGCCTATTCAACAGATACAGAATTCTTAAAGGTTGAGTGTATAATAAAACTACCTCAAAATTGAGCTGTGGGCGACAATGTTTGGGGGTAGAAAAGTTAGATACCCCAATTTCTCAGTTCCTGTTTTGGATATGGAGGAAACAGTTACTTGTTTCTGTAGGTAAGTTCTAATTTGTTTGTGTATGTGTGTGATACAAAATAAATAAATAGAAGTATAGAGGTACTAATTGTTTAAGAGTGCGTAATACTAAGACAAAAAGATCTATACAGCTTTCCGGAAAATTATAACTTTAACAAGAACTTTGTTCATAAAACTATCATTTTTGTAATAAACGAAAACTTTTAAATTGAGAATATTACCTAATACTATCTAATTGTAAATAGAAGATAAAACAAATAGAAATGGTTGATGAAAACAGCCGAATGTCATAAGTGTAGTAACTTTCTATTTTCTATGAATTATATATAAAAATATTCTTTAAAATTTGTTGTTGCATACATGTGAATAAATATAAAATAAGTTCTTAATTCCTTGCACGGTATTTTCTACGCACTGTAACACAGTTTTACTGTTTTATCTTTGACGTAATGCGCACTCTTATTAGATTTAAGAATACGCTGCAAGTAGCTGATGGTAGGCTATGGTGACATGATTTTATTTTATTTTTTGCTTGAGGTGAAACAAATTTGCTTGGGCCCGCACAGCAAGGTTATGTGAGGTTGGCCCCTCGAGCCGACTCACTAAAAACAACACCTCTTTCTCTTGCCCTTATAGATTGGACAGAGTATCACCTATAACTTCCTGACCAACTATGGTGACATGATTATACATGAATTTCTTTTGACTATCTATTACATACGTAATATAGATAAACTCATGTAATTGTGAATCGATATCCGGATTTTTTGCGGATTTATCAGTTTTGAGGTCCTTCGAGTCCAGTAGAGAGGTTTAGGAATGATGTCTGATGTCTATGCAGTGCTTACAGCCCAAACATGTGGATCTATTTTAGTATCTGAACATATTTTGGCGGGGCGGTATCTCATTTTGGTGGTTGAAATTTTAGTGTATTTAATGAAGAAGTAAACACAAATTTACGATTTTATCAAAATCGTTGCCCATGATTTTGATCAAATTTTGCTCAACTGTAGCCTCTAAGGACCCAAAAATACTGGTTCATAATTATCACGGGAAAAAAAATCGTCCATGAGATGTTATATAAAATAAGTAATTTCTTCAAATCGGCTCTATCGATTTAAAATTTTAATGAAATGGGAAGATTTACGTCCTAAACCTGTCTACAAAATTTGCAAGTAAAAAATATTACGGTTCTGGAATAACGGAAAAACAAAAATTAAAAATTGAACCTTGACTGTTTTCATCGATAGGTTTAATGAAATACGATTGACGCAGAAAACATGTTCAAGACACAAGTAAATTCAGTTTAGGCCTTTATTTATATTTGTTAAAAAAGCGGCTCCCAAAGGTTTGTTTTCTCGATTTTACAGACAAGATTAGTTTTGGTTAGTTTTTATTTGGTTTTGGGGATGGGTGAGTGAGAAAGTTTGTGCAATGTTTTTGCACCATTTATTAGTCTTTCTTGATTTTAGTCTCTTAAAAACTTTATTTGAAGCAATTATAATTTACCCTTTTCAATAATTTATTACACAAACGATATATATATATATTCAATGTTTTGTATTCAAAATTACACATTTGATGGGGGGGGGGCGTTTAAACCAACTTATCTTCTATAAGCAGTATATGGGGAATTTTCAGTAATCAAGAAAATTACATTTTAATTTGTCTGATGTAATATTATTTGGCTTATAGATATATATTTTGGGATACGACGACAAATATTATATGGACGTGTGAGAGATAGTTAGTGCACAGTTTATTAAGGGGGATGTGTGCGAGTGGCTGCAATTCTTCTGCTTTTTCACATTCCTGTTTGACTATTAGTATTGTTTGTTTTCATAGCATGTAGCGTACATATTGGCAGAATGCATGTTGATGTTTTTTGTTCACCCATCATACGTGATATGATGGCATAAAATCGACTTCTGTTTTCATCGCTTAGGGAATCGGAAGAGGAAAAAGTTAAAATAAGTTTATAATAATAGTAAAATATTGACATCCCGTCCATTTGTCGTAGTTGGAGTTTTTTGTACTTGTATTTTATCACATACCTGTTTGGGTTTATACATTTTCACTAACTTTTGTTGGGAATTGATTTCGCTTATGTTGAAATATTCCAATTTTTATAACAGCGCTCATGATTAACTTTCCAATTTAATCGATAACTTTCACACCTACATGTTCAGAGTAATGCAGATTAATTTGTTTCAGTAATGCAGAATTTGATATCTTTAGTATCCATTTAGAAAATATGATTTTTATTGTTGTCTTATGACAGCCACCTCAAAATTATTTATCAATAAAACCTTTTAATATTGCCAAAAACATCCATGTTTCAAATTTAAGAAAAACCAGTCAATTAGTTTAAGCGATACAGACGTAATTTGATCCATATGAATAACTTTATCTCTTCTTTGGTATGTTTTATAGGAATAAAATTTGCACAAATATTATTTATGTTTAAAGTATTGTTTGAACTACTATCCTTAATTCTCACACACTGTAAAAAAAATTCTAAAACAATTAGCATATTATATCCTTTTTATAGCGGATCCTTTTTAATGTTAGAAAAATCCCATTACAATTTGTATGAGTAGAAAATGTTACAATTAATTAATGTCTATAGAATTATCAAAATAGAAATTTTATTTAATAAATATATTAAAGTATATTATCTTAAATTACTTCCGTCTTTGTTTTTTTATCGTGTTTTTTATGCTAAAACGTGTTTCGGGACTGTATTCCCATCTTCACTTTCAGAGATTTTTAAAATTAAACATTTGCGCGTTTTAATTTTAAAACTATGTAAATACCTCTAGCGATTGAAAAATAACTGAAGATGGCAATGCGATCCCGAAACGGGTTTAACATATAAAACAAGATAAAACCACAATGAAAGAATGTGATATATTTTGTTATATTTACTAAACACAATTTCAATTTTATTTGTATTTTTAGTGATTAGTTACAAATGTTAGTGCGCTCAAAGTAAGAAAAGATGTAATGAAGATAAGTGGACAAGACATTTTGTGAAAAAAAAAAAATTGTTATATTGTCAAAGTATTTGTTTTTATTTACAAAATGAAATTTAAAAAATAAATATCAGAACCTTCAATAAGTTTAGCTCTGTGTTAATTATTAAAATTGTTTATTTCAATTTATTATTAAGTTAATTTTGAGGTTATGTTTTTATTTTTGTTTAAAACTAATGTACATAATCAGACGCGATGTCAGCACTATTAGCTAGGAGAGAAAATTATACTACTTGAAACTAAATTTATCGTATTGATTTTGTGATAAGACTATAAATCAAGTTAGATTTAATATCACCATGTGGTGTTTGTTTGGGCGTGCTTTTGAAGTATCAACATGCAGCCAGTCTATAAATCTAGACATACATAAACAAATACTAGTAGAAATAACTTTTACTTATTTGTTTTGTCTGGAGTGTCGGACAACGTCGAAGAAACTGTGTGAAACTAGAGATGTAAGGATTTGAAAAAAACCCATATTGTAAAAAAGAAATGTATATAATTCATTTAAAGATGAATATAGTTATGAAGTTGTAAATTAAGGTGAAAACGCATTATAAAATTTTGCTTTACTACGAAATAGAGTAAAAAATATCTTAAAATGCTTTAATTTGATCTTAAAAAATAATTTGACGGATCAAGACTTAATTGGGTATTGGTATCCTTCAATATCCTACTTAAAATATAGACTACGTTAAATCTTCAAAATTATACATCTTCCCACCCAACACCTTCATACCCAATGTTATACAGGATGGCTTAACAGAATTTTGCACCCTTCCCCCCTCTTTAATCTGTTAATAATTATTAAGATAACTAAATACATTTTTCGGGAATCTTCTTTGAAGTGAGTGTGTGCTTCTGACTCCACATTTGTTCACTTTTAGACTTGGAATTGTTATTTGAAAATCTCCTGAGACAAGAGGTGGCCCTAATAAGTTCCAATCCTGGGATTTTGGACCCCTCTGGTGGTGGGGGTAAAGAAAAATTTGTAAATAGGTCATATGATAATTCATTTTAGTTGTGAGATGAGACAAATAATAATAATAATAATAAAACAAAATAACTAAATACTATCCAAAACAAAATGAAGACAAAAAACGCCGAGATTATTTTCATTTTGTTGTTGTTAATGATTGCTGTTTGTTTAAACCGTATTCAGCTATCATAGTTAATAACAAAGAGTAACAAAAATTGTGTACGCTTTAAAAAAATACATTATTTTTAATATTTTATAAATGGCTTTCATATTTGTTATGTCAAATTTACTCGAAAACACAATCCAAGTCTGTAATTTCATATTGCTCCTTTTTACTTGGCTTTGTGAGATGGGACCTAAAAATTTACAAACTGTAGGAAAATTAATCCCGGGCAACTCTGGGTACTTCAGCTACTAATACACCAAAGTGGTATATTTTCAACTTTAACATTTAAATGAATATAAGTCTATATGCATGAGATTCAACTTATCCAGCCACGTAAATTAAAAAATATAAATAAATCTATATTTGTTTGTATTGAATGATGAAACATCCTGTCCATTTTAGTGTTATCTGTTATAACAAATCTTACTTTAATTTGACTTATTTTTATACGCACGTTATTCATGCCAATATTAATAAAATAAATAACTTTGACACCTGTAGGTTTTAACTCTTTCTTTTATTGTAAAATTAAAGTTTAAAATCATTTACAATAAAAAAACAATTATCGTTCAAATTTGATGCACTTAAAAATGATACATAACATCTTAATCTACTACTTATTCTAAGTACATAGTTAAATACAAGTTACTTATTCTACAATGTCTTAATCTAAAATAAAGAAATAAGAGTGCACCAGAATTTTTTTACTTTCAATTTTTTTTACTTTTAATTATTTTGATAAAATGCTCCGGCTAACTGAAATTTATTATCTATTAATTTAATTTACTTTCTCTTTACGGGTTCGTTAGGTTCTTTGGTGACTATAATTTACTTAATATAAAATAGAATTTGGTGGTAGTTTGTTTAATTGAAATTGTCCATTAATTTGTACTTATCGACTCTGAAGTTCTATTACTGCTCCAATGTTCCTGGTTCCTTGAACGTGGTTCCCGTGTAGACGGATTGATTTGCCTTAATCTTTTCGACGAATCTTCTTTTCTTCATACACTTTTATTTTCACACACTTTTGTGACGACGATTACTTTTTAATTTATTCGATGATTATTTCTGTTCAAACACTTGTAGAACGACGCAGTTACTATTTAATTTCGACGGTTGATTTCGGCTAAATCTTTCACAACATTTTTTCTTTTTGCTACTAAGAGAAACACTTTCTCCGGAACACCCTTCTTCAATAAGTTAACAACCAAAAAGACCCCTTGCGCTTCTCTTCTACCCTTATTTATAATTTTTATTTTCAAACTGCTTTATTCCGATCCTCTGCCTTCATTGGCTTATTTTAAATCTTTTACCTTACTTTAGAATGATGCAATTCCTTACATTGGTCGTTTTCAAATAATTTCGGTTGAAGGCATTGAACTTTTGAATGCCTTATTTGACTCCTTGGGGTCCGTGACTGACGTTAGAATAGTTTTTCTAGTTGTCAACCCTTTCAACTCTTCACAATTTATGGCCTGCCGAGCACTGACCTTTTGGGAGCCCTCTATTTCGTTACACTGTATTAGCCAATGTTTAATTAAAAACCCTAGCTATTAATATTAAAAACAATGGCGTAACAGTCCGTGAAGAGAAAGGGCTAATAGACCGCTCTTCAATCGCACATTATAATGACAAACGTCGTAGTTCTAGCTTTGTCAACGAGAGTTCGCAACTAATTGTAGCTTTCTAACATCCACACAACTTGGGAAATGGAATTAGTAACTATTGAGTAAAGATTTAGTATACACTTTTTTGTATGGAACCTTTTACCAAAGTACTAAAAATACCAAATATAACTTTATTTTGAAAATGGTAACCATTAGCTCTAAAATATTTTTGTTTTCTTGGAAATAGTATAATTGAATTATATAAAACAAATAATAAATACAATTTTTTGTAATTGACCGTAACACATATGTTATGGACCAGTTATTCTTTATTATTATTGGGTCAATAGATGTTATATTTCGGAAAAATGTCCAAAGTCAAATTTCTAGGTGATGTCAATTTTCTTTTATCTACAATAAAAATATCTCCTTAAGGGAAAAAAATATTTTCCCCGAAATTTCGTGTGAATATAACGATTTTCGAGGAATTTGACAGGAGTAATATTAAACTGCTGAAATTTTGAAAACGTACAAAATAAAGTTTAAATTTTTGGAATACTGATAAAAACAAAAGTGTCGCCACTCATCTTATCCATTTTCAATGTTATATTTTTATTTTTCGAACACCCATTCATTTGTTGTTTTTGTTTATGAGAGCTTTTTTTTTTAATTTTTGGGAGTACAATAATTCCGTGAAATTTATTTATATAATTTGTAATCATTCTTCATACACCATTGCCATTAACGTTCCCATTTATCTAAATTTTAAACTAGCGAATAAAACAAAACGTTTAAGAAACTTTATTGGACAAAATTAGCTAACGTTTGGCATATAGGGAATTTTCGCCTAACCCACAAAATTGGGTTTTTGGAAGAGCAACTCTAAATAGGAACTTACATTGAGCAATAAATGAATAATTTTTGAACCGCGTAAATCGGAGGTCCGTCTAAAATGCCGGGCAATAGAATTTTAAAGTACAGGATATTCATTTTAAAACTTTCAAAATTTATAACTGAAAGTTCATACAATTTACAAACATTCTGGTTCTGTCGATTTGTTATTCACAAGGGGATCAAATTTATTATTTAATAGAAGGAGATAACTTCTCTCCACACCCATTAACCTAAACTTCATAATTTGTAATGATAACCTATAGCTTGTAATATCTTAAATTAAAGAACATAAACAAATATTTTAATTTTTGCAAAAAGAAAACTTAAATTGGTTCATCCGCTAGTTCGTTACTCAAAAATGCGTTTTTAAAGACTATTTTTCAAAATTTTAGAATTATAATTAAACTATAGAGATAAAAGACTCTCAGTAAACAAATTAGGATATCATCATCGGCCTAATAACGGCAATTGTGTTTATTAACAAATCTATTCAAATGATGTGTACATTTGTCACTAAAAACAAATATTTGTTAGGACATTACAGTTAGAAGTAACAAGTTCGCTCATTTGTTTACAAAATTCAATCTTCCGATCGAAGTCATCTTTGTAATCTTTGTAATTAGATTATTTTCCTTACATTATGAATTGTCCCAAGAGAAATTCCCATGAGAGCAAAGACGCTACGCAGTGATGTAGTCAAATTTTGTCACAAATTGGTGAACTACTTCAATTTGAGTCAATTCGTTTAGAAAAGAGAGTTCTTTTCTTTTTTTTCCTATTTACTTTCAGTGAATTTTTGTATGCGATATGTTTTTAGCAAAATGTGCGTTGAAGGTGTCAACGGTTTTTCGAGCACAATGATTTTGTGATCCATAAATGAAAGTTAAATCAACTTTCTTGTAAAGTGTAAACTATTTATAGCACCACTAACGGTAAAAGAACAAAACTTCCAGAATTTAGTTTAGTAAACGAAATTTAACTGGTAAATCTTTGCCCACCAACCCTTTTATCTAAATTCGTCTTTTCCTTATCTTATCGAACTATTATAACTCAAAATGGTCAGGTAGTAAAGAAATAAGTAAGTCTGAATAATTGTAATATTAATAAAGCAATAAAATTAACTTTTTAGCTTATCAACCTTTCAGGCTAGATCCAAATGAAAATACGATAATGTATTCTACATTACCGTTATGTGCCATTTAATTACGGTTTATTACATTATGATTTATAATTTTATAACCGGTCAACCGATTTGAATTTCTTTTCATATCTAATTACTCGTCAAAGTAAAGGGATTTTCAACGATGGGTCGCAAGCTATATAGTTAAAAAATTTTGAGTTTTAAATTGACAAATTTCAACAAACTTTGTGGTTTACAATGTTCATTTTAAATTAAAAATTGGCCTTATTTTAAATGGTTAAAAAAAATTTAATTACGATTCTAATATTCTTAAAAAAATGTATGTAAAAACACATTTCTGAGTGTAGCGAGCGAACGGATGGTCCGATTTAAGTTTTCTTTGTACAAAAATTCGACACTTTGTATGATTATTATTTTGTATCACAAACTATAGATTGTCATTATACATTTTTAAGAAGCTACAAATTGCTACAAAGCATGAATCTCGTTTGAAACGACACGTAAATGCAGAGGCAGTCCAACTTCTTGACAACTATAATCTGATCAGAAGACTGAAGAGAACGAAACCTTTTGAGTTGGTTTAATTGTGTGGTGCACAGTGTATCCGTGAATAGAATATAGTATAATAAAACAATTTTTTGTCACTATTGGCTGATCTCTATGATATGTAATACATTCCAGAAACAAATTAATGGTTAGTCTGTAAGAGTAGTTTTAATGTAATTAAAAAAAAAAATAATAATAAAAAAATAATATATATATATATATATATATATATATATATATATATATATATATATATATATATATTGTATCACAAACTATAGGTTGTCATTATACATTTTTAAGTTTAGGTTAGTGGGAGTGGGGGAAGGTTACTCCCTATTTTAAAATTTGTTCCTCTTCTTGAATAGTAATCATTGAGAGAACCAGACTCTGTGTACATTGTATTAATTTTCAGTAGTAAATGTGATAAGTTTTAAAACGAACGCCCTATAGAGTTATGTACCTCTATATTTTGTTAAAATATCAAAGAAGAAAGCTAAAATTGAGAATACTCATTAACAGTTTATAGTTTTGACACCCAAAATCTAGAGGGTCGTGGCACTCAGTTAAAAACGATGTTTTAAGAAAATGTATTGTATAGCATCTCATCGGAAAGCTTATTAAACCTTTGAAATATTACTGTAATTTAGTTTAATTCGCGGCAGCACTGTAACATGGTATGTTTTTGTTTATATCTGTTAACAATAATCTTGTTATTGTTGTTTAAATATTATTTTATTGCTTTTGTTTCAAGTGAAGGTTTTATGGTGGAGCATCTTCATACTCAATTCGTGAAAGCGATGATAATCAATGGTTGTTTAGTTCGTTCTATTAAAAAGGGTGGTTTAAACTATGAAATAGACTCTATTGCAAACTAAATTTGTGAGAATTTAAGCTGGTTTTAGTAGCCGACATTTTTTGTTGGATTTCAGTAATGTTTGTGTTATGATTATCAGTCAGATTATGTTGGTTGTTATTATTACTTCAATACAGGAGTGTAGAACTACGGGTGTCAGAGAGGTAGCTCCTGAAAATTGACCAGAGAGTCAGAAAATAAATGAATGTTTCAATAGTTTCCTTATAAACATTTTTGTAGTGACGAATTTTGATTTATTAAATATAACAATAAAAACATCATTACTCAATAAATATAAATTATTTACGGTTTTTTTTGAAAAAGTTACCCTATAATTCATTTTGTATTAATGTAGAAATATGGAATTCGAATGATAAAATTTCTTATAACTTTCAATAATTGTGTAAATTTCATTTCAATACGTGTTTTGACAGATGTATTAAGTTTCAGCATACATAAATTTATTTGTAAACAGAATAAACGTCTTATTCATTTAATTTTGTTGAAAATTTTAGTTATGGATTTGTAGGAAAACGTGTTTCAACTACGTTATAATATATCAAAACACGTGTAACAACAAAGTTTAGTCCTTATTGAATGTGTCGGCCAGGATTTTATATCTGGCCAAAAGCTGAAACTGTGTTTTATTCTAAAGAATTTAGTCCCTTCATGAAAGTTGGGGAAAGAGCGGAGGTCCTTATAAATTCTTCTTCCTCTAATGAAAACCACGCTCCTCCCATCTCTGCTTGATTATGTCGGTCAAAGTCGGCAAAGGAGCGGAAATACACATCAACACCAAAAGAAATTCACCTCTTTTCAAGCCAGCGTATTTATAAGTATTGTTTCTATGTAAACTTTTGTTACTGTAATGATAGATATTTTAAACATATTTTTGTTCACAGGTGAGTGTGCAGATGCAGTAAACTGAAATTATAAAAAAATATGCGTCCTTAAGGTAAGGTAAAAAGAGACATACCTATCTACCATTTTAGATTTAGTATTGGTTGGTCTTTATTTTGATCTAATATACGAATTACATAAGTTTGGCGAACCACTTGCCCTTTAATTCTCAATTGCTGCCAAAATATAGTTTCCTTATTTAAGTATTAATAATATTTATTCTTGTTGTGTGACTTTATAGATAAATTTAGTCCGTATAGTGGGAGTTTCTTACTCATAAAAACCACCACTTGTTGGTATCCCTAAACG
Source organism: Aphrophora alni (assembly GCA_963513935.1). Lineage (NCBI taxonomy): Eukaryota > Metazoa > Arthropoda > Insecta > Hemiptera > Aphrophoridae > Aphrophora > Aphrophora alni. The sequence goes on from OY740769.1 coordinate 40,443,215, forward strand.
GTTAGAGCAAGGAATCAGGAATGGTTTTGCACATGTTAAGTTAATTTTTTTGCTTGTTGTGTAAAGAGGATAATGGCTCAGTCATCATCGCCTTTTAAAAAAAAAGGAAAAAAGAACATACAATAAAGAACTCTAGTCCTTGAATATTCTATTGGCCTCAGAGTCGTAAGATAGAAAGATTTAGTCAAGAAAGAATTGGTAGGAATTATATACATATATAAATAAATTTATAATATATTGATCAAATTAAATTGTGTATATAAGCATATTATAGTACCTTATCCAAGTTTCATGTTCCATCTTATTATTTTTTTTGGTGCTCGCTATCGTGGTTAGGCCCTTACGTCGACAGACGAACGATGAGTCGAAAATCTTTTTTTGGTTTCCTGAGGCCAAGAAATTTGAAGTTTAATCACAAAATGATTAAAAAAAATTTTTTTTTTTATGTGATCGACGACTAAAAGTTTAAGGTAACTGCCATAAAGACCAAAGTTAATAATTAGCTCTATCAATTTTGTAACAGTTTTACTAAAGTGTATCCTGTAGAGGACCCAGAAACGTTTAGTTGCAATCTCCTAAAAAATTAAACGATAGTTTGGGATTTATTGTTTAATAAAAGATTATTAAAGATGGGGTGTTCGTTGTAAAAGTTTGATTTTTTCTTTCAAAATCAGCGTAGTGGTTTCCATAAAATTTTGGTGAAATGAAAATTTATGATAAAAAACAATGTGCCAAACAGACTACATTTTATAAAAATTTGTGTCAGTTTGTGCAATGTTCGGTTTTCTATTTTCGGATGACCTAAATAAAACCTAATTGGGTAAAGTTAAACATAACACCACTTTGAGATCGAACGATAACAGGCCAAGCCAGGTTTGTGTAGAGTCTTCTATATAAAGGATATCGATCGCTTCAATATGGCTGTCACTTGGTAACAGCTGTTCCCAAGGTCGTTGGGAGGACGTAGTACAACAGCTGATACTTAATTGGAATACAAGTAACAATTACATTAATATTTTGTTTGTTAATTTCTGTTTGAGATAGCAGTGGGTGTAGTTTTAGCTATGAGAGAATAACGCATTCTATAGTGATTTTGTCGTATAGGACATTTTTACTTTAATATGATTTTTAGCTATCCCTTCACTCTTATGAAAATCCCTTCATTTAAGACCGTGAAATGTCCACCGATAGTTTCTTAAATGATAAAGCACTGTGTTTATATAGAAATTGTAGTTAATTGCTGTCACCCTCATGGTGTCACCGGTTTATTATAGGTGATTTAAAATTGCACAGCAATATTTCGAGATTTGATTCTAGTGTTAAAAATCAAAAGAAAATCATCATGTAAATGTAATACATCAGAAAATGCTTCTTTTTTGGTTAAAATTAGCGATTTAGTCTTAATTTCTGCTCCAAGACTGAAATGAAATTAAACTGTAATTTTTGGAATAATTTATTGGTTTCGTATCTGGAAAATAAAATTAAAATAGGCCCCATAACTGTATCCCCAGTGATTTGTTAGAAAACTGGTGTAAAATGCAACAAATTGGAGTCTAAAACATACTTTTTTAGGTTTGGTGAAAAATAAGTTTGTTAAATAAACCTATAAAACAGAAATTTTGTTGTATATGAAGAAGATTTTTGTTCTGTTTAAAATTTTTAAGAGTTTCTGCCATATTTAGTCCGTTTAGTTTTTAATAAAAAGTCAAATTTCTGTAACTTGTATTTGTTTTCTTTTGTTTTCACTTTTATTTAGATCATTTTTCTCAGGAAATTCTCTACAAATTATGTTCAAAGGTTTGATGGGTTTTATAAGCCATTTAAAAAAGTTATTTTATGCCAGCCTATAAAAAGTGCGTTTTTGGATTCCTGTTTTGTTATTTTTACACCAGTTTTCTTTGTAGTTATTGTAGATACAATTCTGGGACCTGTATTTCTTATTTATCCCTAGAACCAGTTCCCGAAGTATTGACGTGCAATTACTAATTACGACAATTATGTGCGCGCGCGCGCGTGTGTGTCTGTGCCTATGGGGGGGGAGTGTATGTTATATATGTGTTAGTAATCGGTCAAGGAGTCTCAAACTTAATTCGATTTTGCTAAATTTTGGTATGTTGGGTTTCTACATACCATTGGTCACAACCAATAACCAGAATAATAGGTTGGTAAATTTAAAAATAGATGCTGATATTTTAATTAATGGAGGCAGGATAGTTTTTAACCTATATTTGTTACAACCATCCAAAATAGCTCAATATGTGGTGCATCCAACGACGTCTAAATGTGTTGAACGACGATAAAAAATTGAAAGAATTATTTGTAAAATAAAATTTGTTGAATAGGTAACCTCAAAATTTGATAAAAATCGAGTATGTGTTTTTGTGTGTGTTTTCATACTGTGGGCTTATAACGTTCCTCATCATTTTGTGGAGTTTTAAATTCTGCGTTTATTAATTCCAAAACGATGAAAATTCTACGATCAAAATTACGAATGTTATATTGAAAATTATAATCCTTAAAATTAAAGAAAATTCGACTATAATAGCACTATTAGTCATTTTATTAATTCCAGTCAAATTTAGTATGTAGGTCACGTTATGTGTAGGCCCTTAGTCGTCGAGTGCGCAACCAGGTATGCCATACAGGACTAGGTGTCAATGGGGCTGTTACTAAACTTTGATATTCTAACGTTTGTATTCTTCAGACTCTTATCTATAGTGGCAATCTCGTGGGACCCTAGCCTTGTATAGATCCATCTCTTATCAGATCTATCTTCACCAACTCTTGTCCTTGACGTTATTAGAGAGATAGGGGTTTTTATTTTATGTTCTTTTTTTGTATATGGTGGTGATAATTGAGAGGTTTTCGGCTTTAAATAACGAAGAAAATACTAAGTGTCTTTAATGTTTTCAGAAAGAGTGAAAATAATTCTATTCTCCATCTCTTTGAACTCATTGTTCGTTGGCTTTTATAAAGCTGAAAACACTAAAAGCCAAAGTGAGCGGCTTAAATTGGGCTAATAGTTAAGTATCTTAAATCTTGATTGATAAAGGGGAAGATAGTTTCTATTACCTCTTCTTGTACATAGGCGTCGCATAACCGAGACAACTTCCTCCTCCCCTCTCTCCTTGACTTCCATTCCCATTACTCTATACCCCACTCCGCCCTAAGTTATTCTAGTTGATTCATATAGTTTTAGTTGAATAAACAATTTTCCATGGGAATTGGCTATTACAGTAATTTGGTTCTAAATTATCTTACTTAATAATAGTCAAGTACATAAAGTATCGGAAGACAATTATAGGAATCGCCTCAGTAGGCTAGTATGGGATAGAGTTGTCCATATTTGAAGCAGAGTTCCATCTTCTTATTCATCATTTAAGGTTTTTCATGACTATTCAAATATCGTTTGTCAGGGTAGTTTGAATTTTTTTATATTGCAAAATCTTTTATGTTAATAGAAAAAGCCCGGATAGATTTGCTATAAAATGCAAAATGTTATAGTGAATTCATTACAGATTAAACTTTTTTCTGTATTTATGTATACTCCAGGGATCACAAAAAGCGTGCAATATAAAAAAAAATTTGTAAAAGAAACTAATTATTTTGCATTGAATTTAGCGCTTTTAGTTTAGCATTAATGATACTTGTATTTTCTCATATTGGTATAATTGTGTGCAAGTCATTGCAATGCCAATAACATGCGAAACGAGATATATACATCTCTGGAATGTTTATTATTGTTATAACATTTTTATTGCACTTAATTATTTAATTATTATTTAAGTTATTAATTTGATTAAGTATAATTATTTTTATATTATACGTTTCTTCAATTAAAATATCACTAGATATATTAAACCGTGATATTATTACCGTCACAATAGTCTATATTCGTAGTTATATCACTACGGCCGTTTCGGCTATTCAGCCATTTTCAAGTGTTTTATGCTGGGTTTTCCCGTTGTCTTAGTTTAAAAACTCACAAATCACGAACACACAACACATAACAGACACACAAGTTCTTTAAACATTTAATACAACGATGCAGTAGAGGCCCACTGTCACAACGCGTACTGTCAATGCTGATTGTGACGCTAAGTTCCATTAATATATCTATTTATTAATCAGTAGTCGGAATGGCGAAAACAAATATGTATAAAATATCACATTTTTTGCAATTATAAAATCAGGATTTTCATTTTTCAGAGAAAAAAAAAGAAGCGTAACTCGGAAAATAAATGTTACCAAATCATGTGCAAGACAAAAATGTTCATCTTGAGTCAAACTACACGTATGCGTAGTCAAACTACATTTTTGCAGATTTTTGAAAACTTTTTTTCTTTTGTTTTCATCCTCAAAGATTTGACCAGTTTTAATGGGGTTTTCTCGAAAAATTTAAGAAAATATACATTTTTTTTGAAAAATCAAAGAAGAAAAAATTCTTTTATTTGATTTTACTTCTTCCTGATATTTTTTCAGACATCTTGACGGATAATGCTCGGGGTTTTTTAAATGAGAGGGGTAAAAATTAATTATTTCCGGCCAAATTATCTATTAGAGTATTTGAAGTCTATCTTTATTTTATGTTTGTTCTTTCTTTTTTTTATAAGGCGTTAATGACCGAGAGGTTTTAACAAAACAATCCGTGTTATATTGGTTCATTTTATTGTATGTAAATTAAATTTAATCAATTGCCTGTTTAACGAAGTATTTCCTGATTTGATTGGACTGAATCCTTTTTATCAGAATAATTCAAAAGATTTTATTAAAATGAATTCAAAAAATCCTCACTTTGTACACAATTTATCATGAGTGTCACCTTGTTATTATGCAATTTTCCTGTGTAGTAACACCTTCTGAGTGTGTTATAATCTAATTTGTTAAAGTCAGTACAAAGTAAATGTTACTTTAAAACATAAAATTGATACGAACGTTGTAATACAGAATTATTCCTTGATCACGAAAATTATGTCATTTTTCAATATTCTCCGATCAAGTCTACTAAGGAATCTACTTTAAAACTCATATTGTAGTTTTATTGCTATTTGTGTGACAGACATTTTGAAACCAAAACCAGTCTATCAAATAATCGAATACTTAGATTTCACGATTGGAGATTTTGAGACATTTTAAACGGGTATCAAAATTGTTTCGTAAGAAATGGATTGTGCAAGTGTATTGATTTTGTTGGATATTTAATTTGTTCAAAAACTTAAAAGTGGGCGATGATTTTATAACAATTTTTAAACGATTAACATTTTTTATATTTTTGCTTAACGTCTTTAAATTATGCCCAGTAGACTAATGAACTGGGGGGGGGGGGAACGGAACGCAGTCATCTGAAGAGGGGAAAAAATGTTTCAACACGTTTGTAAAGGGAAAACATTTTCCAACATGTTTGTAGAGGGGGAAAAAAAGTTTCAATACGTTTGTAGAGGGAAAACATTTTCCAACATGTTTGTAGAGGGGGAAAAAATGTTTCAACACGTTTGTAGAGGAAAAACGTACTGGGACCTACGTTTATATAAACTTTTTTGGAAATGTGCAATTTTTAATCATTCTTTTTATTAAAGTAGTCATATAAACAATTAATGTACTCTATGGAAATTGACTGCGAATCTAATAACGTTTTCTTGTAACTCGTTCGTAAAAATTGTCTGAAAATTACATTAACCTTACAGCAATCCCTTCGTTTTCGTAAATAATCATAGATTCACAGCTAAATGTCAAGGTGATTAACCTATTTCTCAACACGTAATAGAACTTAATGAATTGCAATCAATGTTTTGCCTTTTAAAAGCTTGTGTACATTACCAGAAGGTCAAATTCAACAAAAGCAGAACAAATGGAACTAACTTATCAATTGGTTTTGAAATAAAAATGTCTGTTTGAATTAAACAACAGATAAACATAATCTACTGTTTGCTTATAATTCTGTTAAATTGGTAAACAAAACCTAAAATTTAAATCATTTTAATTTTTCGAACTCGCTTTTAATAAAATGCTTTTATAAATAAACATAACCTAAATTATAATCTGATTTTTTATTAATATGTATTTCTATTTCTGAATAAGAATTATTATAAAGTCTTGTATTGTTATTTATACTGTAGTTGGTTATTTGAGTTCAAAGTATTGGATTGTAGTTAGCTAAAATTCTAATAGATAGCGTGTGAGGTCACTCGTTTTAGTTCACTGTGTTATCAGCTGATATTAGAAAGCATAGTTGATTAGTCTAATGAAAACCTTATTTGGGGAGTTTTAGGAGGAAGCGGCGATGATGGTTATGTAAGAAATTGAGTTGTTTTAAAAAATCAAAAATTGTGAAGAACGTATAAGAAAATTTAGATGTAGAAATTTATAAATGTAGAAACGTTATGTTTGGAATATGTTATAGGCCTGTGTGATCTGATCAGTTTCTTTTTGGCGTTTAAAATTTTTATACACCTTGAAATTTAGAAAAAAATGATCATTCGAGAAAGTTTTAAGTAATATTTTGTAAACTGTTAGTTTTACAAAAAATGTAAAAGAGACAATTTTTTTTTCCGGGCGATGTTTTTGTTGTAAATCAAAAAATAACAAAGTAAAAAACTAATTCTTGTTAAATTGACTGAAATACTTTAGAACTTTCTTACATTCGTCTTTAATGTACTCTCAATAATCTACGGTCTCTAACATTTTGGATATTTAATAAATTCCGAATCGGAACATTTATTACGGTTTGCAATTTATTTACAGCTCGGCCCTAGTTCCCTTTCTTACTTTATTAAGTTTCCATCATAGATCTTGGATATTTGGCTCTTTTTATGTTCGTCACATTCTAGGTTTCTTCACGTGTTAACTAGAGTTGATCTATACTTTCGAAACGTTGTATATTAATTTACTTATATCAATAGTGTAAACAGTTCACTATTATCCAATAACTTATATTTATTTCTAGAAAACGTCGATATCGATTGATTTAGATGAAATTATGTGTGTAGAGAAAAATTATGATTTTCCTGAAGAAAAAATGAAATTAACCTTGACCGACTTTACTGATGTTTTACATCATTAAGTGAACAAACGATTGCATTGGAAATCACTTGAAAATGAACGTTTATTTTATTGTTTTATGGACGGAGATGAATGTTTTCTACGGTAATTTAAATTACCTGTTATTCTGCGGAGGCGTTAGTTAAAATGGAGTTTGAAACGAAGCCTACAATAGAAATTCCTTGAATGACACTACTAAAATGTTATTTTTTTAATATTTGAAATTCAGGTACACACATTTTTATTGATATTTATTAAGACTGAAAACAACATAGGTTAATCATAAATATAATTCTCGAGTTACTGATAAAAGCCATATTTTTTTTCAGTAAAATAAAAATTAAAAAAACGAATATTAGTATTAATTATTTTTTGCTTCAAAATAATCATCAAAATAGAAAACCATTTATAGATATTCTGATCTCATTTTTTCAAAATTTGTAGACAGATCTCTAATCTGTATCAGTACGTTTTGTTCAACCATTAGAGTCGATTTTGAGAAATAGGAATTTTTAGCTAAAAACCCCAAAAATGGCTTTTGGTTGTACAGACGACAAACTGACATGTTTCTAAAAACCACGGAACTCAAAACGTACATTTCTGCTAAACATAATTAATTTTTTTATCTATCACTTTCTCAAGTTTTAATTTAATTTTGTTGTGTAAGTATTTCTTGTGGGAGAAAAGTAAGGTGTCTTTTTAGGGCCATATGTCTGGGAGAAAAGTAAGGTGTCTTTTTAGGGCCATGTGTCTGGGAGAACAGTAAGGTGTCTTTTTAGGGCCATATGTCTGGGAGAACAGTAAGGTGTCTTTTTAGGGCCATATGTCTGGGAGAACAATAAGGTGTCTTTTTAGGGCCATGTGTCTGGGAGAAAAGTAAGGTGTCTTTTTAGGGCCATGTGTCTGGGAGAAAAGTGTCGTGTCTTTTTTGGTCCATGTGTCTGGGAGAAAAGTAAGGGATCTTTTTAGGGCCATGTGTCTGGGAGAAAAGTAAGGTGTCTTTTTAGGGCCGTGTGTCTGAGAGAAAAGTAAAGTGCCTTTTTAGGTCCAAGTGTCTGGGAGAAAAGTAAGGTGTCTTTTTAGGGCCATGTGTCTGGGAGAAAAGTAAGGTGTGTTCTTAGGGCCATGTGTCTGGGAGAAAAGTAAGGTGTCTTTTTAGGGCCACGTGTCTGGGAGAAAAGTAACGTGTCTTTTGAGGGCCATGTGTCTGGGAGAATAGTAAGGTGTCTTTTTAGGGCCATGTGTCTGGGAGAAAAGTAAGGTGTATTTTTAGAACCATGCGTCTGTATTTCAACTTTTCTTCTATTTTTCCATTAAAGCGAAGATTCCATTTTATGACCTCGAGATTTTACAAACAACAACAAAATCTTTACGCGCTTTTGTGGGTTATTTAAAATTTGTATAGGTTTAAAAACAAACATTACTCTTATTAGTACAAAAGTACTTAATAAAGTGAAAAATAAAATGGCGTTAAATCGTTCTGATCTTTTACGCTGTCGAAATGTAGATATCATTAGATAAAGATATGTCCGAAACTAAAAGTTAAATTGTTATTTTAAGGGTTTTTTCCCAACTTTTAAGTTTAAAACAATCTCTAATATGCTAAGAACAATGTGTATGTAAACGTGAAAATGCATTTCAACTTACGTTTTGTTTACTGTTGTTTTTTTTAGCGTGAGGCTATTTATAGCTTTTTGTCATTCACCGTTCGAGGGATAGTATAAGTTTCTCTAACATTTAAAGGGGGAAAAAAACACTTTTGCGTTTGAAGAAGTGACATAAAATTGAGGTCATATTTGAATAGGTTCCTCCGGGTAAAGACATCATCATAACTAGAGAAAGTGGTCGCTTCGCCTGAAGGACTATGGAGGAAAAGTGAAAGTCGGCTTAGGCTATACACTCTTTGTGGTTTTGTCGAGTGTCGAGGACGCTTTGCAAAGTTGAAGGTTTTAGATACTGGCATTCAGTTACAATTTTTAAGATTTAATGATTTTTCACCATGATTGTAACATTGTTTTGTAAGGGAGATAATGGTTAACGCACACTTCCACTTTCTTATCGAAATGTAAACTGTAAATGAAATAGGCGGGAATGTATTCGTAAACATTTAAACTATTATTTGTTGTAAACACTAATTTTCAATGGCATTTAAACCCGGGAAGGGAAACAAATAATTGTATTATTGATTTTTATTTCTATAAATTTATAAATTGGAGTTGTCTTCAGGAATAAAATGTTGGATTTTAAAATTAAAAGTAAGGTTGCCAAATTTAATGTCTCACGAACTTAAATCTTGTACATCGAGCGCCACATTGTTCTAGTTTTATCTTCCTCCCTCCGTGTACCTTTATAAATGGTTTAAACCAAACTATCCATAATGAGTCCTACAAAGCTCATGTTAAGAAGAGATCATAATTGAAGGAATTGCAGAATTACTGAGTTTATATATTTCCAAGTAGCAATAATAATAAAATACCGGAAAGTAACGAGAAAGTTAGTGCCAAATATTTGTTCACGCTATTAATCATTTTGGGAAAAATAAACAAATCATTAAATCAAAACGAAATATATTTCGTGTTAATTTTTGAATTCTAAGAAATATGTATTTGCTGGTAAAATGTAAAATGATAGCTTATAACTCCCAGATTTTCAGTTGTAATTTTTGAGTTCTAATAATTATGCATTTGCTATTAAAATGTAAAATGATAGTTTATAACTCCCAGATATTCAGTTGTAATTTTTGAGTTCTAATATTTATGCATTTGCTAGTAAAATATAAAAATAATAGCTTATAACTCCCAGATATTCAGTTGTAATTTTTGAGTTCTAATATTTATGCATTTGCTAGTAAAATGTAAAATAATAGCTTATAACTTCAGATTTTTAGTTGTAATTTTTGAGTTCTAATAATTATGCATTTGCTAGTAAAATAATAGCTTATAACTCCCAGATTTTCAGTTGTAATTTTTGAGTTCTAATAATTATGCATTTGCTATTAAAATGTAAAATGATAGTTTATAACTCCCAGATATTCAGTTGTAATTTTTGAGTTCTAATATTTATGCATTTGCTAGTAAAATATAAAAATAATAGCTTAGACTCCCAGATTTTCAGTTGTAATTTTTGAGTTCTAATATTTATGCATTTGCTAGTAAAATATAAAAATAATAGCTTATAACTCCCAGATATTCAGTTGTAATTTTTGAGTTCTAATATTTATGCATTTGCTAGTAAAATATAAAAATAATAGCTTAGACTCCCAGATTTTCAGTTGTAATTTTTGAGTCTAATATTTATGCATTTGCTAGTAAAATGTAAAATAATAGCTTATAACTTCAGATTTTTAGTTGTATTTTTTGAGTTCTAATAATTATGCATTTACTTGTAAAATGTAAAATAATAGCTTATAACTTCAGATTTATAGTTGTAATTTTTGAGTTCTAATAATTTCTATGCATTGCTAGTAAAATGTAAAATAATAGCTTATAACTCCCAGATTTTCAGTTATAATTTTTGAGTTCTAATATTTATGCATTTGCTAATAAAGTGTAAAATAATAGCTTATAACTCTCAGATTTTCAGTTGTAATTTTTGAGTCCTAATAATTATGTATTTGCTAGTAAAATGTAAAGTGATAAGCTTATATTGTCCGAGATTTTCAGTTATATTTTTGAGCTCTAAATATTATACATTTGTTAGTAAAATGTAAAGTGATAGCTTATAATGTCCCAGATTTTCAGTTGTAATTTTCAGTTATAATTTTTTAGCAACATGATAGTAAATGTTTTCGCTTTTCAAAATGTTCATTTCAGGCCGATCTAAAACCAAATACATTAAATAGTCTTGATGATGTCATGATGTATTTGTCTTCAAGCCCAAACAAATCCCAAACAAGTCCACTAATCGTTGTTTTCACTCAAATCTTATTTGAGCGATCTGTTATGCGCTACCAAGCTTGATTTTAAATAATGTTTTTAAAACTAATCAAAAGTTAAAACTGAATCTACAAAGTTTGAACAAAATCGGAACTCTATATTTATTTACTCTCTTAGAATATTTAAAATTGTTTGAATAACCTGATCTACACAATGTCGAATAAATCTAACCTTACGTATAATTAAACCTAAGTTTTTATGATCAAACTTCTCCCATATGATTAAACTCAGCAGTTTCCATAAACCTCCATAGAAACTCTTGTTATTCTACGTTTTACAAGAGACAGGTTTCCTTGTTAATAAGATATCGAACGTCGTAGATTGGGTCGACAACCGATAAAACTATCGTAACATAAATTGGGAACTTTACTTTGGTGAAACTTGTAATTTATTTTTACTTTCACACAAAGTAATCATACCCTGCTTCGGTCTTGCCTCTTTAATTTATCATATTCATGTAGGATAGAGAAATCAAGAAATCGATCGAATTTTTTATTTTTTCGTCTAGAAAAATAGTTTTTGGAATGTTGTCTGTCTGTCTGTCTGTCTGTCTATCTGTCGTCTGTCGTAGTGGAGTGGTCTGCAGCTGGCGATATCTCGGGGCTTTTCTTTCATTTTTTGATTACTCAAAATTTAGAACAGTTCTCATAAGGGAAAAAAGAATAAAATTACGATTTTCTCAAAATCGGTTATAAAGATTTTAATAAAATTTTGAAGTGTACTCAAAACGTATTGTCGCCATCTTTCAATAAATGCCAGTTCCTTAGTTATCGGTTGAAAACCAAAATAATCTGCCCTTGGGCTGTTGTAAAACCGGAGAAATTTCTTAGAAAGTCTAAGAAAATTTGAAGATTATTAAAAATTGAACTACTATCATTAAAAACTGGATTATAATGAAAATACAATTTAGTAGGCCTACTACGTTGAGGACGTACAAGTTTTGGTTCTCATTCAACATTTCCCCACAGTACATTTGGACTTAGTACTTAATTTACATTTTAAGTTCGTTTTTATTTGGTTTTTGGGGATGTGTGATTGAGACATTTTGTGCAATGTTTTTGCATAGTTTCATTCCTTCTATATCTTATCTTACCTACTAGTGTTTTATAAAAAGTATACTTGCAGATTTAATCAGAACTAAAACAACAGAGAAGATTTGAAAGATTTATCATTGGGAGAAAAAGAGAAATTACTTATGGTATGAGAATTGAAATATTTACCCAAAAAAGGACACACATTTTTATTTAATAATAACGTGATTTCATGACAGTGTGTAGGCCAACACTTTATAGCAATAATAATAAATTCATATTTTATGTGGGATTATTCTTAGAATATAAAATATAATGATGCGTAACAATCACGCCACAGTGAATGGAAACCAAAATAGTAATTCATAAATGAATGCTCCTTCCTCTCTCTCTCTCTTAAGTTGGTAAAAATACCAATGATTAATGACACAACTGCAGTCAATATATCATTGCCGACAATGGATCAAGTCTAGCTATATAAACACTGGTACATCTTTGTAAATACATTAACAACTAGGACTAACTAGTAACAAATGTTTTTTTGATTCGTTCATACAGTGAGAGGACTTTTTGGTTGAATTTCTCTACTGCTTGTTTGTCGTGATGAAAGTTCTTGTACAACTTTTGATTCACGCGAAACAAATGATTGCGTTTTGTGTGTAGACTTGGGACAAAGACAAAATCATAAATCAGGAGGATGTAGAAACGAGGGAAATTTAATACAATAATATTTCAAGTGAAAAATATTTTACCCGCCAATGCTCTACCAACTGAGCTATCCTAGTCGCTTCCCAGCACAGGGCGTAGACTTAACACTTGAATTGGCTTCATTGCTGCAATTTTTGAGTTACCAATAAATTAAAAATTAAGAAAGTTAGTGCCAAATATTTAATATCGGTTGCAATAATCACGGAAAAGCTGAGTTTTATAAAAATTGATAAAGAAAAAGATAAAACGTAAAGTTTTTTCTTTCTGTCTTTTTTTCTTTTCTTCTTCTTCTTCTTCTTCTTCTTCTTCTTCTTCTTCTTCTTCTTCTTCTTCTTCTTCATTTTTTAGGTTTTCCATGTACTTTGCATGCTAGAAAAGGATATTTAGAAAGGTCATAATATAATAATTTGTTTTCGCCATTCCGAATATTGTTACATTAATTCAAATATATAAGACTTACCGTCGTCAATATTCTTAATTGACGAAGGGAAACCAGATTACTTTACAACTTGATAATGGCTGAATAGCCGAAACGGCCGTCGTTTGAACGACGCAAACAGAATATTGACGACGATAAGTCTTATATATTTGAATTAGAAAGGTCAGTTGTTACGAAATTTGTTAAGGATTTTGATTTTTTAGGAATTTAAAACAACTGTTTAATAATCGAATTTTTAGGATGAGATACCGAGTTAAAAGGGTTTGATATCGGTTTAACCGTTTGGGATTACATCGGTTCGTATTCTAATTTTACCATGTAAATTGGTGCATTAACGTGTAACAAATGATTGGATATTTTGTGATATTTTGTGCCTAGGGCTAATCCTAATAAGAGTGTAAACAACATTAAAAAAAATAAATAAAAATAATTGATAGGTTATTTTTAAGTTGCAATTCAAAATCTTCATCATTTTGCTACGTTTTGGAGAAACTCGATATTTTGGGGTTTTATGGCAGGTATTTCAAAATTTGGAATTTTCGACAACGTGAAAAAAAGCTCCGAGATAGGACTAAAGTGTACTGGGATACCTATTTTTATCAAAACTCAGCCAATTCTTGTTTTTTTTCTTGTTTAAAAGCGAATAATCCGTTAGGTTGTCATCGTATTGTATAAAAAGAAGAAAAGAACATAATAAAGACTTCTAGCCCTCGAATACTCTAATATCGCCAGAGTCGGAGAAGAACAAGATAAGACCTGATATGAAAGATGAAAGAGAGGGATATAACCCAAGACTATATGTAGATACAACGATCCCCTTGGTATTGCCAAACCCGTACTCCTTAACGTGTGCTCCTATGGGTGTTTTGGTATGTAAAGTACTGAACAGACACCAGACATCATTTCAATAACTACTTTTTTGAGTTGATGGAACAGATATTCCGAAAAAACACGATTTTTTTTTATTCGTCACGTAACTTTTTCCCATTGGAGTTTATATTATTTACAATACACAACGACATAGATTAAGAAAAACGGCTTGAAGTCCATGCGTCTAAAGTGCAGATGTTGTTGGTTACTGATTTTGTTCTTTGGTCTTATATTTCAGAAACGAATATTTATTATATTCGAAAGTTATAATACGGTCGTGGATGAATCAGAAATTAAACGTTTTAAACAATTTTTATTAAATTTACCCGAAATCTATTCCAAATTAGAATTATCAGTCGCTCCTCCTGACGAAAATTTTGAATTTGGGAGTTGTTAGTTATTCGATCAAATTTTGTTACAATTTAAAATCGTATAACCAAAATTATATGCAAAACCGCGTTGTGAATTTGAGTTTTATTCAAATAGTTGACGACCTATACTTCTATTTTACGTGCTTTTGGGTTTTAAATCTCTACATTTGATCAATATCTGAAAGAAATAGCTTGGGCCTATTTTAAGATGGAGTTTTTAGAACGGCGTGTTTTGTGTAGATTTGCATTTATTTACAGAACATTCTGGTGGAGTAATTTCGGTGGGATACAAAGGGGTACTTTTAATGAATTTAGGGTCTGCGATGGGTCTAAAATCTATGTAGAGTTTTTCACAACAATATTTGTTTTGAGGTCTTCTGAGTCTAAAAATGTGTTTTTGTAATGATAACAGTTTAAAATAAAATATAATTTGGTGTGTGTGAGGGGGGGGGGGTATTTTAGCCATCTATTATCTCGAGGCATTTCTTTTCTTTTTTCCGACTTTGGTAAAATTTGGAGTAGCTCTCTTAATACCAGAATCTAAGGATTTAGATCAAGTTTCGGTACAGTGAATTATCCTGCAATTTACTTTTAAGATGTAATTACTTAATGTCAGCTCTACCGATTTTGGTTAAATTTTAGTGAAATATAAACAAAAACATTGTGTAATTAACAAGTAATGGAAAAGAACGGTCCAGGAACAAAAAATGAACGTGACTGTGTCTTTAAGAAATCTATTTCGACTTACGCTTCCTTCTATTTTATAGCACTAGAGAAGCTAGTTTAGTCTCTTTTACTTATTTAGTATATGTAGTAGGATTGATAATTGCAAGAGCTTCGTTTTTTGGACTATGCTTAACATTTCTTGGTCTCAGGAAATCGTAAAGGTTATTTTCGACATAATTTCCAACAGTTGTCTTTATGTAAGAACGATAGTGACTATAAAAATTAATATAGGAACATGACAATTTGGTGTAGTGTGCTCATTTACCATTCAGAATGATCAAATTAAAAATGTCAAAATGGTGGCCATTTTAACCAGTGTTTTGTTCATATCTCCTGTGTTATTATCAACTTTAACACTCTAAAGTAGATACAAATTTGCAGATTTCAATTCTGTAAGTAATGGTATCAACCCCACCCCTCTACGATTACAAAAAATAGCGAAGTTATTGTCGAAAATGTAATTTCTAATTTTGACCGCTCAAGAAAGTAGAGGTACGATATTCGGCTGGGCCGAGTTACTAACCCGTTATAGCCGTAATAACTGTTTTACACTACATGTGGTGGGTAAAACCCCTTGATCTACTATTACAAGTTAACATTTCCTGTAAGACCCAAGAAACCAACTTTTGAGCAATACAATCAAAGGCTCTGCTTCTATTTGTATGATTGGGTTGAGTAAATACTAAGATATACCCAACAACTTTAAAAAAATATAAATATAATTTAAAATATTTACAAAAGAAAAATTTCACAAAAAGTTGATGTGGAGAGGTCCTTAATTTAATATCTCCCTAAAAAAATACTCGTGGGGGACTATTAAAAAAGCTATTTAATATGGCCGCCATTTTTTCGAATTTTTATGAGCACACAATAAATTATCATGTTCTTATCTTTTGTGTGCCCCATACCGTGCTTACGTACACAGAACAACGGCGTCAAAATAGTATATTCCATCACTAGGACCAAAAGTGAAGCTTTCCAATACAAACTCAAGTTCAACGGAAAATGAGCGAGGATCGAAAAGCTTCTTTTGGTCCAAGTGATGAACTATATTTTTCGTTATACTGCAAATAATGTAAGAAAACAATTTAACAAAAACTAAAATGTTATAACCTATTTACCTTCAAATCGATGGTAACAGCTGTTTTAACGGTTATTTACAATCGAGAGTATCGGTTGTTTTTATAGATGGTTTACAATCGTTAATTAATTCCTATAAACGAAGTAACAGCTGATGACCTTGACCTCTGCTGATGTTTTTAGATCCTAGGACTAAAAAGAACAATTTTAGCATCTCATTGCATGTATTGAAAACAGCTGTTTTTGAACCAGTATGACGAAAAATACTTTATTTTTACGTGTAAGTATATGGGGGGAAAAATATTGAATTTGGTTTTGATAAAATCAGTTCAATATTTTGCACTGTTTATTTGTTTGCTTACGCATTCGTTTGTGTATAGATAGTTAATGCAATGTTTATTCAGTTTAAATTTAGAACAGCAGTGATTTTGTTAAGTGAATAAGTTCCCTGCACGTGCTTTATAACAGATAAATATATCTATGCACTCTTGTTGCATTTTGACGTCATACGCATCTCGAAATATGTTTTATATCCTTCTGTTTAAACAAACCAGATTAGATAGGAGTACCAGAGATTATATATAGTATGTCCATAAAATATGGTGTCAACTTTGGGAAATGATATTCTGGATATCAACTTAAAGAAAAAAATAGTTCTTATAAATATTTGTTAAAAATACGTTGTTTACAGTACAACTCTTAAGATAAGGTGTAACTCGAGAATAGATTGAGATATCGAAACCTAAGTGTAGAAGTTTTGTACTATTCGTATACAGTGTACTACAAAATCATCGAATTAACCGTTTCAAAATGACGTTTAGTAAACATTTGTAACGCTTAATTTAATATCTCTAATATCGTTAAACAAAATATGCCGACCTCTTAATGTAAAACAAGATGGTATGTTCATTTTTATTTTAAATTGAAGGATATTGATTAAAAAATTTTAGCTGAGATATTGATTAAAAAACTTTTAAAAACTAATTCTTTTTAATTTAGTAAAACATCCAAGAGATTTCTCATCGCATATAAGATTTTGGAAACTTCTACAAATACATATGGAATCAAATGTGGCTGCAGAATATTAAAATCTCACAAATTGGGGAAACCTAATTAGAGCCCAATTAAAAGTGAAAATTTTGAAAAATCGGTGCAGTATTTGCTGAGTTATAATAATTTTTAGGGTCAGTACGTAAAATCAAAGACCAGTTTGATTTCACGCGCGTGTCTGTCAGTCATAACCAGTCTACACAGACAAGACGATAAATCCTATATATTTAAAACTTTGCATTTATATTCTTTGTATTGTTCCACATATAAAAAGAATATAACACATACAAATTGATCTTGCAAAAACTATAATTAAGGGAAAAAAATTATCGAGTTGAAATATTCCCCCTCAAAATTAAGTGTTAGATATCAAATAAACTTGAAACTATTCTGATTACAAATATGTATGAAAGAAAATTTAAAATGTCAGATATTATACCCCCCCCCCCCACCCTCTAACTTGAACACGGCGTAACCTACAAATCTGGAAAAAAAGATTTATTTGAAATTGCGTCGAACTTATGTTTTAATTTTTATATGACGAATGCAACTTAATTTAACGACACAATGAGTTTTAAAAACAGTTTTTATGAGATGTGAGACAAACAGTTCAATAGCCTCTAAAATATGGACTGCAGTAGGTAAAGTTAAGGATTCTAATAATTTCACGTGCGTGTTTGGTTGTACAATTTAAACTGTCGCTGAGAAGACTTCGATTTGACCTTGTATTCCTATATAGACCCTTGGTTGTGTGGTTTTTAACACTCGCTTAACCCTTTTATTTGCTGCTGAAAAATCGAAAATCTACATTTTTGTGACTCATTTTACGCTTTCTTAAAGTTGTTATCGACAAAATCCATATTATGGAGGAAATCAATATTTTCAGTGTATTTTTGACATTGTACTACTTCGTAACCAACAATTTATAACCTACAAAGTTACAAAGTAATCTGGAATTCAAGGATTTATTCAAATCGTTTCAAAGTTTTCAAAATTTTAAGTGGTTTTAATTTGAACGCCCCGAGGGACTCGACAGGTATATAACATAGTGCTATCGACGCATAACTTTTTGTTATTGCGTATAAAATGCCTATTTGTTTTGTATCTTGGTATTTATAGACAGTTAAATGACCTGCTTATATAATTATATCAACATCCTCGTACATGGAGTTGTGGGCGAAACTAAGGGAGGCTGAGAGATACAAACAAACGTAGGTAGATGCCACCCACTATCGTAGCAAAATAAGGGGTTGTTTTCTCTCATATAGGAAGCTGTTTTACTTTAATTTCTGTTGTAAAATGACAGCACACTGCAAAGCCGACTTGTTTTTGTTCGATTCGTTTTCGTCGAAGGTCAATTTGGCCAATTTATCCACAAAGGTCAACCGAGTTCGACGTCAATCAAGTGATTTAATACACCATGATATTACTGTAAAGTGTTAAATGAAATGGACATAGAGCTTCCTCTCAGAGTTATAAGGCAACGTATTAAATTGTAATGAAATAGGACTGTAATATAGTTTATTCGGACTTTTAACATCATTTATGTATATACAAATTAATACTCGAGGTTTCAAGAGTATCGATCAATTCCAGTTATCAAGTGACGCCTAGAACATGACCAACATAATATACTATCCTAGGACCTTGTTGGAAACTAAACTAGTAATCTAAGAAAGGTTAGTTGTAAGTGCAGTGTTATACAGTCTGAATATGTGGACAAATTAATCAAATTTGATATGTGAGCATATTTTGGTGGCCATATTTCGGGACGTTTCTTTCATTTGATAATAACTGAAAATTTAGAGGTATCTGTCATAAGAGAAAATCACAAAATTATGATGCTTTCAAAATCGGCTTAAACGATTATGTTAAAATTGCTCAAATTTACTCTCCAAGGACCCACAAACAAAACGTGTTGAGTTGGCCGTCGTTTTCGTTAAAAATAAAACAATAAATCGGCCGTTAGGATTAAATAAAACACAATTTATCAAAAATCGATCAAATGTATGGATTTCCATCAAAGTTTAGTGAAATATGAAGATTAATTATCTTAACCCGTGTACAAAAGCTCTACTTCGAAGCGGGGATGAAACTCTAAATTACGTAAAAAACTACTATATCTTATGCTAGAAAGATGTGCCAAAGTTTAATTGGTTATTTAAAATAATAAAAATATTAAGTGGGGGGGGGTCATATATTGTTTGTTTGTTTTGGACTTATGTTTATGGGAAAATATTTCCCCTTGTTTAAAAGCGAAACTTCTCAGTCATCATCGCCTTATAAAAAATAGGAAGGAAAAGATCATGAAGTAAAGACGTTCGTGAATATTCTAATAGCGTCAGGGTTGGACGAGAACAACAGTTGGTCAAGAGAGACCTGATTGGTAAGATGAAAAAGAGGAAACTAACCTAAGATTACATAAAAATGTTTAATCCAGCTAGGGACCTTGGGGATTACCACGCCCGTAGTTACTATAGTGAGCCCATGAGGGGAAGAACCCTCCCTCCCTTTATTTTACGTAAGTAACCTGCACTTGAAGTTTGTCCCTGCTCTTCATGTATATGTGTTATATGAATCTATAATCTATGTTTTATTCAAATAAGCTGCCTAGTTTTTGATTTAAAAAATCACAGCGGGCCGAGAGATATTACAGACAAGTCAAGTGCTTAAAAATACTTAGATTGTGTGATTTGGCAATATACAATTAGTTTTTAAAAATCAGAGTCTATTATTGTTTTTTTATCGTTAAGATTGAGGAAGCAAAATGCTGTAAACTTGTTTATTTGTTTTGCAATATTCGGCAACTCTTTTAATGAAAGCGCTGTTACCCATCAACTTCCTGGCGCCACGCAGTTACTGCAATCTCCTTACAGGAAGTCCGGGATTTGTGGATCAGCAAGGATCAATACATTCCGTCCAAGGCAGTTTTGAGTTTGACATCGTGTTTTGTATGACTTCAGTGAAAAATATGTACACAATGTTTGTTTCTTTTTAGTTTTAAAAATTTTACTATTAGAAATCTTAAAAAAGGCGTGAAATAAAAGTTTTGAAAAGTCAAAAATTAGGAAGGTGTAAAAACAAAACCAAAACCTTTATTTAAGGCTGTATGATTTTTAAATTAATGTATGAAAAAAATTATATATATATTTTTGAAAACCCCTTAGCACTGGTCAAAAATGAATCTGAAAAAGATTTATAAAAAATTGGAAATGTGTTCATACTTGTAGTTTGGCTCAAGACAAACATTTTTCGTCTCCTGGTAATATTTTATAAAACCCGCTTATTTTTTTATGTACTTGCGGTTTTCTCACAAAAAATTTAAATCGTGATTTTAAATGTATTTTCTGACATTTGTTGATTGAAACAAAATTTTTATTTATACATAGTTTGTATGGTTATGTACATATTAATTGTACCGTACAATTATATTATACATTTGTTCAACATTTTAAGCATGCATAAAATCACATTTTTGACTGGACGAATAAAGTTGTAAAAATGTAGATATACAGGGTGTTGCTACAGACGACCATAGCTATCATTGGCTACATAATAGTCTACTTTAAATAGCAACATATCTTTATTTTTATTATAAATACAATTATGTTAAACAATTTACAAAAAAAGTTTATATTTATATTTCAAATTAACGAATTAAAGTGTTTTTTAAAAAAGTAATTTATTTTCTTGACGATACAATAATTCAAGTGGTCTAAATAATAAACAAAACCAATAGAAGATATGTTTGGAAATAATAATAAGAAAAATGCAATAGTACTGTTATTAAAATGCTTTTAATTTGTGATTATGTGGATCATACCTTTAATTTGTGGTGTACACGCACACACACACACACACACACACACACACACATATATATATATATATATATATATTTACTGTGACTGTAAAAAAAAAAAAATTGGAAAATTTTTATGATAATTTCGGTTTTTTATTTGTTTTGTTTTCATGTAATATGATGCAATTAAGTTAATTTATGTTTAAGCTATTTACGAACTTTTAACATATCCTAAATTTTGAAAAATAACCAACAAATTATTTTTGTTTTTAAAAGCGTACACGTTTCTAAAAATAGGTCAGTTATTTAAGCTATAATTGGAGGGAAAATGTCCAACACTTCTTTTCATCGAAAATGATTTAATATTTACCCGTTGTTTCACAATTTTGAAACAGAAATGACTCCTATGGAATTTAATACATAAACACTATTGATATGTATGAAGAGAAAATCAATAACCCTTGTAGAACTATGGCTAAAAGCAATATAATATTAATTAGGCACGTCTGCTTTGAACTAGTTTGAAGATTAGCGTGTCATTGCCATTGCATCTGCAAGTCAGCTGATCTGTTCACGCCGCCAGATAGCTCCAGTGTTGTCATACTGAAGTCAGTATCTCGGAAGACTTCGTGTAAGTGTGACGTATTGCGCAGTCTAGTGGTTATTTTCTTCCCTATATGCGTCATCTGTTTGTGGTGGCATGATTATATAAACATGTTTAGTGTATCTGTGTTCAATTTATCGATATATCTTTATTAGATTTGCTTTTGGTTAGTTTTTAATATGATTGTTATTGTTTAATTAATTTTCAGTTTTTTTTTAGGTGAAGAGATTATTCTTTTATAGTTCTTTTATTATTTAAAATAAATATTAGTTGAAATAATTATTATACATTTAGCTGTATAAAATAGTTTTAAAATTAGCATTATTGTATAATAATGTTACAGATCAATCACCTTATTACGTAGTGGACATACAATGCAGAGGCTTTATCATATATAAGCAGTTTACCACTCATGCATGTAAATAAAAGTTATTTTAAAATTTAGTTACAATAACAGTTTTAAGGTTAGGTTTTTAATCTCAGGTTTAACACTTATAAGGACAGTTGATCAACACTCTTGAAACGTCGTTTATTATTTTCTTGTACACAAATGTTGGTAAATGTCAGAATAAATTTTAATTTTAAGGTTAGTTTTTGCTTTAAAATTAATCGTATCAAATTTCATTGTTTGATATATCGGTTTGACTCGAAAAAATGTAACTCCTTACATTCATTCCGGACATTCTAGGTTTAATATTTGTTCCGATAGAAAATCATTTGTGAGGACAAATGACAAAACGATCTGGTCATATGATATAAATTGAAGGTACATCTTACTCATAACCTAAGACAGTCTTTTATGATTTAGAATGTGCAGTACCAGGACGGAACTGATCCATACAAATCGTTTGAACTCATAAACTTTCTTATCAAAATCTAATGATAAACTAATGTAATAGGCTGGAATATGTTTATAAACTTTTTTGAATGAAAATGCATATTTGAAATTAGCAATACAGTATTACCTAATATTTGAATAGTAGTGAAAATTCCAATTTAAATTGAAGTAGTTGAATATAGCCAATTATCATAATGATTTAATTGATGCATTGTGGAGTTTTCGTCAGAAATTTCCTGCGATTCAAAAGTAAGAACTTATTTAAATTATTTTAAACCTAACCTAACAACGCCAAACATACCATACAATTAACAAATTTTAAAATCTCTTTACTTAATATGTGAAGAATAAGTAATTTTTAGGTCTGTCTGATTAAAATTCTATTCTGTTTTTAATTCTAGAGAAAAAGTGAGTGAGAGAGAGAGAGAGAGAGAGAGAGAGAGAGAGAGAGAGAGAGAGAGAGAGAGAGAGAGAGAGAGAGAGAGAGAGAGAGAGAGAGAGAGAGAGAGAGAGAGAGAGAGAGAGATAATAACCTGCAACATCCCAATATATACACATCATCTATACACAAAACTAAAAGATACCTTTGTAAAAATAATATAAAATGATAAAAATAAATGAAGAAGAGAGGAAGATAAATAGCCCACTGTAGATAGAAAATGTCTTTAAGGGGGATATAGAGAACATTTATTTTGATTCTCTCTACCACTTAACCCCATACAAAAATACGATAAAATTATACATTTAATATAAACAAAAATACAAAATAAACTATTAAAATATAATAGTAAATAAAAAAATATTCCTTAGATGAAAATGTATAATAAGATAACTAAAAGAGAAATAAAAACAATTATTTGAAATGAAAAATATAGTCCTAGACTAGGAATTGAACTCAGGACCTTTGTCACTTCAATTTGTTTTTGATGCAATTTTTGAGTCACGATAGATAAATTATTTGAAGATGAAATTGCAGAAAAAACAAATTCAAGTGAGAAGTGTACGCCCTGTGCTGGGAAGCGATAAAGGATAGCTCAGTTGGTAGAGCATTGGCGCGTAAAGTCAAAGGTCCTGAGTGAAATTCACAGTCTTGGTCGTATATTCTTTACTTGAAATAATTATTGAATTAATGATACTACCATGGTAAAATAAAGTAAAAGCGTAAAATCAATAATTTAATAATTATACTAATAATAAGGGGAAAACAAAAATAAAACATAATATATAATTTAAAAAAAAGAGAAAAATAATAACTAACAGATTTCCAAAAATAAATAACAAAGTAAATTACGAAATTATTGTCTAATATTTAACACAGAAAACATAAATTATATCAACAACAAAATCTTTCAAAGAAAATAAATACATAGCCTATATTCATACATTCACACAGAAATATTAAAATGGTCAAGCGAGTGCTATAACCACATAGCTTTGAGTCGGAAGGCGTATACAGCAACAGTTATTTACACGAGTTGGAAGTCTTTTAAACGACAGTTTAAATTGTACAATCAGACACGTGAAATTATAAGGGTTCTCTTGGTTTTACTTAGGGACCCTAATAAAGAGAAATCAATTGTAATACAATCTATCTTTTAATGACCTAATATTAAATCTTACAAAAACTGCTTTTAAAACTTATACGCTACGATTTCTCATTGTGTGGTTGTTGTATTCGTAAAAAACAAAACAAAAACTATAACATGATTTCGCACTGAAACTTAATTTCAAATACATTTTTTGTTTCTTAATGGTTTGTGGACCGCACCGTGTTCAAGTTGGGGGGGGGGGGTGATACTCCAACACTATAAATTTTGGCCTAACGTCAACATATTCATTTTTCGTCAAATAAACCTACATATTCCTAATTAGAGTAACTACTGTATTAGTTTTATATGATAGCCTACACATAATATTTCCACAAAATGTTTTAAACTCGTTGGTTTTTGCCCCTTAACTACCTAAGGTGATTTTTTAGTACAGCTATATTTTTCCTATATGTGGGACAATAGAAGGAATGTGAATGCAAAGTTTGAAATATATAGGATATATCGTTTTGTCTATGTAGACTGGTTGCGAAGGATAGACACGCGCGTCAAATTATAAGCGTCCTTGATATTATCTACGGACCTTAAATGTAATAAATAATGTCACTTATACAGTTGTGAACAAGAATTATTCTATAAGTCTTTAATTATCATAAAAAATACACACACACACAGCCTACATACACACTCTCAGAAATTTAAAAAAAATTGTTTTTTTAAAAAATATAAGTAGGTAGTTTACATATGGAATGACTAAAAACGCCTCTTGTTTGTTGTGGTAAACTAGATATTTTCAGAATTATTGTAACCTGAGCAAATATTATATAGCACTAATTTTCTTTCTTTTCTCTTAATAAACAGTTGTAAGTGTTACTTGACTAAAACATCGGAGATTACACCATTACAGTTTCCACGGTCTTTGTTTCGTTCGGAAGCATAATATCAGTCAGATTTGTCCTTCGTTCTACACATTAGGGATATTTATAAGTTGTTTTAGTTTATTTTGAGGGTTTCGCATGACTTGCCATAAATAGACAGCCAGGGACGTTAGCGTTAACGAGTTAGTGCATATTTACAGTTTTAGCAGATTTCTGATATACAATTTATAGCTATTTATAATTTAATCTCACGGGAATTCCTCCACCGGAGATCATGAAGTGTCCACCGATCTCAACCAATTGATGTAGTTCGGAGCCATTTTGTTTTATATACAGAGTGAGACGAAAGTCTGGAATCACTTAATCATAAGAAAAATTCTATGATAATATAAGTATTTGTAGTAATTACATACTTGTATTTTTGGTTAGGGTCGACATTTTGTCATCCATTTTGATTCCGCCACCTTGGATTTATTTTTACTTTCTCAACCATACGTAGTATTGAAGAAAAGTTATGATATGGATTAAAAATCGATGCAGGTTTTTTTCCGAGTTTCTCCGTATTGAGGTCTTCCGAGTCAAATAACGTAGTTTTTTTTAAACAAATCTGTCTTACCGTGTATTTTATATGTGCACAGATTATGTGTACCAAATGCGTGCACAGATTTTAATCAAATTTGGTATGTGGGAATATATTCGCCATAACTCTGGAACCTTATTTTCTTTTTCTTTAGTCATTTAAAATTTGGGCAAAAACAAAAACAAAAAGCTTCAAAATTAGGATTTTCTTAAAATCAGCTCTGACCGTTTAAAAGAAATTTGCTCATTTATTTATCTAAGGAGCTAAACAAATTTTAGTGGTCGCTATCTCTTCAAAAACGTGATTCGTGAATTTTCAGTAAACAATTGTAAAATCAGTGATGTGATTGTTGTAAAAGACGCAATTTTTAATCAAAATCGACCCAACCAAATGTGTGTTAAATGTGAAAGTGAAAATTAATGACTAAAAGCGCCGGGAAAAAAAATATATAAAAAAAATAGAAATAATTGACAAACAAACAAATAAACCTTGCGCGTTGTTACGATTTACGCTGTGTGAACATGTTCAAGCGAAGCTAGTTTAGGCCCTTATTTAAATATATAAATATCTTTTCAATCCATGGTTCATTTTCAGTTTTTGAGTAATAACTCACATTTTTGGTGATGATTACAAAAATGCGATTTGGTTTTGGAGATGTGAGAGTGAGAAAGTGTGCACAATGTTAATGCACAAGGGTGACATGTGTTTCTAGACTTGTTTTTAATTTTGAAAACGATTATGAAATCACAATTTAAATATTATATCGTTACCATAGCGTTTTGACGATTCAAATGAGAACCTACCGTTGTCATCTTCTTTGATCTCTATATCCGAGCATCATCGAAATTCTAATTCCTTTTTTAACCCTTAAGTAAGTAAACCACTTATGGTAATTTTTATTGGGAGTTAGAAACAAAATGTTTACTGGAACTTCCATTTAACTTCACAACAAAAGGAGATTTTTTCCCCCAGCTTGCTGTCATTATCTAGTTATAAAAAAAAAGAAGAAGAAAAGAATATGAAATAATGGGTCCTAACCTACAAAATTTCCTATAGCACCTGGGTCGGAATTGCGACAAGAGTTGGTAAACAGAGACCATGATAGAAATGATGATAGAGCGGGATTAATCCAAAACTACACGAAGTAGGGTTACTTTTCTAGTTAGGTTTACCTTGAGATAACCACACTCCTACGTATTATAACTGAATCCTCGAGGATAACAAAAGAAGAATGCTAGCATACTTGGTATAACCTGAGCGCCATGGGACGAGATACATTTGGTATAAGAGTAGGGGAATTGTTAATGTCTCTGATAAGTCATTAACATGTTTTGGGAAATACTAAATTTGATTTCTGTAACAATATAACACTATGTTATTTCCCGTTTGAATCGTAAAAAACGCTTTAAAAAAAATTCTGAAAAGTCAAAATGAAAAACGAGTTTAGAAACATGTTTCACATAATACTATAGATTTGTCAAAAATAGACATGAGACATAATGGGCAGCTGAAATTTTACTTAAGTAATTTAAATAATTAGCGTAGGTTAAGTAATCAGCCAAATTTGTGTGTTATTTAATTAATATGTCTTTTATTGTTAATTAACCATTTCAGTAATTTCTAACTAATATACTATAGTCAATTAATCACTATTGGTCATTATAGTATAATTAATTATTTAGTTACAACAACAAAACATTTTAACTTGACACAATTTGAAGGATATCGGAAATTGAGAAACAACAAAACCTGTTTTAATTTTTTTGTTTTTAATCCCTGAATATATTAAGGGGGGGGAGGGAACTATTTCGACACTTGCTATACGTCAACTTGTTGTTAAACGAGTTTGTTCCATCCGAAACTATATTGAATGAATAATTCCAGTTCAACGTATAGGAACATAGGAGAAATGTTTGGATACAATTAATATTCATATGTAGACGATTCATTGTATTGGAAATGTATATACTGCAGCAGTTGCCGTGGTTTGACAATCCGTTTCAATGAACGATTTGTTGAGTCGTAAAGTTCTGCCCAGAGGCTAATTTGGCGTCCTGGGCAGTTTGTCAGTGCCTCCTTTATAGTTTTCCTTTTTACTTTTAAGTAATTAAGTATTAACGATTTGCTCCCATCTAAAGTACCAAATTCAAACAAAAAATACGTAGCATGAACGTGGCAAAAAAGCTATATATTTCGTTTCTACCATAAGCTTGTTCTAAGCTTAAATTGTATTTGATTAAAATCAAATTTTAAATAACCTGATTATGGTTCATTTACTTTATTACTGTACCAATAAATAATGAATGGTAATTTTTTTAATTGCGATTTTGTGAATTTTTATTCCTTCACATTTCACCAAAATTTGTATGAAATTGGTTTTGACCAATTTCGTCTTTGATCTATAATAGATCTATGGTAGATTTTTTTTTTTAAACTCAGCTATTACATACTCAGCTAAATACATATGGGGATACCGTGGCCATTTTGTTTAGGTCCTTAAAAATACTACATTTAAAAAGAGTAGTTAGAGCCGATTTTTATAAATTAATAATTTTGAACTTTGTTCTGACAGCTACTCCTAAATTTTGAGTTACTGAAAACATTATGAAAGCAATCTTGAGATAAGATTTTTACCAAATTTAATTGCAAACGGTCCCATTAGGGCTGTTCAATACTGCATAGGATAAAGAGGCTACTGGAAAAAATACCAGACTGATAATATTATTCCAAAAACAACTTCGTTGGGCTCAGTGCATTTCAAAACGTATATCCCCTCAGAGGCTCACCTATAGTGACTACCGGCTAAGCAATACTCAGAGATCTAACTGGATATCTTAAGTCTTGGAGACTCTCTTTCATCTCTCCTATCAGATCTCTTTTGACCAACTCTTGTTCTTTTCCGATCCAGACGTTATTAGAGTATTTGTGGGCTAAGGGTCTTTATTTCATGTTTTTTCCTTTTTTTTATTTTATTTTTTTTATAAGGCGAGGATGACAGTTTTGATATAGCTGCAGAAAACTCAACATCGATTATCCATGTTTTCACCTACATAAGTTTCATTATACTTTGTAGGCACGTAATAAAGAACATACTTTTTTTTTAGTTACATTAAATAAACTAAAAGTATACAAATTGAGGGTTTTTTTTTCTTCTCAAAAATTAATTTTTGTTTAGGACTTTTTAAATTTTAAATTGTTCTCTCATAAAAAGTGGACCACCCAAATGTTTACACCAAACTTTATGTTTTTTGCCTGTAGAGTCTACATAGCTGATTTTGAAAATATCATAATTTTGAGTTTTAGTCTTATTTTGGCTACCTCTAAATTTCGAGTTATTGAAAAAAAGAGAGAGAGAGAGAAAATTAAAAAGTGAAATTGAAAAAAGGGGGAAAATAAAAACAGTTTTGAGGTCTTCAGAGTAAGCTACATGAAAGTGGTATTTTGTATGTCAGTCTGTCTGTTTGTCGTTTGTATATTTCTCTTGACAGGATTCTTTCTAATAATAATAACAACAAAACAAGCACTTTTTTTTTACTTCAGGGAAATTCAAAACGGATATATTCATGAAAAACTCTACTCTGATATTTTAATTCATAATATACCTCTATACCGTATAAGTGAGAAATTAAAAACAAAATTGTATTTCATAATGTTTTGAGTATTTGTTTATTGTCACGGCCGCTTTATAACTAAGTGTGATAACCTCAAATCAACTTAATTTGATTGGTTAGTTGTTAGCGAGTGGACCTCAGCACATGTAAAACTGTGTTTCATTGATTAGCATATCAGACTGTTCATAATGTTACAAAACATTGATTACAAACTCATAATCGCGGTCTTGATGTGATAAGTAAACCTCAATTTACGGTTTAATTGGAATACAGGGTGACTTAAAAGTCTCCATGTTGTGTCAATTATAGTTATATTTATTGATATAAAGAGTAACAACTCATAGGTTCTTGTGGTTAAATGTTTTTTATTTCTAGTGAAACATCGCGTAAGCCTTGATGGAACATTCTCACACACTTTATTACATAAATTAGTATAGCTATTAATATCATTGAATGCCTCTTTTAAATAAAAATTGAAATTGTTCGAGCGTTTTCGTTTTTTTGCTATACACAGGATCCTCCTTCGCGTCCCACAAAAAGAAGTCAATCAGTGTGTTATCATTGACCTTGCAGGTATTTCAATGCTTGCTTGTCTTCCAAAAACTCTATTTTGTGATGATTCGCTCAAGTTATCTCAAACAGCTGTGACGTTGAGTGATAGGTAAAAACTATCTACACCTGAAAATATTGTAGTGCACAATTCAGTAAGTACTGGAGATATGAATCCCCTCTTACAAGAAAGTAGATTTCAAATACTTCAAGAGATAACAACACCTCTAAAAGTCAGCGCAGATGGATTTAATTGTCGATCTTTCAACAATGTTGGTACCAATAAGTAGTACAATTGTGTTGGTTCACTACACTACAGCTGCTGGTTCTTTACACTTGGATTTTTGGTGACGCACCGGATAGGCAGTGGAAATGGCAACGTCGTCGTCTCGCACTGCCCCTCTACGGCAGCATATCTTAGCATCACACCCAAACTGCGCACGTATTATCGCATCTAAACAACAAAACTGTTACGTATTTTTCAGTTTGTATTATGTTTCGTTCCATTAGGTGACAGAGTAAATCTTTTAAACTGTAAATGTATTAATTTTATTTAATCTAAGCAATTGAAAAATCTCTAAAGTTTTTGGTGAATAAATAAATACATTTTACTGTTAACATATTGTGTAATTCTAACGAACGCTTGAAACAATCTGTAGCGTTCGGCCACGGTCACAATACACACGGCCACACATGGTGTATTTCCGTGTGTTTAAAATTATATTATTTGATGTACAGAAATAATTTTGCTCAAATGATAACTCGAAAACCGATAGCCTACTTTATTGTTAGACTACTTCTTGGAACGGAGCCAACGAAGCAACGTTGCCAGATTGTGATATTTGCAAGTGCAAATAACAAGCGGCTGAACTATAGACCTGACAATTTTAAAGTGGATTCATCACACCACGCAATTTTATTAACAAGACGAGTATCATGTTTAAATCCATTAAGCTCGCGACTTGCAGTCTCCTATCTGGGTTATCTTCGTCTTTCATAGAACAACTTAACTTATTTTGGGGAAAAATTCTCTAAATGAATGTTTTTGAGATAAAGTGCTCAGCCGACAAACTTCGAAGAAATTCTGATCTCTGAGTAACTACCAAACAAATTATCAGTATCTTGAATTAAAGCTGTGTTTGGATGACAGGAATAAGGTGTGAGGAAGGATTAGAAGTAAAATCTTCAGGTCATGTTCTGATCGCAAGCGTAGTCACTTCAGTGCAAACACTCTGTTCTCTTTTGTTAACACGATAAGGACACAAAATGTATGGCACTTCAACACTTGCAGATAACAACTCGTTTTTATAGGTTAAGAAAGCAGTTGCTTTGTAAGACAACATTGTTAAACAACTGTTTGGTATTTTGACTCAAGTAACTACAGTTTTGTTAATTTGTGTTGAAAAACCGTCACTGTTGGACAATCCTGTAAAAATTAGTTGTTATTTATTTTTGTTAAGCAATTTATTCACTCTTCGTCTAAATCTATGTCCTGCCCCACGAAGACGTATTTATGTAAAATTCCAGTGAATTCTAAGATATCTGAAAACCATTACGACTATTGTGTGTCTTCAGCTACTTCAGCTTAAAGTATTGTTTTCGCTTCTGTTATATAACTACCGTTTACTGTTTTGTACAAATAAAAGTATGGGTGTATGAATAAAATCACGCCTATTATATCAGTTTATTTTTTCATTTCGAAAGGTAGAACTGTAGTAAGACTGCAGTTTACATCTTAATTTCGTCCAGCCCTCAGGGGGTCACTTTTAGTAAATACGAGCGTTTTAGTAAATCCCGAGGGCCCTAGCTGGATGTACACTTTTTTCATATAGTTTTGGGTTCGGTCGTTCTCTTTCATGTTTCTTATTATGTCTCTCTTGGTCAACTTTTGTTCTCCTCCGACCCTAACGCTATTCAAGGATTAGGGGTTTTCATTTCGTATTCTTTTCTTCCATTTGATAATAATCGAGAGCTTTTCGATTTTAAAAACACAAGAAATTAAAAAAATAAAGAAATTGTCCAAATATTTCTCGTAGGAATGTTGATTTTAAATTTATTATTAGTCACAAACTAGACGAGTTCGTTAGTCATGGATTCAAGTGGAGCGAACTTATTTAACAACATTTGTTATGACGTAGAAGGAAGTCCAATAGGTCACTTCAACAATAGACGGAATAATGTAAACTGACTCATTTCCCCCCTGTCTCGTTAGACTGACGGTTCTAGAGATTTTAATATTTGTGTGCTGAAAGAAAAATGTCACTTTTTGGAAAAATCATAGACTAACTCATTCCAATCATGCTCAATTCATGAATTAATTTTAGTCGGTAGAGTGCAGAACATATCTAAGTTTAGTTAAAAACAAATTGTCAACAGCTGTTACGTAAAATCATATGGTGGTTTAGTTGTTAGGCCAAATATAAATCTTATACGACACAGCTGACCCATAAAAAAGATTTATTAAACACTTCTAAATGTGTTACTTTTGTCGTTATCATGGTTATATACCGGTATATCCACAGACTTTTCTATATATACTAGTTGGCATCGCGCACAAATTCCGCACATTCATTTTGAGAAATCTAGTAAACATAACCTTAACCTTAAATATAAGACTAGAATGCATCTTCAAGTCGCTGTATATTCTAGTAGAGATAATGGTCTGAGAAAGTTATTGTCAAATATTTGTTTCGATTTTTAACAATAGAAAATGCCAAATTTGATGTAAATGGAAAAAATTTATTATTTTTTTCATGTATTATGAAAATTTTCACGTGAAATGTTTAAATAATAATTTTTTTTTAATTTTAAGACGCTTTTTAGTGCACAATTTTTAACTGAACTCCAAAAACGAGATTGGTGAAAATCTGTTATCAGATGACTCGTTGGTGAAAATCAGTTATTAGATGAGCCGTTAGTGAAAATCAGTTATCAGATGAGCCGTTGGTGAAAATCAGTTATCAGATGAGCCGTTGGTGAAAATCAGTTATCAGATGAGCCGTTGGTGAAATCAGTTATCAGATGAGTCGTTGGTGAAAATCAGTTATCAGATGAGCCGTTGGTGAAAATCAGTTATCAGATGAGCCGTTGGTGAAAATCAGTTATCAGACGAGTCGTTGGTGAAAATCAGTTATCAGATGAGCCGTTGCTGAAAATCAGTTATCAGATGAGCCGTTGGTGAAAATCAGTTATCAGATGAGCCTTTGCTGAAAATCAGTTATCAGAAGAGCCGTTGGTGAAAATCAGTTATCAGATGAGCCGTTGGTGAAAATCAGTTATAAGATGAGCCGTTGGTGAAAATCAGTTATCAGATGAGCCGTTGGTGAAAATCAGTTATCAGATGAGCCGTTGGTGAAAATCAGTTATCAGATGAGCCGTTGGTGAAAATCAGTTATCAGACGAGTCGTTGGTGAAAATCAGTTATCAGACGAGCCTTTGCTGAAAATCAGTTATCAGATGAGCCGTTGGTGAAAATCAGTTATCAGATGAGTCGTTGGTGAAAATCAGTTATCAGACGAGTCGTTGGTGAAAATCAGTTATCAGATGAGCCTTTGCTGAAAATCAGTTATCAGATGAGCCGTTGGTGAAAATCAGTTATCAGATGAGCCGTTGGTGAAAATCAGTTATCAGATGAGTCGTTGGTGAAAATCAGTTATCAGATGAGTCGTTGGTGAAAATCAGTTATCAGATGAGTCGTTGGTGAAAATCAGTTATCAGATGAGTCGTTGGTGAAAATCAGTTATCAGATGAGTCGTTTGATCTGTATACGTCACGTCCGTTTGACATTCTCAGATTTTTATACAGATCTTGGTAAGGTCTGTAATGAAATGGTAATAAGTTTATTTTATATATCGTCTACAAACGTTGAAAAGTAGAATATTTCTCGATATTTTTTCTGTTTTAATATTGATATAAATCTAATTAAGGGTACGCAATACCACATCGAAACTGTTCCATGCAACGTCCAAAACTTTTACCACTTTC
Organism: Aphrophora alni; assembly: GCA_963513935.1. Classification (NCBI taxonomy): domain Eukaryota; kingdom Metazoa; phylum Arthropoda; class Insecta; order Hemiptera; family Aphrophoridae; genus Aphrophora; species Aphrophora alni. Next base: position 40,476,856 of record OY740769.1, read on the forward strand.
TTATTCGAATTGCACATATAAGCTGGTGTAATAGGTGGAAAATTGTTCAAACATATGCAAACTATCATTTGTAGAAAAAACGACAAATTTTAAATTGTCGAAATTACTTAGTGATAGTTTGTATTTACTGTAGGTAAATAACAACTTGAGCGGATGTAGTTGTAAATAGTCTATCGTCCTAATGATTATCAATGTTCTATGAATTAAAAATTGGAGTTTTCTTTAAAATTTGCAGTTGTATGTGTGTCTAAAATTAAAAGTAGGAAAAAGATTTTTTCAAGGCATTTCCTAGCACTGAAGTGCCACATTGTTGCGCAGTTTTATATTGGGAGTATTAATCACCTTAAGGTAAAAATAAATTTAAATGATAATTTACACTCCACTAGACACTGTTTACTGATGTAGCTGTAATGGCCAGTGTTTTCTTTCCATGTTATTTTTATTTTAGTTTTAAAACGCTAAAGAGTTTAACACACCTGTAGAATCAACAATTTCACAATTAAAGAAAAAAATCTCTTTAGAAATTAAATGTGCATATTTATTAGCTGATTAAGTTTCTAAATGAAGAAAGTTCTGTAACAAATATACTTTACGTTCACAACACTGAAGGTTTGTGGACTCTGAATTAATAAACTGTGCAAAAACAGCACAAACGTCTCACTCGGCTATCCTTAAAAGTAAATAAAAACAAAAACAAAAAATTATTCGTCACACAAAATGTCGTTTGATAGATGTCAGTCAAAAAGTGAAAATGACACATGGACACGGAGATTGAAAAATATTTATATTTTTAAACAAGAGTTTAATTTGCTTCGCTTGTGCCATAAATACGCAAGTTGTACTTTATTAAAATAGAGCTTTTGGTGGGGGTGTTCTAGGTTCATTTTTTGCCAATGATTTCTGAACCATAATATAATTTTGCTCACAGATTTTTGTTATTAATCTTTACATTTCATTTGAGTCGATTTTGAGAACTCAAGTATTTTTAACACCCCTTCCCTTTACTGATGACTCACGAACAGGTATTTTTGGAGTATAACGCGACCATCCGTTTTGTTTGGTTCCTTAGAGGCTACACTTGAGCAAAGTAGTAATATTGTGTTTTCTTCATGACTAACTACTCCTAAATAATTGTGTGTAGAAACAAAAATCCCGAGACATGACAAAATTGGATTAAAATTTGTCCATTCGTTTGGGTTGTATATAAGACAGTGATTTAATGTTGCCCTCTGTTAGTGAGTTGGCTAAGTGTTTTTTTGTTTTCATTTTTTACAACAGATTATATGCATATTCAAATTTAACCCACTATTAGCTTATTTAGGAACAAATATAATCTAGCATATTATGTAATATATTTACGTTATTAGATTATTCGCTTTGGTATTCGTTACTGAACCAGAACAAAATGATACAATCTAGAATATTGTGGACACATAAGAACTATTTATTTATTGAGTGTTTAAAGTGCGGAGTGATTGCAAGGAAATGATAAGGAATAGCAATCCTTAATAAGTAAACAGGAATACATAGGATGGAAACTGTTGGTATGTTGCGATCATTATTAACTCCACATCACCATCATCATCAGGCCAGTACGAGCTCCATGTTGGAGACATCTACCAACCATCCGCCGCCTCAATCTCATCATCAGAGGTTCTCTTTGTTTGACACTTGTCATCGTAAGATAAGACTTCTGAGCGGAGGACCTGTAGCTTTCCTTGGAGGACTCGTTGCGTAAGTGTTTTATGAAATAAGTTTGGATTATATTTTGTGTCAATGTAGATGAATAGGTTACCAATCTTGATTGACAATCTAGTGGAGCCGGATGAAATCCCATTGGTGGTCAAGGAATTTAATGGCACCTTTCTACAATAGATTCATTTGGAATCGCAGTGTGGTCCCTTCCTCCAATCAACAAAAAAAAAGAAAAAAAGAAAATTAAGATTATATTTGCTGTTTTTGGACGCTTAGTGAATGTTGTACGTTTTTCAACAACCTAAAACATGGGAGAAAAAAAAAATGAGCCTAGCTAAAAAATATTCCCCTCTCTCTTATAATAACATAAATGATCAATTACAAAAAATTTAAAAAATAAGTATTTTTATTTACATGTTTTATTTTCTTGTATAAGGGAGCTTAGGTACATCCAGGGATACAAATTTTAATTCAGCGCTCCAAAATATATGAATATGTGCTTCTAAGCAATTTTTAAATCAAATCAAATTATTGTACGAGGCTCCTTACCTATTGTATAAAGTGCCTGGAAGATCTAAGTATTCCTAAGTAAAAGTGAGTTGAGGACACAATATATATTGATATACTAATTTAAAAGATTCTAATACAAGTCAAAAAGATTAATTATATAAAACGAATAAGAGACATCAAAGCCAAGATGAATTATTAGTTTTTGTGTTTATTCTATTTTATAAATGTAAATGTTTAGAACACATAAGAACGCAAAGAACAGGAATTAAGAATGAGAATTTCTCTATCGCGAGACAGCCTTATGGAGTTCGGCGAATCTTAGCGTGCCATATTAACTACAATGTAATATGTGAAATAATTTATTTCCAAACTTTACATATTAAGCTAGAAAATTCAAATCTTGCCACAGGGGCGTCGTCGAAATTTTAAACAGAGAGTCATTAATGTATTACTGCTTAATAAATAGCTGATTTGTTCCAGTTTTTAATGCCAACTTTGATTTATTTTATTATTAGATCGTAGAAACCATCTATTAAATGTTTCAAAAGGCCAGACGTTGTCAAATCGCTTTATCCCCGGAAAAACAGTAGATTCGCCTTTTTTCAACAAAATACCCCACCAACAGTTTTCAAAATAAAATTTACAAACATACAAATTTCCTAGTTTTATGTTATTATATATTTTATAACAGTTCGAACTACCTGTTCTTGATATAGTGCGTTACAGTTACTTTACACCCGCATCCAATTTCCACATCTAACCCTTGAATGATTTGATCTAAAATCCAATCATTTGATGTGACAACAAGCCAACATCAATCGACATTATGAGCCAATCGTATAACACATGGATAAACAGACAGACGCCAATCCCAAAATAGTTTGAAATGTCCTGTAAGATGAAAACGTTGAGAGTAATTATTTAATATGCGATATAGATATTTTAAATTCTTGCACTAAAGGGAATATAATTTTTAATTTACCCGAAACTAAAATAGAACACTAATTGTTTCTAATTACATAGCAAAATGCTGCTAAAATTACGATATAGCTTATTCTAAGATTTTCACATTTTCAGTGGATAGGAATATTATACCATTTTCAGAATGATATCGGACGTTCAGTCTATTAATGACATTAAAAAAAATTCTTAGTTCAACAGCCCGTTGGTAGCCTAAGCCTGCTTGACGGATTTCCTAACGGCTTAAGTGTGTTTAACACATCTAATTCCCGACAGTGTAATTTTAGCTTTTATGACGAGGATACATTAATATTTGTGCCCCACTCAAACACGATGCAGGGACAACCCTTGAATCGTGTAGACCTCACGTGAGGTCGAACCCGATACCTCTTTAACACGAGGACCAACTGGATCAATGCATTACCTCAAGAATGGTTGACGTCCAATTCATACAAATTTCGATTTTGTAACAAATGCAAAGTTAATTTCAATATGTTACAATAAATATTGGCGGAAACATACGCTTTATAATGGAATCACATCCGCGAGGTAAATGGGAGAACTTGCGTCATAGGGTGACGGTTAGATCATGCTATCGCAATGAAATTTCTGTTCACGCCTGAAGGAGTGGAGACAAAAAATACGGGTTGGCTTCAAATATATGTAAATTTTTATTAATCTTACGATTTTTATTAGAAATTCGTAATTATGGAATTCAACTCTCTTTTATCCGAAATAACAGTAATAATAATAAAATAATACAATATTGTCAATGTATAAAAGGTACAAATTTGAGTGATGTACCGCGACCTTTCTTCTCAACATTATCCTGGTTAATTTATTGTTTACTGTATTTTGGATTGTTGTATTTGAAAGTGTTCACATTATGCAAAATTACATAATATATTTATGAAATTTATAATATTTATGATTTTGAGGCGCCAATTTCGAATTTAACATTTTTGTATTTTACTTTTAAAAGTAATTGGAAAATAATTCGTTAATGAAGTCAACTACAGTACTATATTTGTTTCTTAAAAAAAAAGAAGAAAATTGTTATTATGTCATAACGTACAAAAAATACAGGAACCTTTTAATTAAAGTTTTATTCCATTTGATTTACGTATTACAATAAATTGTTTCGCTATATATATATATATTTTTCAATTTATAAATTGAATTCACAGAATTGCGATTTACTCTTGAAAATCTCACCTATATTGCACAAAGCCTACACATATACATCTCAGGTCATGTTTATCCAATTCATCACATTTTGTTTGTTATTAATTTGTGTGGATGTGTAACATCTCAGAGCCAGAGTAGGGGAGTACTGCATCATCCACCCCTACTCCCCACTGCAGTGTTTCCAGGGAGGGATACAACAGAATCAATCTGTACCCACGTGCATCTGACACTTTGTATTAGAACAATTTATTTTGCATCTTTGTTATATCACCTCTCTGAAGTTATTTCATTTCAATCAAACCTATATATTGTACTTGTCAATTTTCTTTTATTTTGTGGGAAACTTTGTTGGCAGGTTATTTATTTAACGCTGATCAAATACTATAAATAAATTCAATTCATTTATGTTTTTTGAATTTATTTATGCCGTAATATCTGATATACAATACTGTTAAAATACAATAAACTAAACTGCCATCTGTAAAACGTGTTTGAACGTTTCTTCTCTGTACGGTGGATAGGGGGGGGGGGTAATTATTTTCTTGTTATGTAGATGCCTCACTTAAATAGCTGAGGGAAATAATATCTCTAAATACCTGCTGATATTGCAACGTAATAAACCTCATAACATTTTTTCACATTCATAAAATTTATTTTTACTTCAACGAAATAACTTGATATAACATTTTAAAGATATTTTCTGCGCTTAAACGGATTAAGATAAACCATTTTTTGGTCTCTTGTAATTTGGCTTTAAAATTGAACCAATGAATAATAAATAAAACCAATTTTATAGGACTAATTTTTTTGCATATAGTGTAAGTTTTTCACAATGGTAATTAAGTTGACCGTTGTATACTGACTGACCAAGAAAAGTTCCTTGTCTAGAATATTACGTGAGAGGTCTACGCCCTGTGCTGGGAAGCGACTAGGATTGCTCAGTTGGTAGAGCATTGGCGCGTAAAGCCAAAGGTCCTGGGTTCGATTCCCAGTCTAGGTCGTATATTTTTCTCTTGAAATATTATTGTATATTCAATACTTGCTAGTAAAAACGTATAAGCGGAAAAATCAAAAAATTCAAAAGTCCTAGGAAGAGATTTAGTTCCTTGAATTGTTTCTCCAGATACTCCTTGGTTAAAGTGTTGGTACAGCCCATAACCACAGTTCCACGTTCTTGGTGGCATATGGTTATCCTGACGGTATCGCATCGATGGTAACGCCGGCCAATCTCCCTCTTGATAATCCGAGCTATCTCCTCTGTGAGCTTCATGTCTAGGTGTTTAAGCCGGACTATCTGCAAATGATTTAACAGCTTTACTCCTTATCAGTGTCTAATTGTTTGCATACTTCACCTTCTTCTTCGCACCACAAACACCTCTGGAGTTAGCAGATTCAATTGATCCGCAAGAAGTAGTTTGTTTGCTTTGTGAGGAATCACCTTGCGGGTTCCAGCACCAATTTTCCCTGAACCACGGAAGGCCCAGCTTCATTTGGTTGGCTTGGTTCATATTTTCCAGAGTTGACGTCTTTCCTTCCTTGAGGGGCCGGGTTAATTTGGTTGCCTACAATGTGATCGGTTCTTATTCTCCCAGAGCTACGTCTTTCCTTTCTCTGTAGAACTTTCTCCCTCTAGCAAGGCTTCTTCTATCTGTTTCTGTCGTAGGTAACCAAACACTTTGTAGGGAAAGCATTACTTTTGGTTCTTTCTTCTATTCATTACAGTCTTCTCGAATGTTTTATCCTCCGAGTTGAAGATGATGTTGTCCATGCTTAGTTTCTCTATTAGAATGCTGTCGGCCCCAGGGCCACACTCAAATTGTTTATTTTTTGTGTCATTTTATTCCCACAAGTACAGGGTTGCTACGGTCCATTGCTTCAATGACCCAATTGAAGGGCTAAGGAGTACATACTACTGAAATCCTCCATGTTGCCAGTTGGCTCCGTGTTCAACACTGGATATGGACCCAGTGTCATTCAGCCTTCGGCACGGGATGCCTTGGCTTGGGGCACCCCTCTTCTTAGTTCGTCCATGCAATTGGACTTAATCCAGCTCCGGGTGGCATTGCTTAGGGGCTGGACCCTCGGATAGGGAGTTTTTGGAGTGTAGTGGCTTGGCACGATTTCTGCAGATTATCAATATCGATCGTGATCATGTCACAGTCCGGACTCACCTTTCTAAGTTTGGAAGGATGATCAATAAATACCCTGTCTATCAATATAATGCATAAATGAAAAAAGTTATTTTGTGCAGCTTTGTGATCTGCAAATATTAATGTCAAGGGTCGTAGTGTGCATTTAAAAAAAGTAATAGAAATTTCTCGACAGCGATTCAGCTGAATGTTGAGTATTTATTTATAATTGTTTTTAAAAATTATAAATTTATATCAAAATATTTGAAATATGACTTTAGTGTTAAATGTAAAAATATTGACATATTATGTTTCAAGAAATAAAAATTAAGCCAATCGTTCAAGTACAATGCATTGTTCTTTATCAGTTAAAACGTGATCTGTTCAATGCCCAAATAGTGACCTTTAGAATTAATTGTTTGCGGTGACACCACAGTAGAGTACGTGAGTCAGGTTGGCTTTTTATTTAATTGTAGGCGTATTGCCTGTCACGTTGTACGTTGGTTGGCTTCACACGTGTGTCAAGGGATAATTTGACACAACAAAAGTCTATTTATTACCTTATGCGAAAACATTAATTTATTTTACGTAATACTGTTTAATTTCAATCATTTTATAGTATTATTTTCTCAGTTTACGTGTTATGTAAGAAAGTTTTGAAATACAATTATTTTTAATTCAGTATTTTGGCAATGAGTTTTAATTTGTACTGAAATAAAGAAATAATGTATATCTTCAGACGAGTTGTTGAAAGTGTCGTCCTTGATTTTCAATAGATAGCTTAACTCTGTTAGACCGACCCTAAGGGGTTGGTTAGTATGGGCGTGACAATCTCTAGCTCGATCTACAATTCTTGTGGTTTTTCGACCCTGACGCTATTTCGAGTATTAGCATAGAAGAAGGAATTAGAATAAGAAAGTCACAGGTATAGGCTCTAGCGTGATACAAAATATCCTTAGTTTGGCTACTGGACAACAAAAAGCGCTAGTAGCCAACAGGGCTTGTGATACAGTAGCCAAGCCTTTTTGTCCCGATGCTACTAGCGCTTTCTGTTGTCCAGTAGCCAAACTAAGGATATTTTGTATCACGCTGTTTAACATGGGCTGTGACTTTCTTATTCTAATTCCTTCTTCTTTGGTATTAGAGGGCTTTGGGTCTTTATTTTTATAAGACGATGACGGTCAAAATCACACCTTCAACAGTAAATAGAAATGTAATGTGTGTGTGTGTGGGTGTGCGCGCACGCGCGTTTGTTGGTTTGTTATTTGATTCGCTCTTTCAGTTCATTGATGGCTTTTAAAAATTTTGTACACAGATGCTCTTGCTTCTCTCAAGAAATATAAATATAGCAGAACAATAAATCAGGCAGTTTCGATGGAAAAAGCCTTTTCAAATAATCCATTCGCCAGACATCTTAGCGTAGCGACATGGAGATACAAAAGGTGTGCATTTTATCTCTACCTGGTTGAGATATGTTACTAATTTTAATGAAAAAATAAATTAATAATTGTAATAAATTCTACAATTTATTGAGTCTTGCCGATCTTCACCAGTGACGACATTTACGATTGTCTGGTTCTTAATAATTTAGACCATTTTAAACTCGAGGCCATTTTGACTGTCTGTGTTAGGCTGCTTCGTAAATGCCGTTACTGACGAAACCTTGGGCGGCAACGCTCAATAAATTGTAGAATTTTACAAAATATTGTGTTTGTATTTGATTTAAAGTTAGCATAAGTCATATTATTAGTGTCATTGTTACAAGTTGGTTAAATGGATAGACAATATCTGAGAAATTGTCTGAAAGTTGTCCAAACTCCAATGTTTTGGGATGTAAAAGTGTGCTTCTTCTTGGTATTTTGAGAACCAGGGTTAATCATCGTCATAAAAAGGACATTCATCCAGCACTTCTTTGGTTTTTCTATCGCAACAGTATTTTGCCCTTAAACTACCCCAAGGTTATTTTATCTACCCCAAGGGATAACAAAAGAGAATATAAATCCAAAATTTGTAATATAAAGGATTTATCGTCCACGCGCATGTTCTTGGTTTTACCTACAAACTCTAAAAAAGGACCTCGAGATACGACTAATGAGATATATATGCCTAAACTGTAAATTTCATCAAAATCGGTCCATTCGTTTGAGATGATGAGATAGCATTGTAAAAACCACCTTTTTGCCCTCACATTCATAAGCTTTTTTTAACATTGTAAAAACCACTTTTTTGTTCTTACATTCATACAGCTTTTTATCCAAAGATTCTCAATTCTGTTAAAACACATAATTCCAGTTTTCCAAACACATATCTTTATCATTTACCTTTACAGTAAGCGAGTATAGTTAAATTCGCTACTAAAGATAAAATAATTTTGTTTCTTCACAGAAATTAAAGTGGAAATATTTTGTTAATTCATCAAAAGAACCTCCTACATATTTTTTGGAATTTCTACCTAATTTGGTACGAATGTAGATAAAAAAAATTTGCCATGAATATTTTAAAATTTTAAACTATTCAAAAGTTTTTACTTTTAAAAATAAATGGTCCAAAAACATTGCATAGACTTTTTCCATTCAACCATCCTCAATACCAAATAAAAAATAACTAAAACTACTGTCACAAAAAATGTCAGTCCCATTGTTTTCAATCAAAAAGTAAAAATGAACCGTGGACACCGTCTTTGAAAATATATTTCTAAATTTAAAAAGAGTCTTAACTTACTTTCATTGTGCCACAAACACATTTTCAATGTAATATGTACCCTGATTTGGGCCATTAATCTTTAGAGAAATAAGTTTTTTATAACATACCCATGGCCGATTTTTTATATTTTTACCGAAATGGCGTATTTGGAGTGATAGCGATCAATCGTGTTTCTTGGGTTTTTGGAAGCTTTAACATAATTTGACCAAAATCATTAGAATTTGTGTTTTTCCTATGGCATCTACTAACCAAATTTTGACTTATTGAATAATGAAAAAAAAAAAAAAAAAAAAAAAATCCCAAGATATGGCCGAAATAAATCGACATACCAAATTTTATTAAAATCTGCCCACCCCGGACAACAACAAAAAATCAGTGAAGGAGAAATACATTGTGCAACGGAATACGATGTAACAACTCCAAATACATCCGTACCTAGTTCTAGTTCAACATTTATTTCTTGTCCTTCTTCTCTATCTATTTCTGATTCAGTTCAACTACTAAAATTCATCCATTCCTTTCCTCCAAAAGGGCACTCTCAGTCGGAGTCTAAATCTCCTCCAAAACGATCTCGGCAGTTACATCTATATGGAGGTAAAAACACAAATGAAATATCAGACTTAAATTAATGAATATTATTGTTATTTTAAATTGAACTTGTTACCGAATCTAAATCATTATAACTCAAAATCGTATGTTTAATTAATGTGTAGTGAAAAATCAGCTTAGAAACTAATATAACCAAAGTAGAAACACCGAGCATTTTGTTTGGAATTGACATAACACTAACGAATATCGTTGTCCGAGGATTTTATTTCGAATTCATACTCGCACATTACCTCCTCCTTGTTTAGTTACGAGGATTTCGTCCGAATATTTTAATTCGAAACCGAAGATTTTAATACTCGGAATGCTCCGAGGATTTTGATACTCGGACTCACCGAGTATTTTAATTCGAACACACACACACATCACTAGTGTTGGTACAAACAACGATGTCTGCAAGACCGCTGGATCATGGACAGTAGCCGGCGCTGACTGTTTCCTCTACAATGCCTCTGTCCCCACGCGGCCTCGAACTACAAACTTATACCTCCCCTTCACGCGCTGCTCACAGCTCAGATGAAACCTGTCCATTTATACATCACTCCATATGTAATTGTTGGTATTTTCTGTTATTCCAGTTAATTCAATGTAGTCTAATGCCACATATTTATTGTGTATTATCATTGAAAAACGTCGTTTGATGTATTGTTTGGTACTGTGAAACAAAGGTTCAATGAAATGTTACATTTATGTGTCTACATCGTAACCCTTAGCGAGATTTAATAAACAAATTAGGATTACGGACTCGGAAGCAAATGTAAAAAGAATCTTTGTAGGCTTAGTGGTCTCTACTAAATATTTCAGAAACAAGTTATAGGAGGGTTCTCCCGCGTTTTATAAAATAAATTATATTCCTTTCCGTACAACATAATATATAAGGACCTAAACACGTCTTCAACATAAATAGTATTGCATTAAAATCATTGAGCCATTAATGACGGTAGTTGTTGAGCCCATGGGTTTGAGTCGCTAATCTTAATACTAATTACAAAGTGAGTAGATTTTTAGAAATTCTGTCTTTCTTACAACTTTATGTACGATTTTTTAGTTTTTTCACCGATAACTCGTGAACCGTTTTTTTGGGAAGGATCTACGCCAATAGGTTTTTGTTTGGGTCTTCGGATATATTTTTAACAAAATTTCATCAAAATCGTTCTGTCGATTTTAATGAAACTTCTTTTATAAGTCCAAAATATGTTCACATATCAAATTGGATCAAAATCAATCCTCTCGTTGCGTTGTACAACACTGCACAAATAAACTAGCAGACAGATATTATTCCTCAAAACACTTTTTTAGTTCAGGAGCTATCAAAAAGGATATTTCCGCAAAAACTTTTTTTGACTAATCACAAAGTTATAGAAAGTAATAGCGTATTTTTTGTTTCTTGTTTTTAAAGGCGATAAACCTCTGTAATCACTGCATCTGGTTGATTTTTTGTTCAAAGTCGGTAAATGATCGGATGTACAATAAACACAAAAAAGGATCGCGCTTTTATTAATGTCATTGTATGTGTAAGTATTGTTTCTATATACACTTTTGTTAATGTAATAATATACATTTTTTTACATATTATGTTTGTCTGTTTGCAGGTAAGTGTGCAGATACGCAGTAAACCTAATTTATAATTTTATGAAGTATGCGGAAGTAAGGTAGGTAAAATTAAGGGTCATACAATCATTTTCTGAAGAAATTCAACAACCGTAGATTTTAGTAGCTATCTTTATTTTGATCTAATAAGCAATTTAGATAAATTCATAAGTTCGGGTGCTTATCTTACCGTTAATTTTCTAAATAGCAAGTAAATAAATACCTATATGTTAGAAATTAAGTTAGTCCGTACTAGTGAGAGTTTCTTACTTATTAAAAAATCACCTTTTCTGTTAGTATACCTAAACCTTTAGTTAAGATATCAGGAATGTTTTTACTTCTTTTTTGTTTATCAGCGAAAAACTTATCGGTTATCATCGCCTTATAGAAAAACAAAAATAAATGAATACCTCTAGTCCACGAGTACTGGAATAACGTCAGGTCGGAAGTGAACAAGAGTTGGTCAAAAAGACCTGACAGGGAAATTAAAAGAGAAAGATCTAACCCAAGACTATTCGATGAAAGGTTAGATCCAGCTAGGACCACGCTCGTACTTAATATGAATAATTGTTTAATAAATAATAATAAAAAAAATCATGTTCAATGAATAGTAAAATTTAGTTTACGTGCTAATTTGAGTAACTATTTTTCTATTTTTGAGGATGTATTTTTAGTTTTTTTAGTAAAAGTAAACACGTTTGGTTATGGATGTTAAAGCTGCACAGAATGAGCTATCGTGGAATGTACGACATTAGTATTAACAATGTTTTAAATTTGAAAATTGACTGACATTAAAATTTCTTACCCGATCTTAACACTTATCCCAATGGTTCGTAAAACCAAATGAGGAAAATTGTATATAAATTGCAATATTAATGGTATGGTGTGGGTCCAAATTACTCCAATATACGTACGTTGGATCCGTTAAGTTTTACGATTTTTTTTTGTAATGGGGTTTTCTGTATTACAACATCGCTAATAAGGACCAAATTAGTATCTTATAATATATTCAATATACAACTTGATGTAGGTGATTAATTTGTAACAGGATCCTCAACTATCAATGACTATTTTAAGATTTATTTGATTGTCAAGTTGTTTGTCTTGTTTATTAGCTAAGCTATCATTTAATGCGCAGTTAAATTAAGGCTGGTTATCGTGTTTCCAAATTAACACGAGAGCGTCCAATCATTTCTCTTATCCACTCACGGGTTCGTCCATTTTGCTAATACGTTTTAGTGTGTCGGCCCTGATAATTCATATTAGAAATGTAGTAAATTATGAGAACTCATGGGAACTTGCAGTTTTTTCTTCTATTTCCTGTGGTCACATCCACATTACCGTGCAAAATGAATGTGGTGTTGTCTATATGTGTCTGATTTTGGTATGAAAGCAGCTGAGAAGCTCTTCAATTGAAAATTTCAATTATGGGCAAGAAACGGATGTAAGATTTTGCAAAAACCCATACGTTGTCTTCAGTTGTCTTGCACAAAGTCTTCTTCCTTTGTTATGTTTGTTATAAAAGGCAAACTTCTGTCGCTCCCAGAACTGTTAGGGTACGAACAGAACAAGTGGGTCGCGGTGGAGGTGGAGGTCGCGGTGGATGCTCTACTAGTTATGTCGCGGTCGATGTCGACAGCACATAGCAAGGATACCTGCGCTGCTCAGTCGAGCTAGGACCACTGTCAAGTGGAGTAGTTTGATGAAATTTAAATGACAAAAAGATTGTGCTTTTGCGATGTTGTGTGAGTCAAGTGATGATAGTGATGAAATATCAGCTGTCACCAAATGGTGGCTGATAGGTAATATACCCACAATACGGGAGTGAGCTGCACAATTGCTACCAGATCTTCCTTCATATTTAGCACTTGAAATTCAAAAATGAACTTATTATGCAAAAGAGATTATGGAAAGCAACTAGAGTAGCCTAGCACACGGAATGACAGACGCCAGACGTGTTCTATGCGAGCTGCTGTGGAGGGGGATGGCAACTTGCCCTTGAACGCACCAATCACAGGGAAGCATCCTTGTAGACCGTGCAGTAAGCATCCATGTAAAAACAAACTCATTTGATTTTCAAAAGTATTGATGTAAACCTCCTGGATGCCATCGCGCTCTAAACCTCCACCGCGACTTACCTGCTCTGTTCTCTTCCATTCACTACAATTTGTTTGTTTTACATGGATGTCGACATCGACCGCGACTTAATTAGTAGCATCCACCGCGACCCATTTGTTCTGTTCGTACCCTTAGATTCTTAGGTCTTATATTCCACCATTAACGAGTAGTTTGAACACGCTATGTAATAATTTTCATAATATCTTACTGTTTCTCGTTTGTTTTCGATGAGGCACTGATAATAGCACTTATGTAACTTTTATTATAATCTTATTCCCTGATTGGTTATTAATAATTTATTAAGCTACAAAATTATCAATTTTAAGACAGCTTAAATCCAATCGTTGTGTCCGTTTGTAAAGTTCGTCTTTAATATTAAACGTGTGACAACCTTCACCCCTCCCCACCCAAATGGCTTCTTAAGTGTTACCAAAGAATTACAATTTATTATCAAATCGCTGTGGGATAAGGAGTAGAAGACTACCGCATTGCAGGTGGACTAGAATCGTTGTACGGGAGTCGAGAGTGTTTTAGTGTTAAAGCAACAGATTTATTAACGTTATCAGTTAATTATCAACGGTTTGGCTTGTCGATAGTTTGGGATTAAACTAATTAATTCCAAAGTTAATCCGCAAGTCTGTAGTTATGTTTCTAGTATTTATTTTAATTGTATATATTTAATTAGTTACAGTTTCGTCTAATGTTAGTTAGAATATCTCTAGGTGTTTGCTCAGGTGGTTGTCGATAATAATCTGGTTAAACTTTCGTTTCACGAAATGAATCTCTGTTGCGCAATTAAGTGTCAATACAGAACCAAGTGTATAGAGTTTTACCTATAAACCAAATTCTACCTCCTCCATTAGTATACCACTTTGACTTTCGGCTTTTATCAGGAGAATTTAGTTGTTGTAAATTACTTTCTCCGAGGCTGCTTGAACCCTCGCTTTCTTGTCCAAGTTTTAAGTATCTTACATTCTGCTCTCAAACAACTTCACATCTCGTTTATGACATCGTTTTCAACAACTGATTGTCAGACCACGAACGCTCTACTGTCCTTTCCCATATAAAAACTCTGCGTATCTTTAGAATTTTTGTACTAGTTTCAATATTTCTCACTGTCCAGGTACTTACGCATTCCCAGTACTTAATAACTGTAATCATTTTTACAGATGTTTCTAAACTGGACAATCGAGTTGACTGTGCAGTTGCTTCATCGGTACGGACGGGTAGACGGTGTATGAATGTACACTACTCCACAGTCAGCGTCTTTACTGCTAAATTCAATGCTTTTTGAAATTTCTTAATACTCGTGTATTTGGTTTGATAACATTATTTTCCGTGATCTGACTTCAAAACCTCCTATCCAGAACATGTTTTTTAAAATTCTTGATTGAGACTGTTATTATAAAATGTGTTTAGTAAACCTCCCACAGGTCGCAATTTTAGTTCCTTTTTCTTTAAATTTGGTATGCAAGTCTGGCAATTCGACCACGAGATAAGTTCGTTGAACGAAGAAAATTTATTTGTAAATTTCAAAATGGCAGCCAATTTTCTAACTTTGTGAACAGATTTTTATGGATAATTTTTTTACCTGTGTGTCGAACAACACTAGCTCATTTGTTTAAGCTTTAAAATCTACCTTTAATGATGTACAAACGTGTTTTATACGATAAAAGATAAGAAAGTTATTACTAAAAACAAGTGGGTTAAAACTCTAATCTAAAAATTAGGAACATCAGTAATGGAATTTAGTAATAGGTATAGTAATCAGAATTTTAGCAAATTTAGGGTATAAACTAGTTTTAACTACTTATTGAATTTGATTGAAGAAATAAACGCTGCAGGAAGATTGCAAAACCTTTTCATTTAACCATTCACAATCGAAATACTAAAAGTTGTGATTAAAAAAGTGAAATGCAACCATCGACGCCGTCTTAGATTTGATTGATTTAAACAAAATAATATTAATATATCTAAATAAGGTCTAAACTTGCTTCACTTTTATCAAAGTTTCGTCTTAAGTATAAATATTGTAAGATGAAATCAATTTTAAACGGCTCAGTCTTCGTTCATACCTTAACCCTAGTTTTATATCATTTGCAATTTTGGACACTGTTTTGGGTTACTAAACTTAATAGTTTATCAAAATTTGAATGAACTGACTATAGACAATTTTGAGTAAATACGTCTATTAGGCGCTCTAATGGCACCTGGCCGATTTGTTGGTTTTTACCCATAATTTAGGAACCGATATTTTTCGAGAGTTCGTGACCAACACGTTTTGTTTGGGATCTTAGAGGCTACGCTTGGGTAAAATTTTATAAAAATCGGTGCTGTTAATTTTGAGAAAATGTCAATTTTGTGTTTGTCTTTGATGCAGCTATCCCCCAATTTTTATTTATGTGAGAGAATGAATAACTCTCGATATATGGCCAAAATATATCCACATACCATATTTGAATAAAATCATTTCATGGGCTTCGGCTGTAAAGCACTGAACAGTTGCCAGACGGACATAATTCCCAAAACGATAATTCCTTCTTAACTGAGACCTATAAGAGTATGTAATTGATGCCAATGCCAACACACAAAACAGCGTCCCATTTTGTCAGTGTCTGCTGCAAACAGATTATTTTATTTTTCTGCAATTATTTCCTCTTATATAATTGTAGAATTATACAACTGTCTTGTCTGTAGCATACTTAGCTTTATGGCCGTAGAATATTATTTACAAAATAATTGTTATAAATACAAAGTCAACTGAAGGTCAACATAGAGTTAAACGTTTCCTGGAATCAGTTCACTCAAGTGTAACCATATCCAACAAAATAAAGCACGCCAATTAAATGTACGCATCTGTTGCTATTGTTTGCATGTCATGGTGCGATTATAACGGTCTAGTCTTGTTGGACAGTTTGCAAACTGGATTTTGATGAGAAAATCCCCAAACACAAGACATTCATTGTAGCCTCATGTTGAGAATAAATTCAAGAAATAGCTGACTTGATAGGGCTTGTCTGCTCGTTTGTCGACCTCGGTCTAGGTATTAATATCGCCATATAAGAAGAAAATATTGAAAATCTGGTTCACACATCCCCACTGTTTTGACATTTTAATACCATTTTCCAAAGGTATTCATCGAATAGTAAAACTGTGTTTATTCATTAAGTTTGACTAGAGTTCCGACTACTACTGACTTAAAACAATATTTTTGAGGTGATTTTCCTTTGGGTGGATTTTAAAATTGTATAAAATGAGCTACTTTAGAATGTTGTAAGATTTTCGGTTGAGAAAGTTAAAAAAAAAACTATTTTTGAAATTGAATATCACTCACCATCTTGAATTATACAAACCGATTATTCGTGTTTTTAAGGACTTTTCAATGATTTGTAAAATCGCGCTACATAACAAATTGAACAAAATCTGATGAAAATTACAATTATAGACGTTATAAGTAAAATATAAATTTATTGAACCTTTGTTAAAATTACATAGGTCTATTTCCATCAAACATAGATCATCTACATCACTAAAATAATAAGGTATAAAATGTTTGGTTTTTTTTAATGGTCGAAGATAAGATTTGTTTGATCGAAATATACTAATATATGTTTAATATATTTTTTTAGTCGCTTAAGTAGTTTTATCTGTAAAGTTGTTTTTAAAAAGTTACTAAAAAGCTTTTCAGTAAAGAAAATCTTATATCATTATTATCTGATTGTCCTAAAATTTTGTATGTAGGAATTTGATCAGAGAAATATATATATTCTTGAAATAAAGAATTTGACAAAAGTTGTCAGTATTAAATATATTTTTAAATCAGCTCAGTAGTTTCAAGAAATATGGACCACAGACATAATGACATAAAAGCAGACAGTAGAATATTTTTGTAATTTTTTTCGAAATAGGAGATAAAAGTATTTTTAATTCTTTTTATACTGAATACAATTTTTCATTTTTGTTAATTAGGAAGGAACTTATTTTCTTTTAGCTTCCTTTCAACATTTTTATAACAAATATATGCGAGAAAATATAAAAAGAAACAAATAAATGGTGCATAGTTTAAATGCTACACGAGCGTTCTCACACAACTTAGACACGCACATATTCTCTCACGCTAAAACTTACATTTTATTTTTGTATTTAAGATCCGATTTTTTAAAGATGTTTGGACGTAGAATCCAAATTTTGCGTTAGTTTTTTCTCTCACATATAAGAAGATTATGTTTCAATGAGAACAAATCTTTATATAAACATTGGAGAAACATTATTAAATACCCATACAACTAATCAAGTTTAGTTTTGGAGAGGAAAGAGCTGTTATAAAACATAACTCAAAATTTCGATTTTTTTTTCAGAATTAGCTCTAACAATTTTGATGAAATTTTACTAAAATCCATATCCTAGGTGAAATATATTGGTTGCTTTTCCAAAATTTTGATTTGAGAGTGAACAGTTAAAATGGGAAGCATCGTAAAAGTTCAATAATCTCTTAATCACTAATTAGTGATTTTCGTAAAATTCCGGTGAAATATAAAGATTTATAAAATTAACCATTATAATACACCACAAGTAACATGATTACCGCAGTTAGGAGAATATAAAATAACATTTAACTGGTGTTTTGTTCTTTTGGGGAATCACTATTGTGGACAGTGATTTGAGCAAAATCGGACTAAAATTGCGACTTCCACATATACATCTAAGTGTAAATAATCAAACACAACATATTATAAACTGGGTGGCTTATAAGTAAGTAACACACCAATGATCATAAAGTCAGCGAGAATAATACAATAGATTTATTAGGCATAATTAACAATAACTTTCAAAGTGTTTATTATTTTATGGGTGTATTTTGTGTGACAAAGTGATGGCCTCCAGAATTTACACATTCTTCAAGTCGTGAGTTCTTTATTCTCAGGCATGCATCTCAAATTCGTTGAACCATATTATTGATATTCTTTCGTTTTTTGAGAAACCTTATCTTTTACAACACTCCACAAGGGAAAAAAAAACTATTTGGTTGAGGTCAGGTGAGCGAGGTGGCCATTCAACTGAGCCTCTCGAGGACTAATTCCCTAATTGCCCTAATTGTTGTAACCTCCTCCTGTATATCCAGCTATCGGTCACTGTACACAGTTGTATGGAAAATAATGATCCCTTTACAAGAAAGGTATGCCTACACTGTTATGCATAGTGTATTCAACTGTTGGGGTTTGGGGATTGGGGTCTTCTGTTTAGTAATAAACAGAGTTGTGTCTATTGACAGCCTCTGACCAAGGGCGTACCCAGGATCAAATTTAGGGGGGGGGGGGGGCAAGCCATGGTCATTCAATATACAATTGATTATTAAAATAGTTATTTCAAGAATTGTATTAATTTCCAGCAACAAAATGTATAATAAAGATTTATTTTTTTGCTTCCAGTGGGGGGGGGGAAGCTGCCCCCCTGCCCCTCGCTGGGTACGCCCATGCCTCTGACAATTTAAAATTTGCTTCATCCGATCAGCAAAGTTTCGAATGATGTTGTTTCCTTGTCTTTCCTCATTTAAAACTTTAACGCAGAACTGCAAACAACGATCTGGGTCATCCTCTAATAATCTTGGACGATGCATTTCCAAACCTAAACGTTGTAAAGAGTTTTGCGAGTAATGTCCAACTCGCT
Organism: Aphrophora alni; assembly: GCA_963513935.1. NCBI lineage: Eukaryota > Metazoa > Arthropoda > Insecta > Hemiptera > Aphrophoridae > Aphrophora > Aphrophora alni. Next base: position 40,496,022 of record OY740769.1, read on the forward strand.
AGTTGTTGTAACAAAATTTCATTTTCAGTAGTTACACTAACAGGTCGATAGCTCCTCATTGATCAAATTACGTATTCTATAAATGGTAAATTCACCTTCTCAATATTTTCTTTCTTTCATTATCAGAAGTTACACTAACAGGTCGTCGCCTTTTTGGAGATAGCTTCACATTGATCAAATTACGTATTCTATAAATGGTAACCTCACCTTCTCAATATTTTCTTTCTTTCATTATCAGTAGTTACACTAACAGGTCGTCGCCTTTTTGGAGATAGCTCCGCATTGATCAAATTACGTATTCTATAAATGGTAACCTCACCTTCTCAATATTTTCTTTCTTTCATTATCAGTAGTTACACTAACAGGTCGTCGCCTTTTTGGAGATAGCTCCGCATTGATCAAATTACGTATTCTATAAATGGTAAACTCACCTTCTCAATATTTTCTTTCTTTCATTATCCACTTTCGTTGGGCGTTAGTTAAATTTCAACCATTTTCATAAACAATCGCTGAAGTCAACAAAATTTAGGGAAGTTAATTAGCGTAGGTTATTTAGAATAGTGCATAAGTTGAACTACGTTAACAATACAAAATAACAGCTGTTATATTAACAGCTGATAAAAGGATGGTTATAACAAACAGATACTGTATACCTACCTATAAAATATTAATTGAATGCCAAACTACTTTAATGGGTTGGATCGGCGGACATTAGATGTCGACTTTTCTAATAAGGGGTAGGATTTATAGCCTATATTCGAAATTTCCTAATGATTCTAAATTATGCTATTTATCAAAATCAAATTGTAATTATCGGTAATTTTGTTACTTTCACGGGTATCGGTGAAAAACCTGTTTGTTGAACCCTAACGAAGATGGCCACCTGAGAAACAGCTGTTTTACAGTTGACCTCGTGCGTTCTGTCACCGTCACGCATTTCCACCATGCTTCACGGCTTGTTGTCGTCGGTTTCTTTTCTTCTGCTCCTGTTTCGTATCTGAAATCAAATGTTTCATTGTTTTAACTTGTTATGTAACGGAACAGTTTCATGTAACTTCCGTTCTATTTTTTCTTACTGTTCGGTTGAAAGAGAGTTTTTTTTTCCATATCACCTTGCGCTGTTCATTTCTAGTTTGCTAATAAAATAAAAATTTAAAATTACTTCAGAAATACCTTATTAAGTCCCCAAGTTAACTTTGGCAATTTGTTAGTACTGCAGTGTGGTATGAAAAGTCTTCCATTTAATTGAGTACTGCTAAAAAATTCCTGAGAAATTAGCTTAACGTTTAAAAATTGGATTACTTGGAGCAACCATTATGGGTGCTAACATGCATTTTACAGAAAATTTACAGATATCTAATCCATTGGGCCTTAGTGTGAATTAAATTTAATGTTTTGTTTTGTTTAACTTGTTCAAATTTGGTCACAACTATTTTAAAGACTCGAATGTTTGTTATTCTTTATAAACCAAAGAGTGAAAAAATACTGGAGTTAAAAGAGACGTTGAAAAAGTAGTTTTTTATTTACGTAATTTGGGAAACATAAGAACATTTATTCTTATAATTTTTCGAAAAAAAAATAGTATTTTCCTAAATATAGCTGAAAAAGTCAAAAATTGAGAGAGGGGAAATCGAAACGTCAGACAATCTGAAAAATACATGAAGGCATTTAATAAAAAATACAATACTTAATTATCTCCATGATATTAGAGAATGGATATTTATCGAAAATTTCCAGAAATTCCTTAAAAACAGGAAAAACTTTAAAGGTAAAAATGAATGTAAAAACGTTTTCTAAAAATCTGTAAACATGCACACTTATAGCGTGACACAAGATACATTTTGTTTCTTGTTTTGATTTCCATAAAGTGAATTCTGATAATTACCTTAGTGAAAACTTGTTTACTTCTTTAGTAAAAATCAACAACACAGTTTTTCTACAGATTTAAATAAATAAACACTTTGCCCGTTCAGATTTTTCTTCATTTTTAAATAGTTTGACAACGTATGAAAACAAACCCATTTCTGTTGTATAAAATCGTTCTTCATCAATAGAAGTTGATTACTTTGCTTAAAAATACAATAAATTCATTTTTGTTATGTTTGTGGGCGAGCCAGTTTCTTACTTTAACGGACCATTTAATAACAACCCGAGAACTGAGATAATGTTTTGGAATTGCGCAAGGTTTGTATGTGTACAAATAAACATCTGAAAATTATAATTCAGTCGTGAAACTTCGTCTTGTTCAAAATACAGTATTTGTTTTGGAAATGTCTGTTTTCCTTCATTTAGTAAGTAAATATCACAGAATTACGAAAGATAACCTCAAGTCGTATTATATTATTTATCAACTGAATGTAAATCAGCTTCAGTATGTATTATTCAAATGAATTCCAAACGTGCCTGATTCTATGCAATTTATCATAGGCGTACGACGAGTTTATCATTTATTAAGAAATACCGTAATAAATGTCCGTTACATTACACTTGTTGACGGTTTTATATTGTTGGTTTTTTTAAAAATCGAAATCGTATTTAATGAAAATGGTGATCAATATGTTTTGTTGAATACAGGGGAATTTACAAGAATCGATAAAATTGTAAAGTCGATATTGAAATGTTATGTTATGATTTTGATAGGTACTTTCAAAATTTTGAGTTAAAAAAACTTCCCACATCAAATTTGCTTAAAATCGGTTAATCCAATTGGGAACTGTAGTGAACGACACGGAGTTGAGGCAGATATGAATACAACAGAGATTGTTTCATTGTTTACCATCATTTGCAATTTCTCAAATATATGTAGTATTTAGAAAGTTTCGTGAACGCGAAAAAAATTTGTCACTAAATAAACCCCCGTTTTGAAACCCCCTAAATAAAAAAAAATAAACGAAACTTTTTAAATACTACATATATTTGAGAAAATACAAATGATGGTAAACAATGAAACAACCTGAGAACTGAGGGATAGTTTTTTTCTGCGTCCCCCCCCTCACTACGATCCTTTTATGATTGCCCCGTTGTAGACTTTACAGAACCACTTACAATGGGGTCGCCCTTGCTATTGATTCCGCCCTCTTTAGTTATAAAACAACTCTGATGTTGCCACGCCGCCTCTCACCGCGTTAGTGAGTTCGAGTAGGGTTCTTCTTGCCCCACGTTGGAACGCCACCCACCACGCCGAAAGTCTTGTCTGACTTCGACGCGAATTTAAGATTCTTGTTCCCTTTTTTGGAACACTATTATCACGAACTCTTAAACTCGCTGTACGATCACCACCGACTGGGCGAACCACCTTTCTTTTCAGAGCAGGCGCGGGCAAGACCAAGATGCTCACTTTTACTTTTTTAAATCAAAGATTTTGCAACTCTTGGCTCTAATAAGTATGAGCTTGTCCTCATAAACTTATTAAATTTTAATTAACGCAAAATTCCCTGAATTTTATCTCAATGCTCGATTATTTAACTTTTTTAAGATTTACTCTCTCTCTCTCCAAGGTCGTGCCTTTTGGGAGAAATCGGCTCTTAAGTTCTGATGATAACTTTTTAAAATTTTCAAATTATATTACCAGAGCACATATATATATAAAATTTATGTTAAAACAAAGTTAATAGCATACACAGAATGGATTTATATTAAAAACACAACAAAATTTAGAAATGAATTATTTGTATATTATCTCCTCTTTTCCACAGAAAAATTTTATATTCAAAACTTTTTTAACCACACAAAACAATTTAATTGAACAATAACACAACTATTTATTTATTTAACAACATTAATTAATGTAAGATTATCTATATATTAAACAAAAATAAAAGCGCTTGACTTTCCAGACAGAACCACAAACAGTTTTTCCTGTACTGAAAAAGTCGTATTTAGATTATTAATTATTATCAACACCAAAGCAGAGGTTTAAAAATGAATTTAATTTTTAATAATTCCCCTAATGACGTTATATTTGAAAAGAAGTTAATATTTGCGAATTATTCCTTAAGTATAAGATACCTTCACACTTTAATAGAAGTTCTAGTTGGATTTGGAATTTGTTGTATTATTAAGATGATAGTGATGTGATGTTTTCTATCCAGAGTCTGTAAGCTGCTACGTAGTTGAATGCTGGTCTCGAATTCTTCTAAGTCGCCTTGAAGATCGATTAAAGTTGAAATTATTCTAAGTCCAATTAGTAGAGTGACAGTTGAATCTTCCTCTCAGCTCAGAGTCGGTTGCAGAAGAAACGTCCTTTAAGCGTCGATTCCAAATCAAAAGTAATCGTCTTTCGACGATTAAAACTCGGTCTCCCTGTCAGTGGGAATTAATCCACTTTTCTGGAGCCAATTTTCCTCCCTTTTTGGGAAAAAGGTATTTTCCATATATTATGTGTTTTCAGGCCCTTTTGGTCTGAAATATTTACACTATATGTTTTATTAGTCCTATTTTTTGACTAATGAATAGTTTTCTTCCTTAATTATTAATTAAAACACCTTTTAATTAATAATTTATAGTATTTTTTCTTTAACGTTATCTTTGATCCATGTTGGCAATATGATGATTCTGACTTTAGACTCTGCTTGAAGATGCGCGCGCAACTGTTCATGTTTTGGCATGAAAATCTCTACTTTTGACGTTTTTTCGTTCAACTCGCTATAACTTTCGAACGCTCGAACCGATTTTAAAGTTCCTTTCGGATTCTTCTTCCTTTCCATCTTGTGGGTCTTGTGGAACTTGATTCATCGCTCTACTACGCTTCGTTCGCGAGTTATCGCCCTTTTCCTGAAATTTGATTTTTCCCCTTTTCAAATTTTGAGATAAGTCCTTTCTCAAAATTCTTTTGACGAAATCTTGTTCCTCTTCTACTACGACGAAAAACTATGTTTGCACTTTTCCCATAACTCGTTTGGTTGTCGAGTTATTCGCCTTTGAAGTCCTTAAGTTTGTGTCGTATGAGTTTATGTTCATAAAAACCCCCCCATTATATATTATTACTTCTGCTTTGGTGTTTTACCATTTTACATACTAAATACATATAATTCTCATGTTACTTTACCCCTTTAACGTTTATTTTACCCGCTTTTGGGCTTTGAAGTTTTACGTTTTGTAATTATTATATCTCCCTTATTTTATTTTCAAATTTGATTCTAAGTACCTATTATTGTGCCCTATTGTGGTCTCTACAATAGTACTTATTATTATTTTTTAAATGATCCCCCCTTCAACTCAAAAATTCCAAAAAACTCCCCAAGAATGACTTTCTAAGTCCATTCTCACCTGTTAATTATTATTAATTCATATTTTTTATTTGTGATTATTGTTACTTCCCCAGTTGGTTATGACTCTACGATTTTTGAATTTTGAATTTACTCTTTTTCCAAATTTTAGGTTTTTGAGCCCTTCTAAAAACTTGAATAACTTTTTTGTTTTATGTGATTTTAAATTTATTCTTCGATATTATTGGTCGGTTGACTCTACTGAATATTTATTTATATTAATAATTTAGTTTTTTAATAAAATAGGAACTAAGGCAGTTTGACTTTTCACGTTCGAACAAGCAAGTTTGCTCTCGAGCTGGCGTGACGTCATCGCCCCACCTCGTCCCCACTCTACAAGGTTTAGCGCGGCAATTTAACTTGTTTTAAATGGACTTGAGACGTTTGGCTTTTTCCAAACCGCCTCAAAATCCCCCCTTTGAACTAAAATTTTCGGTTAAAATGAAAATATCCTATTTTCCATTTTTTTAAAAAACTAAAATTTTAGTATTAAACCCCTTTTTCGACATATCACATTTCATATTAACTATTTATTTATCATCTCTATTAATCATCAACATAAAGTTTGACATATTAACCTAACAACTTATATAAACACATTTATTTATATCTAAAAAACATCTCCTCCATCATTTCATATATTGATATACTCAAAACACATTTTATTCATGATAGTATATTATTTATATATTCAAAACACATTTTATTCATGATAGTATAATATTTATATATTCAAAACACATTTTATTCATGATAGTATAATATTTATATATTCAAAACACATTTTATTCATGATAGTATAATATTTATATATTCAAAACACATTTTATTCATGATAGTATAATATTTATATATTCAAAACACATTTTATTCATGATAGTATACTATTTATATTTTCAAAACACATGTTATTTATTATGGTATACATACAAATTTGCTTAAGCGTTCTTATAGTCCATTACAGCCGTTTCATCTAAACGTCCTTGCTGTAAATAATCACATTATCACACACAAAACATATTACATTTATATAAGGAATAATTCATCTTATATGATTCTACTTATCTGCTTTGGTTGAATTTAAAACTATGCCTACATATATATAAAATACTTGGTAACTACAACGATTATTATCCTGATTGTAGTTAAAAAGAAAAACTATTTATTTTATTCGGAATCTCTCATTAATAAAAAACAAAACAGTACACATTTAAACATCCATTCATTCATTTCCATCACCCTCCAGCTAATTTGCTTGACAAGCTGTCTGTCAATATTTGTTGATTGACGTCCGGTTCACCGCTTCCCCTCCTCGTCTATACTTTGTTTATTCAGGTGCGGCCTGCAGATGCGTGTTACCGCTACTCTCCTGACCTTGTACACTTAGGAATTTATTCGGGACTTTTCCGGTTAATCACTGACCTAGGTTACATTCTTTTAAATCAGCTGACAGTCCGTTATTTCCCTTTTACCTCACTCGCTTCTACACTTTACATATTACAACTTTTAAACATTACAATTTATACAATTTATTCATGAAATTTCTTACGTTCTATTAATATCTCCTTAGTCCTTTACATTTAAATATTACTTTCCCTTCGGGCCTCCATTCTTTCATCTTACACTTCGTAGAGTTTTTGAATTTAACTTTCTTCTTTCGATACCTTAAGTTTCGTCCATTTTGTCTCTCCGGATCCGCCATTTGTATTATAGCTCTCCAATCACTCTCGTCGCTGGCGTCGAATCTGTCTTGTGTAAGTTCCGAATCGTTTTCAGAGTTATTTTGCAAATTTTCGTCGTATTGTATTATTTTATTATTTTCGTCGATTATTGCCTTTGGCACATTTTTATTTCCTTTATTCTCCGCTCCTTTCAGCCCTTCATCTTTATTAATTACTTGGTTACCTTTATCCCACGCTTTTAACAGCACTTCATCATTGTTAAAATTTGCATTTTTCCTCTTCGCCGATTCCTTCCTTGCACTTAACTTGCTTCCTCGCTTTTGACCACTTTCTGATTTGTCACTACTCGGTCTAGACACGTCCTTTGCTTTTTGTTTTAGGTCCGTAGGCATTTTAACGGCCAACACACAAGCCCCTTTTGCTCGCTTGTGCGAATTTGAGCCTCCATTATTCGCTGCTGACGACTCTACCATTTTACCGGTTTCGCCGTCCTTTTGATGTTCGTTCTGCGCGTTTTTATTGCTCAATCTTAATATCTTATTCTCCTTAAGAAAATCTACAACAATAAATTCATTTTCCTTTACCAGTTGTAGGAAACCCTTTTCCATATTAATGCGACTTCGATATTTGCACATTAAATCACAACCCATTATAATTTTGCTTTCCAGCTTTGGTACCACCATAAATACCCCTCTTATTGCTTGGTTATTTATTCTAATCTCCAATAATGCCTGTAATTTGATCTTCTGTCGTTGGCTTTTTATCGCTGTCACCATTTCCGTATTTACAACTGGTACTTCCATGATTTTATCGTTCCTATTTTTAAGCACATGTTTATAAAAATCCTCTTGCACACAGGACATTTGAGCTCCGGTGTCAATGGACATATTTACTTTTATATTTTCGATTTCTATCCCTATTTCCGGACATTTTTCGTAAACTTCACTATTTAAAATTTTATTATCTCTTTCCTCCATTAAATCTTTCTTAATTTCTGTGTTTAAAATCCCCAATTTAATTTTATTTATTTTCTGATCCCCCCTTTTAAGTTTGCTAAATTTGGTTTTATCGTCGATCTCAATTCCGTTTGTATTATCCTTTTTCTGCCAAAAATTTTGCCTTGAGATCTCGTATTTTAGTTTTTTGTGACCTTGGGCGGGAATTTTTGATTTGAAGGACCAGGGTTTTGAGGTATTTGTGGTTGAGGTTTATTCTGGGTTTGACCATAGGATCGAGGGTTAGGGTTTTGGGATGGTTTTGAGTAGTCTTGATTCCTTTGCCTGTAATTTTGATCTCTTTGTGGTCCGTCCCTCCTTTCGAAACTATCTGGTCGGCGAACTTCTCTCGTCATTCCGTCTACGTTTTCAATGGTCCTCAAAAACTTGATAGCGTCCTCCAAATGCTCACTAGCCCTACCAATACACGCTAATTGAACTTTCTGGTCGAAATGCCTCATCAGTTGGTATATAAGGAACTCTTCCGGAATTTTGGGTTCCAAATATTCGGCCTTTCGCACCATTTTACAAAAATAATCAACCCTACTCATATTTCCGTTAGGATTATATCTATGGTTTTCTATCTGATTCCTAACTACTTGTTGCGTTTGATAACCCCAATAATGCTCTAAAAATAACAATTTAAACTGGCTATATTCTTCTGTATCTCGCTTGATTATTTCCCACCACTCCATGGCAGCTCCTCTCAATTTTTTCTCCACTACTTTTAGTTTATCACTTTCTTCCATCACGGGATTTATTTCTTGGAATACCTCCTCAATTTGTTTCAAAAATTGCACAGGATTTTCTCTTGAATTTCCCCAAAATTCTATAGTTTTTGACTCTAAATTTGCCCTATCCAAATAAATTATATTTTTAGCATTACCACCGGTTTCTTTAATTTTGGCAACTTCCCTAATTTTAACTTCTAATTTTTTAACTTTCTCCCCAATTTCTATAGTCGACTTTCCCTGTTCCTTTAAACTGTCCGTCATTTTTTTAATTTCCCCTACGCACTCTTCCACTTTTTCTTCACAATTTTCTATTCGCCTCGTATTTTCGGCCATATTATTATCTATAGATTCCTTAATTTCCTCCATATATTTCCCTATTTCCTGTTTACGGGCGTCTTCCCTTTGGATCCGTTTTGTCTCCATTTCTTCCTCCCTCTTTATTCTCTTGGCTTCTGCTTCTTCTCTTTCTTGCTTCCATCTTGCTTCCAATTCTTCTCTCTCTCGTTTCTGCTTGGCCTCCATCTCCTCCTTTTCTTGCTTCCTTTTGGCTTCCAATTCTTCATCTCTCTTCATCCATCTGGCTTCCATTTGGATCTGCTTGGCCTCCGCTTCTTCCTTTTCCTTCTTCTGCTTGGCTTCCAGCTCTTCTTCTCTTTTCAACTGCTTGGCCTCCATCTCCTCTCTCTCCTGCTTCCGTAATTCCTCCATCTGGATCCATTTGGCTTCCATTTCTTCTTTCTCCTTGTTTTTCTCGATTCTGTCTTCTATTCTTCTTATTTGTTCGTTGTCTTCCTTCTCCTTTTCTTTTCTTTGTTGTTCTGCTTTGTCCTGTTCTCTCTCTTGCTTCCTTCTATCCTCCATTTGGTTCAGGTACCTCACCATTTTCTGCATTTCTGTCTCCTGTTCCTTTGAACCCTCCTGTTTTGCTGGATCTTTCGCTGGTCCCATTTTCACTTCACTTATTCACTTGGTTTATTTAATTAAAAAAAATTTAAATTTCGGTTTAATTTGGACTCTACTTTTAATTATTATTATTCTTGCAATTTAGTATATTTGTCGTTGTAATTACCAGCACAACTTATTACTAACACACATGTACATATAAATTATATCAGAACTTAAGATATTCTCGTTCGTATGAAACACTAAAAAATTCAAAATTTTGAAAATTTGTTCCAAAACTTTGCTTTTTCGTGCTCCACGCTATTGGGCGCCACTTGCCACGCCGCCTGTCTCCGCGTTAGTGTAGTTCGAGTAGGGTTCTTCTTGCCCCACGTTGGAACGCCACTTACCACGCCGAAAGTCTTGTTTGACTTCGACGCGAATTTAAGATTCTTGTTCCCTTTTTTGGAACACTATTATCACGAACTCTTAAACTCGCTGTACGATCACCACCGACTGGGCGAACCACCTTTCTTTTCAGAGCAGGCGCGGGCAAGACCAAGATGCTCACTTTTACTTTTTTAAATCAAAGATTTTGCAACTCTTGGCTCTAATAAGTATGAGCTTGTCCTCATAAACTTATTAAATTTTAATTAACGCAAAATTCCCTGAATTTTATCTCAATGCTCGATTATTTAACTTTTTTAAGATTTACTCTCTCTCTCTCCAAGGTCGTGCCTTTTGGGAGAAATCGGCTCTTAAGTTCTGATGATAACTTTTTAAAATTTTCAAATTATATTACCAGAGCACATATATATATAAAATTTATGTTAAAACAAAGTTAATAGCATACACAGAATGGATTTATATTAAAAACACAACAAAATTTAGAAATGAATTATTTGTATATTATCTCCTCTTTTCCACAGAAAAATTTTATATTCAAAACTTTTTTAACCACACAAAACAATTTAATTGAACAATAACACAACTATTTATTTATTTAACAACATTAATTAATGTAAGATTATCTATATATTAAACAAAAATAAAAGCGCTTGACTTTCCAGACAGAACCACAAACAGTTTTTCCTGTACTGAAAAAGTCGTATTTAGATTATTAATTATTATCAACACCAAAGCAGAGGTTTAAAAATGAATTTAATTTTTAATAATTCCCCTAATGACGTTATATTTGAAAAGAAGTTAATATTTGCGAATTATTCCTTAAGTATAAGATACCTTCACACTTTAATAGAAGTTCTAGTTGGATTTGGAATTTGTTGTATTATTAAGATGATAGTGATGTGATGTTTTCTATCCAGAGTCTGTAAGCTGCTACGTAGTTGAATGCTGGTCTCGAATTCTTCTAAGTCGCCTTGAAGATCGATTAAAGTTGAAATTATTCTAAGTCCAATTAGTAGAGTGACAGTTGAATCTTCCTCTCAGCTCAGAGTCGGTTGCAGAAGAAACGTCCTTTAAGCGTCGATTCCAAATCAAAAGTAATCGTCTTTCGACGATTAAAACTCGGTCTCCCTGTCAGTGGGAATTAATCCACTTTTCTGGAGCCAATTTTCCTCCCTTTTTGGGAAAAAGGTATTTTCCATATATTATGTGTTTTCAGGCCCTTTTGGTCTGAAATATTTACACTATATGTTTTATTAGTCCTATTTTTTGACTAATGAATAGTTTTCTTCCTTAATTATTAATTAAAACACCTTTTAATTAATAATTTATAGTATTTTTTCTTTAACGTTATCTTTGATCCATGTTGGCAATATGATGATTCTGACTTTAGACTCTGCTTGAAGATGCGCGCGCAACTGTTCATGTTTTGGCATGAAAATCTCTACTTTTGACGTTTTTTCGTTCAACTCGCTATAACTTTCGAACGCTCGAACCGATTTTAAAGTTCCTTTCGGATTCTTCTTCCTTTCCATCTTGTGGGTCTTGTGGAACTTGATTCATCGCTCTACTACGCTTCGTTCGCGAGTTATCGCCCTTTTCCTGAAATTTGATTTTTCCCCTTTTCAAATTTTGAGATAAGTCCTTTCTCAAAATTCTTTTGACGAAATCTTGTTCCTCTTCTACTACGACGAAAAACTATGTTTGCACTTTTCCCATAACTCGTTTGGTTGTCGAGTTATTCGCCTTTGAAGTCCTTAAGTTTGTGTCGTATGAGTTTATGTTCATAAAAACCCCCCCATTATATATTATTACTTCTGCTTTGGTGTTTTACCATTTTACATACTAAATACATATAATTCTCATGTTACTTTACCCCTTTAACGTTTATTTTACCCGCTTTTGGGCTTTGAAGTTTTACGTTTTGTAATTATTATATCTCCCTTATTTTATTTTCAAATTTGATTCTAAGTACCTATTATTGTGCCCTATTGTGGTCTCTACAATAGTACTTATTATTATTTTTTAAATGATCCCCCCTTCAACTCAAAAATTCCAAAAAACTCCCCAAGAATGACTTTCTAAGTCCATTCTCACCTGTTAATTATTATTAATTCATATTTTTTATTTGTGATTATTGTTACTTCCCCAGTTGGTTATGACTCTACGATTTTTGAATTTTGAATTTACTCTTTTTCCAAATTTTAGGTTTTTGAGCCCTTCTAAAAACTTGAATAACTTTTTTGTTTTATGTGATTTTAAATTTATTCTTCGATATTATTGGTCGGTTGACTCTACTGAATATTTATTTATATTAATAATTTAGTTTTTTAATAAAATAGGAACTAAGGCAGTTTGACTTTTCACGTTCGAACAAGCAAGTTTGCTCTCGAGCTGGCGTGACGTCATCGCCCCACCTCGTCCCCACTCTACAAGGTTTAGCGCGGCAATTTAACTTGTTTTAAATGGACTTGAGACGTTTGGCTTTTTCCAAACCGCCTCAATGTGTATCTTAAAGATTCATTTGGAAGATGGGTTGACACGGAAAAATAAAAAAAACACAAGTAGAAATCTTGGCCTCTATTACTGTCTTAATATTATTGTGATTTAATATACCAATCTCATATAAAGAAAAAACACAGAGCTCGAGGAATTTGTAAAAAACTAACTCTATGGGGGTATTTCATTTTGATATTTACTTGATAACAACCATAGATATCTACGGACTGAGAGACCGATAACTGAATTAATGTTTTAATACTATCAACTCAATAAATATCTTAATTTTACACAAAGACTAGAAAACTTCCAAAGATTCATTTGGAAGATGGGTTGACACGGAAAAATAAAAAAAAAACACAAGTAGAAATCTTGGCCTCTATTACTGTCTGAATATTATATTGGGATTATGCCGATCCATGCAGCTCAGCTGCCTGCAATCTTACTGTTGTAGTCAGACGGGAAATCGTTGATAAACTTCCACGTTAACATTTATAGAAAATACAAATTTCAAATTTTCTGTTTTACCTAAGGGCATTCTTTTCAGAGCACAACCATTAATATTCTGCAGTTTTTAAACATAGTTTACCACTTAGTTTAAAAGGCAAATACACCTTACTAAATAAATAAATAAAATTGCAGCAAACAATTTACGGGTGAAAAAAAATTATTTAAAAATGACTCATAGAATATCGCTTGGAATGTTAATTTTATTTGTGATGATACAGATAAATTCAGGTGGTCTAAATAAACAAAAAGTGTTATTAAACTAAGGGTCTAAAATCCTTCGTTTGGTATTTGTATCACCGTTTGTGTTTTAACAAAATTTATATATAAAGAAATTTTAAGTGTGAAAAAAATATTGTAGGTCGCAGAATAACTTGATAAAAAATACTATCTCTGTAAAATACTTATAAGTTTAGAGTTTTGAAGGTCGTGTGGTGGTTTTGGATTATTTTTGACAACAAATTTCAAAACTAAACTTACTGATATTGTAGTCAGTTACGAAGAAATTATTTTTATCTAAAACTCAGTTATCCTACGATCTAGAATAAAACAAATAGATTTTTCTTTTATTAAAAACTTAAATGTCTTGTAGTTGAATATTTTGTGTTTTATCTTTGTCAAGATATATAGGATCAAATATTTCACTCCATTTTGAAACGGTTTCGTATAAATGTAGAACGTTTTTAAGATATACAATATGTTTATAAATTTTGGACTCAATGTTTAAATCTGCTCTATAGATATAAGTTTTTAAAGGAAATACACAAACGGGCCAAGGCGTACGTGGTGTTCTCGTGGGAACTAGCTGGATATAAAATTTTTTCATCCCTAGTCTTGGGTTAGATCTCTATCTTTAATCTTTCCTATCAGATATTTCTTGTTCTCTCTCGAACCTGACCCTATTCGAGCAGTTCGAGAGGTCTTTATTTTATGATCTTTTCTTCCTTTTTTTATAAGGCGATGATGGCCATAATTTACACAAGAAAACGAAAAAGATGCATTTATGGACATACTGTGCAACTTCATTTTTTTATTTAGACCATCGAGTCCATCCGTAACATAAAATATAGGTTATTGTTTTAAATAAAATATCGATGCCCCATTTCGAAATAAAAATATACTTTATAATTTTTTTACTTTTATTTTATTTTTAACACAAAAGGAATATTTCTCATTTATTTATAAATGGAAATTTTCTTCAAAATTAGCATTAAAATGTTTTAAAGTTGAAAAATGCTCTTTAAAATTAATATCAACTAATATTAACTTATGAAAAACATTTGATAAGTACCGATTTACTGACAATTCAATCTCATATTCTGGTACAAAATTTACTGACACCTCCTTTATTCCGACGGAGACCCAGACAGTTAAAATCCGGTTGATTTTACCAAGTCCGAACAAAATACTCACATTCCCGTGTACATCTCACATTTCTACCTGACTTCGCAGATTTTCTCCAGGCTAAGTTTTGTGTGAGGTAGAACAAAATAGCCTTGCTTGCAGCTGATACGCTGTCATGAATGTCTTTCATAGATCTCATTGTTAGTAATTAGACAGAATGTGTTAATACTTTTAGTGTGAGACCATTTTTTGTAAAATACCGTACTATCATGACGGACAATTTATTTCCAGTTCTAGCTAAAGTGCTGGTCTATTTTTTTTTAAAGTAAATTCTATGGCTTTTAGGGGAAAAAAAATCTTTGTTAATTCTAACTGGTATAGGTCGCAAGTGCTAATTGGTTAATTCTTTCTGAAGTGAAAACAATATAAATGCGACATGATTAATATCAATCCATACAACATTAAATGCAGTTCAATCGTAAAGCTTTGGTACAAATCGATAGTTGGTATTTCAATACTTCCTACTGTGCCCGATAATTTAATTTGAGGTTTTTGAATATTAAACAATTGTAAAACTCGACTGTGAATATCAGTTGTGTTTTATGTTGTAATTTGGTGATTTTGAGTATTTTTTTTTTTGAAAATATTATAATGGATGAAAAATTGTAATTCTAATGATTTATGTGAAATTTTTTGGAAGAACACAATATTGACCTAGTGTATAAATCCTTGTGAATCCTTTTCGTACAAAATTGAAAAACGAAAATTAGTCAAAACGCTCAAAATATTTATGAGAAAAACATGAATAGCTCCAATTAAGTTATAATAATGATTTGTAATTTTATACAAATAAAATGATATAGACTGTGTAATAAGATTATATTATATATTTTATTCATTTTTTTATGAATTTTAAATTTTATGCGTGCAAAATAATTACATTTCATTGAGAAATATTGGGATTTATTTAGAAACGGATTTAAAAAAAAATATAGGTAGATTTTATTTTGTAGATAAATTATAAGTCTTATACGTTTTTAATTCAAAGGTAAAAAAATATTATTTTGCATATTTTGAAATACGAATAAAAAAAAAAAAAAACACTCGGGTTCCTTAAAGGTACACACACTTAAGCAAATTTTTACCATCATAAATTAGAGCTGGTTTTTCAGAAAATTTTAATTTTATGTTTTTACTTATGGTTGTTACCCCAGGATTTGAGCTCTATTTTATCTCCTGGCATATGCCTCCATACCAAATTTGATTAAAATCGTTTCACTTGTTTGAACTATAGAGCACATATGGAGACAATCGTCGTTCTAAAAACAAGTGTTTTGAGTTTAATGAAGCTTAAAACGTACATATCTGCAAAAACTGGACATCGATTTGATGACACTTCACATAACTTTTTCTATTCCACATGTATGTTAGAAAGTAAAAAAGATCCTGCGTATATACATAGTGAGACAAAACTGGTTCTAAATTACTCCAACGGGTAAAATTGGTTAACATTTGATAGTCTCGAGTGTTGGTGGTTTCACGGGGGAATTATCTGAGCTAGAATTTCTATATTAAACAAATCACTAATATGTGCAGTTACGATTTGAAGTAATTCATTGAAAAGTTAAGAAGAATATAGTGTGTAGGTTGTAAAAACGGCTTTCCTTATGTCATTGACTTGTATTGCAGTTAGCAGAAGAATTTCCATATACAGTTAGGTAGCAGTACAGTTTTATTTAGTATTGTCATGTTTTTTTTGTTCTGTTCCGGCAGAACTTCAAATGGAGCAAAACGGAAGTTTTCTAGTCTTTGTGTAAAATTAAGATATTTATTGAGTTGATAGTATTAAAACATTAATTCAGTTATCGGTCTCTCAGTCCGTAGATATCTATGGTTGTTATCAAGTAAATATCAAAATGAAATACCCCCATAGAGTTAGTTTTTTACAAATTCCTCGAGCTCTGTGTTTTTTCCTTATATGAGATTGGTATATTAAATCACAATAATATTCAGACAGTAATAGAGGCCAAGATTTCTACTTGTGTTTATTATTTTTTTCCGTGTCAACCCATCTTCCAAATGAATCTTTAAGATACACATCAGAATTGTTTTATAACTAAAGAGGGCGGAATCAATAGCAAGGGCGACCCCATTGTAAGTGGTTCAGTAAAGTCTACAACGGGGCAATCATAAAAGGATCGTAGGGGGGGGGGGGCGCAGAAAAATACTATCCCCAGTTCTCAGGTTGTTTTATTGTTTACCATCATTTGTATTTTCTCAAATATATTTGTAGTATTTAAAAAGTTTCGTTTATATTTTTTATATTTAGGCTCTAAGGATTTTATATTTAGAGAAATGTGAACATTAAGCACAATTAATTCACGTAATGAATAGTAAATAGATTATTATTATAGAGGGAAAAAAAACAAAATATAAAACATTCAAAGAAGAAATACTGAATGAAGAAGTGAACCTGACCAAAGGGTTAGAAAGAAGAACTAGAAAAGAAGGGTTAGAAAATTAGGATTTTGGAAATGGATAAACATTTTCAAAAGAAGAAAAGAAGGACGGTGGTTCTGAAGAGGTAACCATAAGAAAACCTTTTGTCAGAAACATATTAAAACTTTTCCTTAAAAAAATTAATAAATATATTTTGAACTTTGACCACCTTTAACGTAGTTAATTTTAAAGATAAGATAAAAATCTAACATTCAGAAGAAGCGAGTGAAAAAAACCTACCAGAAAAAGTAAACTAATAGTTCTATTTTTAAATTCTGTAAAAATCACATTTAAATTTTTTTAAATCCTGTATGTGCAATTATACTTAATTACTTTTATGTCCTAGACTTTCAATTGATATATTAGTATAAGTGATATTCTAATAATTTGTGTACTGTAATTACGAAATATGTAGGCTTACTTGTTGCATTTATAGAACTCACTGTACCGGATAGGCTACGTAATTTTCAAAACATCTTGGCTTACTTTACGCTGCAATAACCAAATAATAAATCATTATTCACTCAGGCGTGCAGAGCACTTTAAATATTGTGTTTACAAAATTGCGACTTCTAAAGATAAATTAAACATTAACAATTTCTTATAAGTATATTCGTTGACCGACGAGAATATGTAAACATAATGAGAGCTTTTTATTATCAGGTTAGGAACATCCTGTATATCCTACTAAACTTTTGTACCACTCTGTAGATAGCTCAGGTTAAAAGCTTTAATATGAGATATCGAACATTTTTCTATCCAAAGCAGCAGTTTTTGAAATATTAAGCATTCTTCCATATATATATATATATATATATATATATATATATATATATATATATTGTTGAAAGTAATATTTTATTATTTATTCTCTCTATAAAATATTATATATATGTGTGTAGATTAGGCCTACTCGAGTTGTTGTCTCTAACCTTGTTTTTTCTTGTTGTTTAAAGGCAAAACATTTCTTCGAGATTATCGTCTTTATAAAATAATAGAAGACAGTATCCTAGCCTTTGATTACTCTAATAACATCATGGTCGGAAAAGAACAAGAGTTGGTTAAGAGAGTCTTGATAGAAAAGACGAAAATGAGGGATCTAACTGAAGACTACACAAATAAAGGTGTAGGAACCAGCTAGTCTACCTCGGGATTAATACGCCTGTACTCGCTATAGTGGGCCCCGGAGGGTTCATACTTTACGTGTTTGTGTATAGCCACAATTGGTCACTATTTCAACTATTTTGAAAGTGACGATCTAGTGTGAGCTCTTCGTTTATTATTTACATTTAAACTAATTTCTCTAACGTTGGTTAAGGTTTGAATATGAAACACTGTTTGTTGCTTGCGGATGATTTAATGTAATTGCCGTATGAATGAAAACATCAAAGACAAGGTTGATAGTGGAGAGGTTATCGACATGATGGTATCCCGTGGCCTTGCTAACCCGTATCATACCACTGCACACGTTAACATTTTATTGTGTTAATGACGTAGTTTGGCAATGTACATGTCTTTGTTAATACAAGTTATAAGAGAGTGTTTGAAAAGTATGGAGAATCCCATAAGTAATAAAACCCTACTCTTACATAAATCTTTCCCTTTTCTTAAGTGTACACAAAACGTCTTTGGTACGTAGGGGGAAAAAAAACAATGTTTTCGTATTTTTTGTCTATTGAAATTTCGTATACAGTTTATTTCAAGGACAATATACAGAAGGAAAAATACACGGTGCAAAAATATTACATGGACATTCTCCATTTCCAAAACCAAATAAAATTAGAGAATAACTATTCCTCACCATAAAATGTCAGTTCAGTTGTATGAACCATGGTTCGTTTGTTCTATTAATTACAGATCTATCTACGTAATTATAGCAAGCTATTGAAATATTAATATTACTGCATATTGCACTCACAATTATTGAACTTTGTTAATGAAATAGTCAATACGCAGATCGTTTGAAAAAGTATGGAAACTGTTTAATAATTTTTAATGATAATAAGACTTGGGCTAAAACTATCAGTCAATTTAAACTACTTCTTATTTTTATACAGCACAATTTTGTAAACCTAAAAACGGAGCTCCACTGAGGGTGTAAATCAAATTTTTCAAACGTAAATCTATATTTTTCACTACAGTATCCATGTAGGCCTACAATCAATCACATTGTTGGATGATTTTATTCTTGGTTCTTTGTTTAGGAGATAGTAACTTTCAAATGTTATTGAAATTATATAATGTAGAATGTTTAGCCCAAGAACCGAAACTACACTCTTAATAAAAATTAAAAAAAGATCTGAAAGAATCAAATCCGCCTAAAACCATTATTTAAATTAAATTTTAAAAGCTGCAATTTAGGAAAAGCACCATTTTTGTCAGGCACCCTGTTGTATCAAGCTTACTTGTTAATATAATAAATGTTCTAAAAGTCCCATCACCTCTAAATTTTTAACGATTTAGTACAAAAATACACACTTTTGAGGGTTTAGATTCCGATTTTACAAGGTTATTATTTTATAAATTTCTAATTAAATTTCCCCCCCCCCAAAACAAAAGTAAAAAATATAATGACTTTTATGAAATTATACACGTTAAAAATGTTATGAACTATGTGGTGTCCCTTCACTTTGGAATGTATATCAACCACAGAATCAATACACATGTCCAAATAATGATAAATAAATTACCTAATATGCAAAATTAACTAGATTTTTATTTTCACCCTCATTCTGTTGAATAAATCCCTAAATGATAACTCAAACAAACCATGGAATGTGTTGCGGTATGCCACATATTAACAAATTAATTCAAGCAAAATATGTTAAAATAGAACAAAGAGTAAATATTTGGCGAATGCGGTTTACATTGAATGTGTTGTGCTGGACCTTTGCCACGAAGCAATTACTTCTGAGAACTTGAATGAGCCATTGGTAGAAATGATTACTAAATTAGAAGTGTGATGTTGGCAACACTGTATATCACCGTGACACTATGCAAGCTTACAGTACACAGAACTAGAACTCATTCATTAAAGTTCAATATGAGAGCTGAGAGCTATGTTTTTGTAAAATGTGAATTATGCAATTTGTATTTCACATTTTCTTGAATGGGGCATTGTGGTAGTATTTGTTAAATTAAAAGGGTGATGTTGGCAACCCTGTATAGTTCTGCATGCAGTGCAGTGGACAGAACAAGAGTTATGTAAAATGCAAATGATGGAGTTTCGATTTTAGTTTGTTGAATGAGACAATGGTAGGAATTATTCTAAATTAGAAGTGTGATGTTGTAAATAATCTTTAGCTCTGTGACGCTATACAGGCAATCATACAATACACAGGATAAGGGGTAATTGTTTCTTTAAAGATGAACACAAGAGTTTGTTTTTAAAAATTTAAATGATGCAGTTGTGTTTTACATTTTGTTGAATGAGGCACTGGTGTAATTTATGTTAGATGAGACGTGTGATGTTGGCAACACTGTTTAGCTTCGTGACGCTATGAAAGCATGCAATACACATAACAAGAGTTCATTCAACATTTAAGTTCAACACAAGAGGTTTTTTTTTTGTAAATACGAATGATGTATCTTAGTAAATGAAATATTGGTAACAATGTAAAATAAGCAGTGTGATGTTGACAACACTGCATGGTCCCTTGACAATATGCATACAATACTTACCATGCAGATTATTTTAGACATTTTGAAATCACAACATTGATATATGGGATTTGATAGATTTTTAAATTTTTATTTAATTGACAATGTAAAACATTCGATTTTCATTTGATACTTTATTTGTATTTATTTTGTTCAGAAACAAAATCAAAATGTATAGAATTGAATAATACAATATTTCATATATTTACACCACAATTTTTGTGTGTGAAAGATAAGTATTGACTGTTTTGGGAGTGTTATTTTATTTTTTTTTTTAAATTGGGAATCCGATCCGTAGAAATCTGGATGAGATCTCAATCGAGTCGACCAGTCAAAATTTAAAAATAAGAACAAAATATAAAATTTAGGAGAAAATTGTGAATTTTGATCGCCTTTGTGGATGAATTATTACCAAAAGATTTGACTTGTTTTCATAATCATTCTATGGTAAAACAATTGTTGAACCAGAATTGGTTCCGATTGGATTTATATATAAGTAAAACAAAATGTATATATTTTGTACATATATGACATACACATATATAAGCACGCTCACGCTCGTATATCTTCTATTTTTATAGGTCTATATATATATATATATATATATATATATATATATATATTTATAAGGTCTATTTTATTTTTTTTTTATTTTTTTTTTTTAGAAATACTCCTATATGCTTGTGTTGAAGATCCAAATAACTGCCAACGTTAGCGGACCTAATGTGAAAACTGAAAACAGTCAGAGTTTTGACATTTTTACTTTTATCTGAGTATAAAATTATACTTTCTTTATATAATGTAGGGGCAGTAAGTTGGTCTGAATGCTAAAATTGTTAATCCGCATGCAAAATAAAATAAAATTGTGAAGCACAGTAAATTTAGTTGCATCTGAAACTTGGCACACTTTTTCTTCATTTAGATTTTCATCATACGACTAGTGTAGAACCATAGCACCTCACCCTAATCATTTTCACGGTTTTCCCCCCAGGTAATTATACATTTTTATAATATCTCATTGTTAGACGTTAAACACGAGTAATAATTACGAAACAAAGCTTTATGTACTTAAAATCTACTAGAATTTTGTAATTCGACACATACCACACCCGTAGAGTAATTTGGATGACCATTTTCAGCAATTATATATATTTGAGTGTTGATGTTTTAAAAACATAAATGAAAATACGCAAACCCGAAAATTATTGTAGGCTACTTATCTAAACTATAAGAAAGTTTAGATTCCACTCACGAGGCTTCAGATTAGTCACACTTCTTCCAAATAGATTGTCATTGTACGATAATTCAGATTATTGAACTGTAACTTCAACAAATAATGCAAATTTGAAAATCTCCTATTGTTATCCAATTAACTATCAGTAGTATGTAATAAAATCCTTATGATTTTTCTGAACGGCTGTTCTTAAATTGTTTCTCGCCTAATTTTGAGGTAATGATTACATCATTGCTGAAAACGAATGTGCAGAACTTTTACACGGTCCTAGCTGGTGTTATTTAAAAACAGTAATTTTGTCGCTTTCTCATGTCGCAGTGTTTTACTGTTTTAAAGACAAGGAAAAGAGTTATTTTCTGGCCCAAAGACTTAGGAGGACACGTTTTTATTCTGCTTGGTAACCTCTCATTACCAACACGTCGTGACGGCGGCAGTTTCCGTTGGATATTTCTAATACTGTGATCACTGGGCTTTGAACTGAACTATTATTAATCCCGCCTCTATTTGT
The DNA here is from genome assembly GCA_963513935.1 of Aphrophora alni. NCBI lineage: Eukaryota > Metazoa > Arthropoda > Insecta > Hemiptera > Aphrophoridae > Aphrophora > Aphrophora alni. The sequence goes on from OY740769.1 coordinate 40,518,238, forward strand.
ACAATGGTAATTTAAGTCTTGGTCTAGTAAATCTATTTAATCTATATTACAGAGATTAATTTGGTGGCTAGGGGATAAATCCTATTAAAAATATTGTTCAGCAATTAAAGGGGTTTTTACAAATAAACTTCAGGTTTAAAGTACTAGTTTAGAAAAAGTTATGTACTATATGGCAAAAATAGATTTGAGTTCTAAAGTTATTGGATAATGATGGATTGTCCAGACATTTAGTATCATTCGTGTACATAACATTATTACACGACGTTTCGACATTGTGGATCAACTTTGTTATAAAGTCTCTTAAGATGTTAGTTTTAGTTTCTAGCATAATTTAGTTGTACTAGGTTATGTTGACTATTTATTGTTTTAGATTTGTAATTTGATAAGAAGAGTTGATTTAGAATCTTGAAACATCGTCTATTAGTTTGTTTACACAAATGATGGCAAATGTCCTGGTAAATTATACCAACAAATTTGTTTTAATGAGACCAAACAATGGTTTTAGATTGATATCTCTGTCTATCGTATGTTTACTACACGAATGAAGAGATTTTAGTCAAATTCTGTTTGTGTGTATATTTTGACCTTATATCGAGGAATTTTTGTTTTTGTTCGTGTTAATTAAAACTCATAAGTTAAAAAGTCTGTAACACGTTGAACTCAGATTTTCTCAAAATTTTATCAAACCATTTTCGTCGATTTATAAAATGAAGATTAAGGACACAAACAAACCACAGCATTGTTCTGGTGTTAAAGATATTTTGATATTGTTGATGAATTTTTCATATTATTTTAATTTTTATCGTAAATTTGCCATCAGTTGTATGTATAAAAACTCATGTACAAATACACGACATTCAGAGTGAATAAATTAATCCCAAGTGCTAAACCAAGGACATTATAAAAAGTGAAAAACACCAATATAGGGTGCGATGCCTTAACACCGAATCTCATGGCACCGAAGAGTGAGTTAGTTTAAGAACTCCGAAAAATATATGCGTCTTACAGGACCGAATAGTAACAAGATTGAATTTTATATCCACAACACCGTATATGTAAAATCCCATAGGTTCGAAAAATTAGGATGTGTTGCGCATGTCCGAATTGTGGTAGGGGTCTGCAGAGTGACGGAAGAAATGGAGGAGGGGTACGAGGCTCGTCATTGGTTGGCGTGCGGGAGTTGCTGAGAACTTTCTCCATCACCACAGAACCTTCTTACAGTATCCTTAAGGTAGGAGAATGTGTCTGGGGTGGGGAGGAAAAAAGGGGCGCCCACACTTTGTTGTGTTTACTTACAGCAGTACAACCCCAATATAAAAATATAGACCTCAAATGCTTCTGTGTAAACACGTACCCTACTTTTTTTTTTATCGGTGTAAATAAACGTTTACAAAAAAGTCTGTCACGAAGTTGTAACTTTAGGAAATTAAATGTAGCTAAGTAGTAATTTGTGTACCTAGTTTTCTTGGAATGGACTGTACCGTCAAGTCAGGCTAAGGAAACAAGTAGAAGGGAGGACACGCCCATTATACCAGACACAATCCTAGTCTGAGGCTACTGTAACTTGGCGAGTCTTTGTCTAGTGAGTGGTGAAATTGAACGTTTATAGTTCACGTAATGACAAGCTATAGTTTTATTTCTAACTTTAATGTAAATCTCAACATTTATAAGAGATTAACCGGGGTAAATAGGTCAATAAAACGACTCGATTATTTATTCATGAAGTCATTTACTATATTCTAAAAAAAAGAAGTTGTTGGACATCAAATTGCCCAGTTCACGGCCAACGTTTTGTTGAACCTATCCTAACCTAACTTAATCTAAATCAATCTTCCATTTCTGAGCCCCTGATACTCGGACTGTTTTATAAATGGAAAAATTATTTAAATGGTAAATCTAATTATAAAAATTATATTTTTTGTTCAATGGAAGTCTGGCCTTCTTCATCTAATAGGCCGAGCGCCAATTCCTTCACTTTTACTGTCGTCAACCCTCTCTGTCTTATTCCGAGTTATAAGACAGTCAACTAATTATTTTATTGGTGGTGTCATAGCTTCGAAAAATACCCGTGTTTGTGACACAACACCAAATTCAATATATATATTCGGAACTATGGTACTCATTCCATTTGTATGAGTCGGAGCTATGGTACCCCAGGCAATATAGCCTAGTGTCATGCTGGAGACTAAAAATAAAAATCTGTCTAGTTGATCTTTGTAGGCTCTTGTGTTAATATGGTGTTTTCATATTCCTTTTCTGTGTTGATAACGGGATTTGATTTATACTGTCGAATCGTCGCGTATTACTTTTATATATACATGACATATGATGACAAATGTCTGTGTAAACTATATTAATAATAAAAACGCATTGGTCACCTGAGTTGCGAGTTAAAAGGGTCATGCGTGTGCTAAAACCACGCGACTTAGGGATATACAGTATAGGCATACAGGGACAGTTATTTTTATAAAGTCAATGTCTTTTTAGCGGCCTAGCGCCAACATATTAATTTCTTCGTCAAATAAACATTATAACATACGTGAGTTATATTTTATATTTATTTTTTTTTTAATTAGCAATTTGCCTCTACGTTGGGCGACCAAATATAACATTTAAGTTATATATATTTTTAAATTAATTAATTGGCAATTACTTTACAAATTGAAAAGATAAATTATCCTTTTCAACTGTTGTGGTTTTTTAACAATTAATACGCAAAACACAAACTTTTACTTTTGTGTTTGACACGTACTTTCTTTTTCCATACCGTAAAATTTGCACTCATAAACTGCAGCTGGCAGCTGTCGCTTTTCTCTTCCATCAGATAATATTTGCTTCTATGATTATTATTAAAATAACATTTAATTTAGTTTTCCTTTTATTTTTACAAGAGTTGTTTTAATTATTTAGCATTTGATATCATAAATCATATTTATTTATACATTGCAACATGATATCGTTACAACGTACACATTCGTAATCAGAATAACTTTTAATTTTATTTAATACCCCACACATATTTACAAAAATAAAATATTAAAAATCGATACTTTTTATTCCACAACTACCCCAAGGTCATTTTTTGGTTACCGCTATATTTGTGACAATACAAGGAATATGAATGAAAAGTTTGAAATATGTAGGATTTATCTTGTCTGTGAAGACTGATGGCGACTTGCAGACACGCGTTTGATATTATAAGGATTCTTGGGTTTACCTACGGACTCTAATAAAGAGAAATTAATGAAATACAATCCATTTTTAATGGCTATTACATTATTTGTCTCATATATCACAAAAACTGCTTATAAAACCCATATCTCATTGTGTGGGTAAATAGTTGTATTCGTCATGTAACATATGATTTCGCACTGCAATTTAATTACAATCTAAATAGTTTTTTCCTTCAGATGTGTAGGTTACGCCGTGTTCAACTTAGGGGGACGGTAAAATATCTGACACCTTTTAAATTTTGCCTAGCACCAACACATTAATTTTTTCGTCAAATAAACATACATATTCGTAATCAAAATAACTTAAGTTTTATTTTGATACCCCACACGTATTAACCTCGATAGTTTTTGCCTCCTAACTACTTTCAAGATATTTTTTGTTTGTTACTGCTATATTTTTCCTATATGTGGGACAATACAAAGAATATACTAATTACAAAGTTTGAAATATATAGGATTTATCATCTTTTCTTTGTGCAACTAACAGACACTCGTTTGAAATTTTAACGGTCCTTGGTTTAAAAAAAAAAAAAAAAAAAAACTCTAAAAATGAACCTTGTACGGCGGTGTAAACATTATAATATAGCTTAAAATCGGCGCAAACGATTTCGACCAGAAAATTTATAAGCTAAACTAATATTCTAAACAGCAGCAAGTAAAATAAAAAAACAAGGTTTGGTTATAATTTTGAAAAATATCGAAATTAACTCTGACCTCCTTTGGGGTTAGTTTTGTCTAATCTGGGTTATGATTCTTCTCTTATCATCTAAATATGTTATTGACAATTTTGAGATTAAGTTGACGTCCATGGAATTCATTGGCCCATTCGATAGATAATTGCCAAAGCGTCATTTTTAGAGTGGATGAAATCCATAACTTTTTATTTTGTAATCTAAGTGCTTATATTTTGGTGAAATTTTGCTATGGTGCCCATATAGGTTAATTTCCACATTCGACAGATAACTTCCGAAGCGGATTTTTTTTTAGTAGATAACAGACAATATGCTTACTTTTTATTTGGAATCTAAGTGCTTAGATTATAGCACAATTTCGAGTTGTTAGTGACGATTTTACGGAAACCAGGATTTTGACGTTCGGTATAAATGGAGCATCTCATTTTAAATTTTAACTTATTGGTTATTTAGTTTTGTGTAAGATAGTTTTGCAAATTACTTAACCACTGTACTCTAAGACGGCTTATATGACTCAGAACTGTTGTCACTGTCTTTAGCAATGTTCTTAACCAATGAAAACGTGGTGTGTTCGATGCTGAAATTCCGACCTTTAGATTGAATTGTTTGTGGTGACACCACTGTCCCTCATCTGAAAGCCTGTGATTCATAAGATGGTGCAATACCACGGAAGCAACAATGACTGCTGAGCAATTAGGCAGCTGGCCAGCGCTTCAGGGAGAACTGGTTTCTTCTTGTGTGATGCAGATGTGCGATGCGCAGGGAAGCAGTTACCGTTGTTAGGGTACAGCAATGTCCTACTAATCCACTCCCACTCGTCTCCGGGTCTCATAATTACCGGATCAAGTTGTGGTCGCCGTCATCGTCATAATCGGACTCAGAGAAGTCACGTTGGGCTAGGTTTTTAATGATCGTAATATTTATTTGAAATCAATTTTTTACAACGGCGTTTTTTTGCGCATTATTCCTGAATAATATGTTATTATGATTGTTATAATATATATAACATATTATTATATTATATTTTTTAATTTTCCACACGGGTTTTGGTTTATAATCTTCACATTTAACTAAAATTTTCTTTTGGAGTTTGTAGATAGAGACCAAACATCTTAGGTGTGTGTTACGTATTAAAATACATTTCGTATATTTCGTCGTATTTTGTGAGCATTAGTATAGGGTTGAAACAATAGAATGATATCTCGCTCCAATGTGATTAGAACATAGTTCGCAAGCTCTACAGATTTTACTTCTATCAACCTTTTAATTTTAGACTTATGGATGCACAATTTTTAATAAAAGGAGAGAAAACACAATTTTCCACTATAAAAATTTTATTTGTACAATACAATACAAGATGACTTTTCAGTGACTAAGTCATCATCTTCAGTTTGTCTCATGCAGACAAACCTTCCTGGCACTGAACCTCTTGTTGGATTAGTGGCAATTGAGGGATAATGATTTAGACATTGAAACGTCAATTTTTATTGTTTGTTGTGAAGTTTTGTTTTGTTTTTTCATTCCATATTTGAAGTTTCTTCAAGTGTTACTAATTACAGTGAATATTTAATTTGTGTTAGGACTACAAAAAGTTATAATTTTCCTTTCATTTTGTACTTTGTCACATTTACGTAATATGTATAGAGAAAGTTATGTGAGAGGTAAAAATATTGATGTCTGATATATTTCTCAAGTCCAAAAAAGTTATAGCAGAAACGAAAAAACAAAACAAAACAAGAAATGGGGTCCACAACTTTTTTTTTTTTTAATTTATTTTTTTTGCTTGCTGTGTCAGTTGATTAGATAATTGTGAGGTATGATTTTGTAAAGATTTATATAGATTATCATTTTGGAATTTGTTCGATAATTAACGAACCTAATTTACATCTGCATGAAATATAAATTGGTTTGTTATAGAAGACACAGATGCATTTTCAATATACAATTTAACATAAATGTTGTATCAGAATCATGAAGAGAAATGTATTAAATATAATATACAAGTGGTTGCTTTATTTTCTGTCTGAGGAGATCTCATTTTATATATTGGATAATTCTCCTACATATAAGATACACCTGCCACAGTTAACTTTCTGACAAATATCCTTTTTACTCAATATTTTCTTACCTCTCTCTATCCTGTTTGTTTGTTTTCACTATGGGAGTTTTGACCCCTGGGGTCTTTATATGTTGTATTTCAAATAGAACGCAATAAACACAAGCTGTATAATTTATTATTTTATAAACATTTGCCATATTTTATAATTTAATGCTGTATAAACTGTGCAAGAACTTGGTATTACCTTTCTTACACCCCATTGATAAAACCAAATTCCAACAAAAATAACATCTCCCATTTTTGGGAGATGGAGTTTTGAAAACTCCATCTCCCAAAAAATATCTATATAATTTAGTATAAAATAATCCCCATACAAACTATTTCAAAAAAATAAAAATAGCTTTAAAAAAATAATGAGTGTTTTTGTCAATTGCTTTTTAACTCTTAAGTTTCTATTATTTTCCTTTGCCATACTCAATTAGAACATTAATCGTTATAGTTCACCGAAATTAGTAAAACCGACCCTGACAACTCCATTTAGCCCCTGTTTTTCCCGAGTTGACATTTTTCGCGTACATGTAAAAAATTTAAAATATATGCTTTTTTTTTTTTACAAAATTCATAACATTATCTACATATATGTGAGATAGAAAAAAATATCAGCATTTTTTTTACACAATTCATAACTTTATACGTGATATATACTACGCATATGTAAGAAAAAATAATAACTTTTTTTTTACATAATTCAGAATTTTATATATATTTATTACATATATGTGACAATGAAAAAAATAACAGTATTTTTTTACCCAATTCATAACCTTTATATGTGATATACTACGTATATGTACGAAAGGACAAATAACAGTATTTTTTACCCAATTCATAACCTTTATACGTGATATACTACGTAAAATATATGTATGAAAGGACAAATAACAGTATTTTTTTACCCAATTCATAACCTTTATACGTGATATACTACATATATGTACGAAAGGACAAATAACAGTATTTTATTTTACCCAATTCATAACCTTTATACGTGATATACTACGTATTTGTACGAAAGAACAAATAACAGTATTTTTTACCCAATTCATAACCTTTATACGTGATATACTACGTATATGTACGAAAGGACAAATAACAGTATTTTTTTACCCAATTCATAACCTTTATACGTGATATACTACGTATATGTACGAAAGGACAAATAACAGTATTTTTTTTACCCAATTCATAACCTTTATACGTGATATACTACGTATTTGTACGAAAGAACAAATAACAGTATTTTTTACCCAATTCATAACCTTTATACGTGATATACTACGTATATGTACGAAAGGACAAATAACAGTATTTTTTTACCCAATTCATAACCTTTATACGTGATATACTACGTATATGTACGAAAGGACAAATAACAGCATTTTTTTCACCCAATTCATAACCTTTATACGTGATATACTACGTATATGTACGAAAGGACAAATAACAGCATTTTTTACTCAATTCATAACTTTTTCTATTACGTATATTATGTGAGAAAATAAAAATGGATTCAAGCATTCATTATATTATTTTTTAATTTATTCCACAACCTTATTTTTCTCTTAATTTGCTGAAATTTGCGGAACTTTCAAAAGTGTGTGAATGATTAGTTTTTTACTGGTATCTCCTAAACCGGGCTTGTAGGTGAGATGCCAACAAATACGTTTTGTTCCCGACCATATGGGCTATATTTGGACAAACTTTGGTAAACGTGTATCAATATATGAATATGCTGTCTTATGAAATTTGAAAAACATTTGCCACGTGTTTTTCACTACAGAAAAATAGACACAAGGGAGATACATAGACCGGGGATAAGGGACCAAACTGGATATTTGTGTGAAATATCAAGTGATTTTTTTTTTTTTTTTTTTTACTTAAAACACAATTTTATTCAAAATATATTTGAGAAAATAATTGTTAGACACGATTTAAACTTAAAATATGCATTCAATAAAATATATACTTATTTGTAACTATTCAATCAATCCAAATGCTCAATGTTCGAGGGAAGGAGTTCTATCACTGTGAGGCTCACTATGGGCGTGGCATTTCTGATGGGCCTGGCAGGATCTATTACCTTTTTTTATTATATAATCTTGAGTAAGATCCAGCTTAGGTCAAACTTCCCAATTGACCCACTTGATTAGATTCCGCTTTGGATCTTTCCTATCAGGTGTCTCTTGTTTTCTTCCGACCTTGACGCTCTACGGGTCGTTATTTTATAGTCTTTAATGTAATAGCAGATATTTCTTGTTGAAACTCCATATTCAAGGATAAAATAAAGCAAAAGCTTAAAGTTTCAAATATTTAATAGTATAAATGAGCTACAATTGTTAAAAAAAAAAATTTTAATTCTGAATTGTGTAAAAAAAATGTTAAAATTTCATCTAAATATATGCGGAGTATAGATCACGTATAAAGTTATGAATTGGGTAAAAAAAAATGCTGTTATTTTTTCATTGTCAATCAAAAGCGAAACAATTGTAGCTCATTTATACTATTAAATATTTGAAACTTTAAGCTTTTGCTTAATTTTATCCTTGACCAATGTATTAGTTTGTAATTATCCTCGCAGTTCATTACATCTAAGATACGGTTCCATTGATTAAACCACTGGAGAATACAACGCCATTTCCCCAATGTTTCTGTAAACAGGCGAAGTTGTTGCCAAATATTTGTGGGATGACCCAGTTGTGTGAAATATATCTAAGTAATGCGCACTAATTATTTATAACAATTCGTTGCTATCAGCTGCGCTTTACCTTTCTTTTAAGATAAAATAAACAATAAATTCCTTTGTGTGTTGTAAAATATGGATCATATTACAACACGCGCTGGGAGAATGTTTCATAATAATAATATTGTTTACATAAACATATGTTATTATAATATTAAATATTTCCTCTAGAACTTGCGTAATATGTTGATTACAATTCTAGCCATTCCTAGATGACTTGTTTCGGAATACCTCCATCTTCAAAAACTAATGTACTGGATGAAGGTTATGAAATGTTGATGTAACGCGTCACGTGTAAGACAAACATCTATTTGAAGAATCTTATATACCAAAAAAAAACGAACAATTCTATGAAACTAGTACATAGTTGTAACAAATGAAGGAAGTTTAATTTATTGGAGAATATGCAAACGTAAATTAAACGGGAAATTTCAGTTAGATTTATGAAATTTACAATACCGAAACAGACAACTAAATTAATTGGAAAAACTAAAATTAACCTTGACCTACGTCGTAACGCTTGGGGCTAAAATCAGCCTAAAAAGCTAATCTACTCTTTCTTTGTTAATTATTTCTATTATTCATCTGGTGTTAGAATTTTACACCAACAAGCTTTTATAATAAATAAATATTGAGCTTGACTTGTGAGATTATATTAGATATAATAAAACTCGAACACAAAATCTCAAAAAAATTACGTTTCCTTAATCAAACACGTTTCAACGACAAAGTCGCCATCCTCAATGATACATGAGCTACAATAACTTTGTACATGAGCTTGTGAGATCTTGTGTTCGAGTTTTATTATACCTAAGCGTTTATAATGTAATAAATTACACAACATGTGTAATATATGTTCACTTGCGAAGTGTGTGTGTGTGTGTGTGTGTGTGTGTGTGTGTGTGTGTGTGTGTGTGTGTGTGGTTAAATAAAACTTTAACGGATGTAAGGAGGACGGACGGAAGGGGGGGGGGTACTGCAATAAAAATTAAGACAAGTGCTAATATATTTCTCAACCTTATGGCTCTAGGGTCTGAAAGTAATATTCGTAAAAATTCTATATTGTTAAAGTTCTCTGTATACAGTACTCCAATCTTGTAGATAAATTAGCCGAGTTTCTCCTAACTTGGTAATTTTATTTATAAAATTAAAAATAGCGCCGTTGAAAATCTTTAAAAAATCATTTCAGTTACATGTAAAACATTTACAGATGTATTTTAAAGTAATTTCATACTATTTTGTTTTGAAATAATTTCTTCTCCATCACGTAATACTAAGGAAGTTATATATCAGTATTTATTATCCTATATTTCAACGCTTGAGAAAGTAAACAATTGTTAAAGTATAAAATAAATCTGGCAGTGTATATTTCTGGCTAGATACTGTATTCATTTGTGTAGGTCACGATCGACGGAGGGAATGTCTCCTTAGAGCCTTAGAGGCTTATCTGACATACAGAGGATATTTCCTAGTGAGGGTCGTGGAAAGCAGTATAGGTTGGTAGACGTTCTTCTGTGAGGAGCATCCAAGGGATCGGGAGAGAAGGGTTCACCAAGACCCTTGTTTGTATTACCAAATAGAAATACTTTGCTTTGAGTGCTTTCCTCTTCTCATCCTTCTTTCAGACTTTTCTGGAGATTCTAGTAAAAAAGTTCGTTGGGCAACCACACAATCCCATCTTACGAGGGGGGGGGAACGTAGGCGTAAACCAATCATCACGATTAGTTTTTAGTTTCAACTTTATTTGCTATTTGTCTAATCAGAAAAAAATATTACCTTTTGTTTTGAGTAAGCGCACGCTCTGCCATTACACACACACACACACACACACACACACACACACACACACACACATATATATATATATATATATATATATATATATATATATATATATATATATTATGTAAGCGTGCTGGGCCCATAATCCAGAGGTCCGTGGGTTGCAATCACTCTCTGCTACCATTTTTTAATGATTGCTAATAAAATTGTGTCATCAACGTTAAATTTAGACTAGGGCTTACATTTTGGAGAAGTACTGCGTAGCCCCGAGTTCTTTTGAGGTCTAAAACACTTACGCCAGGTCTGCTCACCCACCGTTTGGGTTACTCATCTATGAAGAGATTAATTTAACTTATAATACATTACTGAATTAAAATAATTACTGTACTAATTAAACAATCACATAACACAAATTAAGAACAGAGCTGATTTTGAGCGAAACCCATTCTCAAATTTGTCTCGTTAAAGTTAATAATAATACGTCCGTCTTTGGGGTTGGGCCTCCGGTTAAACCTGTACGACAGGACCCCAATTATTTAACCAGCCGTGGTTACTTTAGATATTTGATATTAAGACCAAAAAATTAAAATAAGAGGCACTTCACTACATGATTGGTTGCCTGAACGGTCCGAATGCTTCTCCCCGTTTGACTAGGGTGGTCTACTCAATGTAGCTACCCAGTCAGTTGTTTGCTGCTAAGAACAGTCTGGGTTAGCCATAAATGAACCATGCTCAAGTAGGTGCTTAGTCAAAAAGTGACCGCTAGTTAGTTTATGATGAGTTTTCTAAACAAACTAGTTCCTAGAACTAGGAGAGAATGCGCACGTAGAGCCCCTCGGGACATCACCGACTCTCACTCATGAAAAGTTTGGAAGAGAGAAATATCTACTACCAATAGTACCACTACTCCCCACAAAACCTTTCCTCAATACACACTTCCAGAAGGCGCAAGCCTCTGAGATGCCGTGTGCTCCGTGGTACCATTATTAGATATAACTGATTGCTCCGATGTCCAGAATGCAGTTTTAGCATTCCATTATGTTACGCCAGGGGACTTAAAGAAAGACTCCGGTTTGCCAGGTATCCCGTACTCGAGTCAAAAAGTGACACCGTCACATGGTATGTTAGTTCGTCTAATGAAGATGGAGGAGTAGATAATACAATGCTATCAACCGGGATTGAACCTGTGACGGTTCACTAGTTTGAACTTCGGCAAGATAAGGGCAAGTTCTGCCAACTTAACAACGCCGTTCCACTAAACTAGGTAAGAATAGTCCCTTATCAACGTTTCCGAAGTAAAGGCCTTGCTCAAGTAACGCTCATTATAACAGTAAGGTTCGTTAAATGATTACATAATCATATTAGTTTTTTCGTAACCGATAATATCCACTGCTAATGGTTTTGTGGCGTCTACATAGCTGTTGTGACCTTTACCAGGGTTTGTTAGCATCGGCATTGTGTTTGTTATTTCTCAAAATGTCAATACAGATTGCTTCGCTGCAAATCAAATATCGTGGGTTTGACCTATTTATAGATTTGAAAGGAGATAAGTGATGCGTAAAATTCTTGATTTTTACATATGCACGTAATAATCACACACATGTACTTTGATTCTTGTTAGGAGGGAACGCTGTCGCGTTCCTAATCCGTACTAGCTTAGTTTTTGTCGTATAGCGGGCTCTAAAAATTTTGTTTTTATATTTTTTCCGTAAAATATATCCAGTGCAGTTTATCCTATGGTCACATAAAGCAATTATAATTGAGTTTATTTAGTGATTCGTATCAGCCATTTATGCGACAGTTTTGAAGCAATATTTTCTATTTGATCCCATTATTAAACGGTTGAATATGTAATTTTCTTTACTGATAATTTAAATAAATGTTTAACTATTTTAGTTTATTTTCTGTTTATAATAAATTAAACCAAACTGTTTATTATGCAGTAAATATTCATAAGTAAACAATCTATTTCAGCTATTTTAGTATCTGATATTACGGTAAATGTATTCTAAAAATATTTCTATGATTATTTCACTTTTAGCACAATACATATTTTTTCCTTGCAAGGAACCTATTACGTTACAAAAACTTATCATACTAAGTTTGGGGTTAAACATTTTCAATTATGTCTGAACGCTGCCGCGTTTCTTTATAGAACTTCTATTCTCTCCACTAGTATTAGTAACTACTCGCCTTTAGGGGATCTCTTATTTATTCATAGTTCTATTCTTTGGAGCTTTATTCTTTTTATAATATTATCTCCATATAAATGATGACAGTCTAAGAGGTGGGTTAAAATTGGCTCAAAAGTTAATTTAATACAATCTTAAATCTCTGTTCCAACAACGCCATCCTCCATCTATCCTTCATAACAATAATGTTAAATTTGTAACATTGTACTGTTTTTCATTTGTGATGTCATTTTTAATACTAGAATTGTAGCTTATTTATCATTTAAAGCAATATGTAAACATGAATGTTCTTTTTCAATAAAATTTGAATGAAATGCGAAGGTTTTATGATCCTAACCAACTGACTTGTAAAATGATATATGTAAACATATATTACTGATTTCCAAAAAATCTCTTACCAGTGCTATTGAGGAGATGTATATGGATATTTTTGTTTAAGCATTGGTTTTGTGTGAATGCAATATTTGTAGGATATACCTTACAGAAAATAAAGCAGGCAGGATAATGGAAGCACACATTTTAAACTAAAGATAGTATCGGTAATCAATAATTAATGATTAACTCCAATTTCCACTCAACAACACGACGTTTCAACGACCAAGGTGACCTCTAGAAATCATAATTACTAAAGCAAGTATAACAAGAACATTATAGATAACGGTGCGGTGATAATAAGGAACTCCAATATCCACAATACGAAGAAACTCAACAAAACTATGTTTCAACGACTAAGATATACGAATTATTAGAAAAAATCTACTGAGGGAAAGAACCTTGTAGATAACGATGACCTATAATGAAAAATTCCAATTTCTAAACACGAAAAAACCTCAACAAAACTATGTTTCAACGACGAAGGTGACTACTAAGCTCTGCAAGACATAACAAGAACCTTTTTATTTACAATCTTGCTGTGTTCTTTACAATAGACTAAGTTTGTGTTAACTAATATTATTAAGAAAGATACAAAGAGAGAGAAAGCGTTTTCTTTGTGTTTTTCATTTGCTCTAAGACTTTCACGGTGCTGTGTGGCGTCATGCTACACATTAAACCAAAGGATTATGTTGATATTACGTTGTGAAAGGTTGCGAGGGTGACTCATCAGGGTCATTATCAAACATCCGTCTCCAGTCTCGTGTACAAGACACGATCTCGCTCTGTTCTGTTCTATCCGAGAGGAAAATAAGAATCGAACGTGAATGGGAGGTTAAGTTTACACTTTTATGTGAAATACTCACTGCCCGCTTTGCTCTTTGAACCAGAAACTTTTCACCCGCTTCGTTGAAGAATTATTATTTAAAAATATATGTTTTGAGATAATTTTGTATCTTAACTTTTTTGTAATCATTTACGGAATCATATATTTACTAATAGACAAATTCCAACCTTATTTACTGTAGATATCTAAAACTCGGCGTTAAAATTGAACATTAAACCTACGTCATCGCTTTAATATACTGTATATATTTAAACTTTTAATTTGAACATTTATTCACAAACTCTTTTATTTTGCGATCCTAGCGCTATTTGAGTATTCTAGAGAAGGGTAAAGAAATAGGAATACACATTACTGTGAGCTATGCAGATGTATTCAATGGTCATCGGTTTTTAATAGTAATACATTATCATAAAAGAATGGTGGAGTTTTGAACATGATTTAACATCCTTTGCTTTTTCTTTATTGGAGAACACACTCCGTACAGAACACTCCAAACAATCCAAACACTCCGTACAAAACACAAAACACACTAGGCCTACCACAACAATGCAAGAATTAATTTTGAGTTTACAACAGTTGTTAAACAAACTTTTGGTTTATAGGCTATCAGCGATACCAATACAACACGACAAAATTTCTCTACTGTCTTCGTATGAGTTAATGAAACCCCACCATTCTTTTATGATAACCCGGTATATTAATTCTAAAATTAATTAGGGTTAAAGGCAATGCTGTATGGGTTTCAGAAGTAAATAACCGCCTCCCGGCAAGATTTATTGATGTTTGAAATGGGGTAAGAATAATATTTTTGTAAGAAACAATTACTATAGAAATAGGGTAATTAAAGTTCAAATTGACATTATTCTTATGGGATTAAAACCGAAGATGGAAACTGTCATCTTTGTTCAATCCATCATTGTTGATTTATTAGGTATTTATAGTGAGACTTACAAGATATTAAACTCCCTGATTTGATAAAATATATCACAAGAATTGGTGAATTGTATAAATGAAATTGACTTTATTTATTTGGTGGCAGGTAAAATCCAAGTAGTTAGACCACCATGTCCTTTATATCCACACATTAACCTTCCAAATCTATCTGTGGTCTTTACAATCCGCACTAGGTCGACGAGGTCAATGCTTCTAAGATCTTTAAATGTCGTTTCCAAAGCTCTAAACACCTTCAACTGAGTGCGCTCCATCAACAAATGACATGATATTTCCATTTCTCCAAACTTTTAGCAAGATGTGTCATTCCACTTAACTATTGTCTTGTGAGATGCTAGGAAGCAGTGTTCTGTAATAAAAGCAGTGTTCGACCTTATGACTGCCCTTCCTCTGTGTCGATGGACTCTCTCGCCAATATCATAGCTTGTTTACAATCTGTCCGTGTATTCCACCAAACTTGATGCTCTACGAGCCCATGTTATTACCCCATAGTAATATTTTCGTTCCTTACTCTGTCCAACTTTCAACACTGTACATATCTTTTGAGGAAATTTATGTCTGTAGATGCTAATTTAGTTTCAGGTTTTACATTTAATATCCATGTTTTCGCATTGTGAGTGAACACATTTAATGAATTATATTTTTTCGTTGTTATAAACATTCGTTTTTCCCTAAGGGTTTCATTTACCAGTCTTGTAGTATCCTTTCCATTTTCTCTGTTTCATGTCAATCAACTTCATTATTTTTTTCTTATGTATTTTTAATTCTTCACACATTTTAATAATTTCTCCTCGTTCTTCCAATATAATTTCTTCAACGTTCACACAATTTAAGGAATTTTGCTTTTAAATCTGCACTTGCTTTCATAAAAACACACTTGTACTTGCAATACAGCGGATAGATACGAAAAGAAGTAGCAAGGTTTAACAAAGTAAAGCTTCAATTTATGTTACAATAGTTTTATCGATTGTTGACTCAATCTACGACGTCCATATGTTTTTAACAGAAGGCCTGTCTCTTGTGTAACCTAGTTCAATACACTTCCACAGAGTTGCGATGGAGGTTTATTTAATTACGACTATTTTAGTCATATAGGAGAACTTTGATCATAAATACTAGGGTTTAATTGTATAAGGTTATTTATTGTGATAATTTATTGGTAATTGTGATAGTCAGGTATGTCAGAGTGTTGTGAGTGAGAAATATATCCATATTAGAGAATTTCTCTTAAATTGTAGCTATTTTATTTCCATTAAGGAAACACCGACACCATGGATTATGAAATGGCCACTGATCCTGACCATTGGAATATTTTTAAGTATGTGTATTAGTAAATTGTAATCGTCTGATTTCGTTTAAATTTAGTATTTACGATCGGCTTTGCGTTACATACCTGGAAAATTACAAAATTTTAAAAAGGGGACGATATATGATAAAAAGGGCTGAAATTTAAAATATTCAAAAAATGTTTTTCCTGAATAACTTTTCACCCACATATCATATTAATGTCTCAAAACTGGTCTTTTTGTGCAGCTAAAAAATATGTACCCAATTGTGTATTAAGATAAGGAAGTAAGTTATAATTTATTGAAACACGTTAAACAGCTTAACTTATAAAGCAGAGAAAATTGAAGCTGGCCAGTAGTCAATTCTAGTTACTGGTGAGATTGGATGATCTTAGTTTTATTGATTATGTATGCTTATTGTCGCATACAACAGTTGAGGTGAAGGCTCAGGATCAATCATAATGAGACTAAGTCTCTGCAGGTAAATTCAACGACTGGCGAAAGAGATTAAAAACCTTATATATATTATTAGAGTAGCTATGTCACATGAACAGGTTAACTTAAGTAGATGGGGTACAAATTCTGTTTGAAGGTATTGATGAAATCTTAAGCAAAACAAAATCTAGAGCTTTTACAACAATAATAAAGTGTGTTCTTCATTATGGATGTAAGGCATAGAAAGTGGCAACGTCTTTAACTAGTAAGTTACAGATATTTGTAAACACGTATTAGGAGAATTTTGAATGTGAAATATCCCGCTATTATGAAAAACGAGGGACTGTACCACCAGCGAACGAAGAAAGAAAATAATAAAAATTTAGATAAGAAGCTACGCACTTTGAGAACGAACTCGGAAGCTGTGGAGAAGAAAATCTGGATTGAAACCGTGGTTTAAGAAGATTAGAATATATAAAAAGCGAAGAACCGCGTAGAGGGTGGAAAACAATAGGCATGAAGTGAAGACATGGCGACCAGAAGAGTTAGGTTTCGCTGCTTTTGTAGAGGCCTTACATGTTCCGATGTTGGAGCTATAAAAAGTTAAGTAAGTTCTTGATTTTTTTTTTTTTTTGTAAAATACATAGAAAATTTTTAATATACAGATTTTTTAAACGGATTTGCAGTAGATTTATTTAGGTCCTACAACTGCTTATTTAGGTTAGCTTGTGGCAATCTTCATATACTAAACTTGATCTATTAATATCAGTGTGGTTTTAAAGTACTTTCCCGCCATATTTTTTTGCACATTTTATATCACATTGTTTTTAACACTTTATAAATGTAAAAACACCAACTTTTTACGTGTTTGTAAATTTTAAGGGTTAACTCTATGTCCAACTTCAAAAATCTTAATGCCAAGGTGGACATGCTACATATCGTTTGCCACCGTCATTTTTCGTCAGCTTCATCTTGTACTGCACGCCCTACTCCGGATTTTCATACCCAGAACATGTTTCGACTGCTTTTAAGATATTGTATTGTATGTGAACCTGTTTTCAACGTAACGTTAAAAATTAGACGAATTGTTTAAAACATGTTTGTCTCTTTCAAAATCAACCCTATGTTTTTCTTACGACATTTTAACCTACATTTATATAGTCGTCATTATGATAAATAGATTTTTACGATTAATGAACCCCTTCGGGTATTGACCAGATATAAGTTAATATCTATGTTTGAGCGCGCGTGTAAACGGTTAAATATTGTTGAAATCGTTGAATATTGAGAGAAATGAACCAACAAACTTACAGACTGACAGACACGTGATTTTTTTTATTTATTTTTTATATAGCGACTAAATTTACCTAAAACTAAACTTTATGGAAATCTGAAATAAAAATATTTGTTTTGTCATATATACTTAGTAAAGATACCTTATGGGTTATAATTTGATGTTACGTTTTTCATCCTTTAACCGTCTTAAGGTACACTGAACCCAAAATGATTTTTGGAATATGGCGCATTGCTTTATAACATAAACTAGTGAATAGATTTTAATCAAATATGGTCTGTAGACGGATTTTGGCCATATCTTCCAAAGTAAGATCAAGGGCGTGTCTGTCTGTCTGTTTGTCCGTATGTCTCTAAGTCGCAACCAGTCTTATGGAAATATGTGTGGAGTATCAAATAAAACTAGAAGCTTTTTGATTACGAATATGTATGTTTAATCAATGACTACATAAATACTATAAGACACGACATGGCCATGTTAAATATTCTACGCTTATTCTTGAGTTGACCAATACCCGCTAGGTCGCTCTGCTAGAGAATCTGAAGTTGATGTGACTGGCGCAAGGTGGCTCTACGGTCAAACAATGTTTCAGGCGGGTAAGAGAAAACGCACTGATGCCACATATGGGACCAGAGATGCAAGGGAAGGTCGAGAATCGCTTATCTCAGCGCACGAACTGACAACACTGACTATGCTGACGGAAGTAAGTGAGAAGGTTTGTGAGAGAGAGGTCAACAGTTGTACAGTCTCAACCAAGTGGGATGCTTACAGTCAAGCACCTGCTGCTAGCGCTTTCTGATAGCTGTGTGTCAAACTTGTGACGAACAGCACCCGTAAAGCGTAGACTATTTCCCTATCCTATGTCGTGTCTTATAGTATTTATGTAGTCATTGGTTTAATTGTCGAAAAAAATAATATGATGGCACTATGCCAAATTTAAAATGTCAGATATCATGCCCCCCTCTCCTAATTTGTAAACGGTGTGAACTACAAATCTGAAAAAATATATGTTTGAAACCATATATTATAGTTTTTTAGTGACAAATACAATTTAATTTAACTGCTCGATGAGAAATGCGAAGCGAATAAGTTTTAAAAGAAGTTTTCGTGAGCTGTGGTCAATTCATAGTCATTAAGGATTAAGGACCTTTATAATTTCACAAGCGTGTTTGTACAATTGAAACTGCCGCTTTTAAACAACTTTAACTTTATACAAATAATTGTCTCCATGTTCCTACAAATCGCTGTTGTTAGCAGACGCTTGAAGCTAGATATCATAAAACCTAAGATTTACAATTCCAATTTTCTTAATGTAGACTTTAACGAATTTGATTATTTTTTTATAAAATTTGACAATTAAATAATTTACATTATCGCTTCGATAACAGTTTTTACACATTCACATGTGACATCTTTAGGTTAGCTATGTTCATGAATAAACCTTTACACGTAAAGTGTTATCAGGTTGTACTAATATGTGTCATGTATTCAATGTTGTGATTTGTAATGTAAAAAATGAAAATAGTGAGCCTAAAGATGTTACCTGTGAGTGTTTGAAACATGTTGTTGTAGAACTTACAGAGGACGGTTAATGATGAGGTATCTATTTATTATTTATACGAATAAACAGTTCATTCAAAATGTAGCTTTTTAAGGACCCAAACAAAAGGCTTATTGATCACGGTCACCTCAAAAATTTCGATTCGTAAGTTAACGAATAAAAAAGATAAAACGGACCATGGACACCGGCACAGGTTCGAATATATTTTACAATCGGTCAATCCGATTTCGGTAAAATGTGAACTTTACCAACGCCTATACTTTGGAATATACTGTAATTAACAGTAATTTTCATTTATTTGTTTTTAACTACATTGGCTTTAGCTATGTCAATTTTGAGAAAACAAATTATCATGTTTTGGTCTTGTTGCAGCTTCTCCCTTAAATTCCAAA
This sequence comes from Aphrophora alni, assembly GCA_963513935.1. Classification (NCBI taxonomy): domain Eukaryota; kingdom Metazoa; phylum Arthropoda; class Insecta; order Hemiptera; family Aphrophoridae; genus Aphrophora; species Aphrophora alni. The sequence continues at coordinate 40,538,134 of OY740769.1, forward strand.
CATGATTGGTATTTTGATTCATGTATTGTTGCGTGATAAGGTTTATATTCAGATATTTTTATTAAATTGAATCTTTCTCATTTAGATAGAAAGAAAGCAAAATGAGAAAGTGCGAGAACATTGTCTATTCAAAAGTTAAAACGAAGATGAGGATTTTATGGTATATTTATATTTTAGTTTAACGTTTCTATTGTTATTTTGAACGGTGATGTATGCGACCTGAATGATTGATAAGCCTACGGACATCAGTTTGTTGAACCAACCTTCTATAGCTTTGAGGTGATGTCATATAGGTCGAGTGGGGCCTAGATTTATTGGATTTTCAAATTTATAACTTATTGAAGGTCTTGGTAAGTGTTTCTGTTGACGATTTTTTTTTATGAAACGTGTCTCAATGATAAAGTGATCCTAGGTTAGACAATAGCTATAATTAACAATACATTATAACTAACCTGCTAAAAGGAAACATGTGTATGTCCTTGTGGTTACCGGGTAATCATTTACTGTGGTTGTGAAAGCATAATTCTTATGCGTCATAAGTTTCTCTATAACAATTTTAATGTACAATATCAATATACAGGGTGTTAAGAAATGTACGGAAACGGTTTGATTACTTTGAGCAAACAATAAATAGAAGAGGAACAAGGAATGCTGTTGTCTACACCTATTGATGAAATAGTTATTATCTCTTGGTAAACTAATCTCCCATCCAAAACGAGGATCTCGCAGGAGTTTTAATTCATATGTTCCAATTAAATAAACAAAAAAATATAATATGAAACTGTTTAGAAGATATAAAGAGTGATTTTTTGAAAAATTATTACATCTATTGTTTAAAAGACGGAAAGTGGTATAATCTGTTCTCTGGACAGTTATTCACCTTTAGGGGGAACTTTATATTACCTATTTATAAATCCAAAGAAACCCCTCCTCTCTTCCCACCACACAATCTCAAAAATGTGTAATAGTTTGTGATACTTCAAATTAAAGCCCTTTAAAAACCATTCCTGTCGTAAGAAAATAAAAAATCGACAAATTCGCTCGCTACGCTAAAAAATGTTATTTTTTTATAGTTATTTTCTAGAATTTTATAAAAATAGGTTATACTGGAAACAAAAAATTATATTATTGATTTTTGGTTTGCTGGACATCTTTGAGGCCATTAAGGTCAGTTTTAAAAAATAGTAACTTATATTTTTGTTACTGTATCTTATTGAACAACAAAACAAGATTTCCCCCCCTTTTTTTCTCTTTCTTTTTTTTCTTCTCTCTTTTTTTTCCTTCTTTTTTTCCCTTTCTTTCTTCTTTCGAGATTGTGTTTTATCTAGTTTCTTATTAATTTAAGAATTTCTGTCTTGTTCTTCAAAGGTGAAATCACGCTATAAAAAAAATAAAAATAAAATAAATAAAATAAAGACCTCTAGTCCTCTAATAATCTAATGTTGTTAATTATAAAATAAAGACCTCTAGTCCTCTAATAATCTAATGTCGTTAATTATAAAATAAAGACCTCTAGTCCTCTAATAATCTAATGTCGTTAATTATAAAATAAAGACCTCTAGTCCTCTAATAATCTAATGTCGTTAATTATAAAATAAAGACCTCTAGTCCTCTAATAATCTACTGTCGTTAATTATAAAATAAAGACCTCTAGTCCTCTAATAATCTAATGTCGTTAATTATAAAATAAAGACCTCTAGTCCTCTTATAATCTACTGTCGTTAATTATAAAATAAAGACCTCTAGTCCTCTAATAATCTAATGTCGTTAATTATAAAATAAAGACCTCTAGTCCTCTAATAATCTACTGTCGTTAATTATAAAATAAAGACCTCTAGTCCTCTAATAATCTACTGTCGTTAATTATAAAATAAAGACCTCTAGTCGTCTAATAATCTAATGTCGTTAATTATAAAATAAAGACCTCTAGTCCTCTAATAATCTACTGTCGTTAATTATAAAATAAAGACCTCTAGTCCTCTAATAATCTAATATCGTTAATTTTAAAATAAAGACCTCTAGTCCTCTAATAATCTACTGTCGTTAATTATAAAATAAAGACATTTAGTCCTCTAATAATCTACTGTCGTTAATTATAAAATAAAGACCTCTAGTCTCCTAATAATCTAATGTTGTTAATTATAAAATAAAGACCTCTAGTCCTCTAATAATCTACTGTCGTTAATTATAAAATAAAGACCTCTAGTCCTCTAATAATCTAATGTTGTTAATTATAAAATAAAGACCTCTAGTCCTCTAATAATCTACTGTCGTTAATTATAAAATAAAGACCTCTAGTCCTCTAATAATCTAATGTTGTTAATTATAAAATAAAGACCTCTAGTCCTCTAATAATCTAATGTCGTTAATTATAAAATAAAGACCTCTAGTCCTCTAATAATCTACTGTCGTTAATTATAAAATAAAGACATCTAGTCCTCTAATAATCTACTGTCGTTAATTATAAAATAAAGACCTCTAGTCCTCTAATAATCTAATGTCGTTAATTATAAAATAAAGACCTCTAGTCCTCTAATAATCTACTGTCGTTAATTATAAAATAAAGACCTCTAGTCCTCTAATAATCTAATGTTGTTAATTATAAAATAAAGACCTCTAGTCCTCTAATAATCTAATGTCGTTAATTATAAAATAAAGACCTCTAGTCCTCTAATAATCTACTGTCGTTAATTATAAAATAAAGACCTCTAGTCCTCTAATAATCTAATGTCGTTAATTATAAAATAAAGACCTCTAGTCCTCTAATAATCTACTGTCGTTAATTATAAAATAAAGACCTCTAGTCTTCTAATAATCTAATGTTGTTAATTATAAAATAAAGACCTCTAGTCCTCTAATAATATAATACCGTTAATTATAAAATAAAGACCTCCAGTCCTCTAATAATCTAATGTCGTTGGTGTAGACAAAGAATAAGAGTTGATTAAGAGAGTCCTGATACGAAAGTTTAAAGAAAGGGATCTAATCAAGCTAGGCCCCTCGGGATTGCCAAGTCCGTACTCATTATAAGTGCACCCCTGAGGGGATAATAGTTTAAATGTATAGTACTGCACGAGTTTTGTACATTAGAATATTTAAAAAAAATATTAAAAAAGTTATTAAGGAAGAACAAAAGAAATTTCGTCATGTTATGCCAACGTATCAACTACTACTGAATACGATTTACACTATTGACCGAAGGTTCTTGGTAGAACTTGATTTTAATGAAAAAACAACACAATATTTAGTAACTTCTACAATTTTATTGAATTTGTTTTGTGTTTGTTTTTGTGTTTTCATTACTACTGAATAATTATTTTAAAAGGGGGTTTCCACTTTTCTTGTATTGTACCAAAGAAACAGTTAAAAAATTATGTCTTTTTTCCCTTCTACAATTCATTCCTAATTTCCAAGTTAACATATCTTGACCAAAAATAAAAAAAATAAAAAATGATAGACAAAAAATAAGTTAAACAAATTAAAATGTTTATTTTGATCGTATGAATCTAAGCAAAATGTTTTAGACATGTTTTAACACGTTCTTTGTTTCAATGCAAATAGATATATTTAGAAACAATTATTCAATAGTATGCTATAATACGATGTGGATTTTTTTTTTTTTTTTTTTTTTTTTTTTTTTTTTTTTTTTTTTTTTTTTTTTTTTTCCCTCTAATCTGTTTGATTGTAGATCTCGACCTTTGTATGACTACGTGGAGATTATATAAAATTCGTTATTATAAGTTGTTATCGAACATAGAGAAGAAATAAGAAGGTCAAACATTTGCGAAAACCACACGACTTATCGTCCGTAGACATATAGGTTAACAGTTATTTTTATAAGCGGTCTAGTGTCAAATAAACAAACGTATTTGCAACCCGAATAACTTCTAGTTTTATTTGATACTCCACACATAATATTTTTAACTCGATAGTTCTTACCCCTTAAAGGTATTTTTTTTCCTTCTATATTTTTCCTATTGTGGGACAATAAAAAGAATATAAGTGCAAAGATTGAAATATATAGGATTTATCGTCTTCTTTGGGTTACAACTTACAGACAGAGATACGTACTAAATTATGCCTCGGATCAACTGAAGGTCTATTACCTAATTTTGAGATATATTTATAACAATTTTGTTTTTAGTTTAATAACTCTATTATTCGTTATCATAGAAAACACATTTGGACATCGTCAGTTGCAAATAAAAAAAAAAAAATGCCCAAAATTAATTTAATGTTCATTGTTTGGTGTCTAAGTCACTTTGTATAATATAATGAGTAATAAATTATTTTTATTACCTTTATAGTTCTGTCATTTGACTTTGTGCTTTTCTTATTACAAAGACGCGTTTCGGAGTCGTAGCTCCATCTTCAGTAATTTCACTCCGTAGAGCTCGTTAAAACATTAAACATAACAAAAACATAAACACTACACACACAAATATATACACTTATACGTTGATTTTAACATTTTCTTACATGCGCACGGTTTCATGGTTCGCGAATATATTAAAATTGTGTGTGTGTGTAGTGTTAATGTTTTTGTTATGTTTAATGTTTTAACGACATTAATCTACGGAGTGAAATTACTGAAGATGGAGCTACGACTCCGAAACGCGTCTTTGTAATAAGACAAGCACAAAGTCACATGACGGAACTATAAAGGTAATAAAAATAATTTATTACTCATTATATTGCCCAAAATTAGCTATTTTGCCCAAGGACGACGAACCACGTGCAGGTTAAAAATAATGTTCAAGACACTTTATATTTTCAATCATCTGACATTTTGAAATTGAATAACTTTTTATTTTATTTTTTTTTAAATTTTTCCTTGTAACCAAGTCTATATGCTAAAGTTGAACATAATCTCACTAAAATTTAATTTGAAAATGTTTACTAATACATTTAAATATTATTATCATACAATATATATTAGTAAAGCTTTGTGACACTGAGAGGACATTGATGGCCAATGAAAGCTCTCACCAAACTAAACCAAGTAAAGATTTTTATTTGACATTTTTACACTACATGTATACAAATAACGGACACCATTTTTTTTTGGGTAATAATAATAATAATAATATATATTAATATTTTTCTTTATAGTAGCCTATGTAATGTTATTAAAATTTTCACCATTCTGAATATTTTTGGTTTAACATGTATTTTAAAATTGATCAGATATATAAAATTCTTTAAATTAGTATTTCACATATTATATTGTTGCATTTTATGTTTTACTTTCTTTAGTAAAGTAGTAGGCCTATAGTATGTTATGTGATGGGTCAAAACAACAATGTCATGACCTTTTGTGGATATATCCGCTTTGGAGGTCTCCGAAGTCCAAAAAAGTGGCTATTGGAATTTTATCAGTCAGCCATCTTTGAAATGCTTCACAGACTAAATAGATGGACCCGTTTTTTTATAAAATTTAGTACATGTGCATATTTTTGTCATATCTCTAAACTTTTTATTTTTTTGCTAATTTAAAATTTGGGTGTAGTTGTTCTAAGAAAAAACTGAAAATTAAGCTTTTCTTAAAATTTAGATTGATCCAGAATAAAAAAATAAAAAATAGGCCGTGTGGGAGTGGTTAAAATGTGTAATTTTTCAAAATTTAAATATTACTGACCCAAACCCTGCAAAAAAACTGTCAAAATTGCAAAAAAAACACGGTTCAATAATTGGCAAAAACAAAAATAAACTTTTGACCGACATCAGTATAAGGTTTGATTTTAATCAAATACGATATACAGGACATGTTTATGGCATAAGCGAAGCAAGTTTAGCCCATTATTTCAATATATTTTTTTTAGACGGTTCTGTTTTTACTTTTTGATTAACAAATACAGAACGGAAATTTTGGGGTTGATTAGTTTAGTTGTTTTTATTTGGTTTTGGGTGCGTGAGAAAGTTAGTGCATTGTTTTAGCACTGTTTATTTTTCTTTTATGGATGAAGATGATATTTGTGTTATCGAAATGTACCAGTAATTTTATTAAAACATTTTAAAAATCTTTACTTTAGGTGAGTAAAAAATTGTATATCAAGATATTATTTATTAATTATTTCTTTCTTTTGAAGAGTAGGCAATAGGCTCCAAAAATTGGCGATCCCATGGGGACCCAACTAGGTTTAAATTCTCTTTCTTTCCTATCAGGTTTTTCTTGACCAACTCTTGTTATTTTCTAACTCTGACGATATTAGGGTAATCGAAGGTTAAGGATCTGTATTTTATGTTTTATCTTCCTTTTTTATAAGGCGATGATGTCCGAGAGGTTTTTCGTCTGTAAAAGAAGGAACGAAAAAACATTTTGTCTACAGTTGTTGACAAAGTGGCATTTTGTTCATTTAATAAATTAGTTTGCAAAACAGCTGATTTCTCAACATTTTCACTTTGCCCACTACTTTGCTCACTCCGAATGGCAACCGAACAAAACGAAATTTAGGGTAAGTTTATATGAATTGATTTATAATATACAGGAAATGTCCCGTATGTATGTTAGATTAATTCTTACATGTAAAATAACATAAATAAACAACAAAACAACGTTTTAAAGTTGAAAAAGGAAGTAATTATTCATAAAGATGATTGACAGTGTATGTACACGGAGAGTATTTTTCGCTTGCCGAGTTTTGAAGTTGGCAATCCCGTTTCCCCAACAATACACCTAAGTTATTTGTAATATTCATAAATCTGTTCAAAGTGATTTATGTTTTCTTTAATTACTACAGCTGCACCTCCTTTGCCAACTTTATCAGGGCGAACTGTGTGATAAACTCTATATCCTCTTATTTTGCAGTAAGAGTCTCTTTTCATATGAGTCTCTGAAATTAGGCACACGTCTATCTTTTCACTCCAAAAAAAAGCTTCAAGCATTTGAGCTCGCTGGACTAGTCCATTAGCATTCCATGCTACTATCTTAAGTGAACTTTGCATGTTTACTTTCTTTTATTAGCAGCAACATACTTGTTGCTAATTTCAAGCTTATCTAATCAGTCTAGAATTTGTTTATTAACTGCTTTCTGCTCTTTAAGCTCAGTCAGTATAGCTTGGAACATGTCAGGCATTTTTGGAGTCAGTGTATTATCTTTCTCAGAGCCAGGTTTACTGCTCCTGACAGCTTGAGCAAAGGACTTTTCCAGCGTGAGTTGCCTCCTTACTGGTTCATTGCTTACCAGCAACAAGGGGTTTTTTGGCACCTGTATATCAATTGGTTGTATGGTACTTTGCTTCACTCCTTTAAGGTTCGGGTTTCTTATGAAACCAGTGCCATTCAAGCAACAGCTGTAAATGTTAGGACAAAATCTAAAGACATCACAATTGCTGCAATTTACTGTCCACCTGGACAAGCGCTCAGTAAAAGTGATTATCTGCAGTTCTTTCAAGTGATTGGAGATAGTTTCATTATTGGTGGAGATTTCAATGCCAAACACACTTACTGGGGATCAGCAAATATAACTCCAAAAGGTAGACAGTTGCTTGCAGCTGCAGAAGCAAGAAGCTGCCATTTTCAATCTACTGGCAAGCCTACGTATTGGCCCAGTGATCCGGCTAAGACTCCGAGTTTAATTGACTTTTTTGTACTGCGAGGTATTGCATCTCAATATGTCACAATTGAGGAGAATATTGATCTTGCATCTGACCACACGGCAATCGTCCTTTCATTGAGTGAATCAGTTATTAGCAGGACCCACCCACCAAAGTTAGCTAATAAACTTACGGATTGGGAGGAATTTCGTAAAGAAGTTGAGCAAAGAATCAACCTAAGTGTACCATTAAAAGCAAATGATCAGTTGGACCATGAAGTGGAAAAACTGGTTACGGATCTTCAACAATCAGTATGGAATAATACTCCAATTCTGAAACCTAAAACACCTGGGCTGAACTATATCAAAGAAGTAAGAGGCATGGTACAAGAAAAGAGAAAGGCACGTAAAAGATGGCAGCAAAGTCGTTCTCCGGAAGACAAGAGGGTATTAAATAAGCTTACTCAGCAACTTAAAGAAGAAATAAAAATCATTAAGAACGAAAGCTTTCAGTCCTTTTTGAGGGAACTGACGGATGATAGAGATACTGACTATTCTCTCTGGAGAGCAGCTAAGATATTAAAAAGACCAATAAAGTATGCACCACCGATTCGCAGAGATGACGGTAAGTGGGCCAGAAGTGACAAAGAGAAGGCAGAAGTATTTGCTGAATATCTGACAAACGTGTTTCAACCTCACTCACCGACTGGTATGGAAGATATAGCACCAGTTAATAATACAGATCATACGTTGGTCAAGAAATTCACACCAGCAGAAGTCATCAATGAGATTGAAAAAAAGCTTAAAATCAACAAAGCTCCTGGTTATGACCTTATCACAGCTAAGATACTCAAGGAGCTGCCATATAAATGTATAATTAAGCTAACACATCTTTTTAATGCGGCAGTACGGCTTAGATATGTGCCTATACAGTGGAAGATTGCTGAGGTAATTATGATCCCAAAACCTGGGAAGACATTGGAAGAAAAAACATCATACCGACCAATATCATTACTACCAACTATTGGAAAACTTTTTGAAAGGCTACTTCTAAATCGACTTAAGCCAATTATTGAGGCTAGGCAAATTTTTCCAAATCATCAGTTTGGGTTCCGTAGTAGGCACTCGACTATAGACCAAGTACACCGCATAACTGATGTCATAGAGAGATCATTAGAGGAGAAAAAAATATGTGCAACTATATTCTTGGATGTGGCTCAGGCTTTTGATAAAGTGTGGCATGAGGGCTTGGAAAGTAAACTTGATCGCTATTTACCGAGGCAAATGAGTGAGATTTTAAAATCGTATATATCTGATCGATACTTCAGAGTAAAACATGGTGAGGACTATTCTGGATTAAAAAGTATTGCTGCTGGAGTCCCTCAGGGTAGTGTCCTAGGGCCAACTATATATTTACTATACACAAGTGACATCCCAAAGAATGATGGGGTTTTGACAGCCACATTCGCTGACGACACCGCTCTAGTTGCTACTGGACAAGACATGCAAGCAGCTACTGCCAAGTTACAATCAGCCATCAATTGTGTTAACAGCTGGACTAGGAAATGGCGTATTAAACTAAATGAAGGAAAGTCTACTCATGTCAACTTTACCAACAAACACTATGTGTATCAGCCAGTTATGATTAATGGACAGATCGTTCCACATGCAAACGAGGCAAAATATCTGGGGATGACTCTGGATGCTAAACTTCGTTGGAAGTCACACGTGAAAAAGAAACGTGAACAACTTGGAATGAAGTACAGACAAATGTACTGGCTTATTGGAGGGAACTCTGAATTGTCCGTACATAATAAACTGCTTCTGTATAAGCAAATCCTAAAGCCCATCTGGATCTACGGCATTCAATTGTGGGGATGCACCAAAAAAAGTAACATCCAAGTAATACAGACATTTCAAAACAAAGTGCTTCGTTGTATTGTCAGAGCACCATGGTATATCCGAAATGCAGACATTCATCGGGATTTGAAAGTGCCTTTAGTCGCCGAAGAGGTACAAAAGTATGCTGGAAAGCATGCAACCAGACTCCGTGATCATCAAAATTTAGAGGTGGCACATTTGATCAGCAACGTCCCACAAGTGCGGAGGCTGAAGAGAAAGAAACCTGTTGACTTGGTGCAGGATTAATACACATGATCAAGTGTAGTTGCATTGTGAAGGACGACTCTGGACGTCTTTTCACCACACAGCCAGTTTGATATGAGAAAAATATTGCTAGATAGTTCTAACTAGTTGCAATTGTATATAAATAAATAAATAAAAAAAAAAAAATAAATAAAAAATAAAAAAAAAATAAAATAAAAAAAAATCATAAATAACCCCAATTTTGACGTGAGGTTGAACACTATTGTATTAAATTAATGTGTTACTGCTGAAGTATGTTTTTATTTGTCACAAAATAACAACTGTAGACAAAGTATAATATGCAATTCGTGAGCAAAGTGTCTTTTTTAAAATTCAATAAAATTGACGCACTAGGCTTGCCGAGTTTTTTTTTAAACATTTTCCTCTCGTTTAAAAAAGTGCCACTTTGCTCACTAGTTGCACAAATAACTATTCTCGTGTAAAAGACAGATAAATTAAATAATAACAATGAACAAATAGAGTTTCAATTTTAACTTAACTTGTGCACAGCAGAAAATCATGTATTTGTGTAGAGTGAGTTAAACGTTGTGATAAATTGCATTGCTCCAATTGGTAGGATCGATGGCCATTTCATAGTGTCAGATGTCAACGTTCCCACGAGCTAGATCACAATAATCTATTATTGTGGACGTGACCTGCACAGATCAGATCTTTGGCATAGTTGCGATATACTATCTGTGGATTGCAGTGAGTAGTGCGACATAATACGCAAGATGACGTGACGATAGGCTTCAACACAGTAACGAGTAACGGAGTTCCATCAGTTGGGTTTCGTACGTTGCACGTCGCAGTGCGGTTGTGTTGTGTGCAGGTGTTTTGTGTGTTAGTGTTTAGATTTAATTTGAATTCACTTTAATCTAGATTTATTTACCTTTACAAATAACAATTTAGGGCAACAGTATTTTAGTGGTTTTGAAGATAATGGATTGTTTATATTATTGAGGTTAATAGTTTATAGGTTTTACCATCATTTGGTATATGAAAAACTAATACATGACGTTTCGAGAGTAAATATCAACTCTCGTTAACAAGTATTGGGAAATAAAAGGTGATCAAACGGCGGCGATTTTTTTTCCCCCCAAAATTATTCACAAACCGTATTAAAATTTTACCAAAGTTTGATTGAAATAGCTTGTATATATTTTGAGATAATTCAACTTTTATGTTGGTGCTTACAGTTTGTTTAAATTTTTTTTTTAACCTATAACTCTCGAACAGGGCCGGATTTAGCATTTTGGCGCCCCTAGGCCCAATCATTTTTTCCGCCCACTAGTCTGGGTAAAGTTACATCCCCAATGTATGCAATGAATTTAATATTACATTAACTGCATTCACACAAAAGTTGTCAGATCCTGTAAAAGAATGCCACTGCTGGGTTCGCCATATTCCCCAGAATGTTTAAATCTTTTTCTTTTACGTTGAGTATCAACCCTGTACTGTTTCTCATATTTAAATATTTATCAACCTGTATAGATATTTTTTTCTCTCTCGGCCGTGCGCCCCCTGGGAGCTTGCTCCTTATAGGCCCGGGCCTATTGGGAAATCCGGCCCTGCTCTCGAACCGAAAGTTTTGGAAATATCACATTTAAAAGTAACCTGAGCTCAAAAAAGTGTTTTTTTCTGTGTATGTGTACAGCTCAAAAAAGTGGACAGATTTTGATATTTTGTCCATGTCTCTAGATGTTAAAAAAACAACATTATTTTGCCCTTTTGATCATTCAAAATTGACTCTATAATTTGGATCAAATTTTGCCAACATGTAGATTCACCAGAAAAAGCGAGTCCAGCAGAAAAATTTGGTCACATACATTAGTTCAATAGAAATAGTTTTGGTTTTCATCTATCCAAACATACCGTTTCGGAAATTATTGATTAAAAAGATAAAATATGTCATGGGCAGTGACGTAAAAGTTTTAATATACCAAAATAGACGAAATTGATTTAGAACAAATTTTGGTAAACCGAAGAACAAGAAAATTGTGGTTCTTGAATGCTTTGGAAAATACTAAACTGATTTGATTTTTTGTTGAGTTAATTTATATTACTCTCTAATCGTAAATTGATTTTGCTTAAAGTTTGGCACATTGGTTTGGTTAATATATCTTCAAAATTTACCAAAATGTCATAGAAATCACGTTTACAGATTTTAAGTTTCATGGTCAATTTAATTTCCTTTTTTAAACTGAAAATCTGAAAAAGACAAGTTTAGCTTAATGGAACCACCATGCAGCTTATTGGTAGGGCTAATAGTATACATTTTGGCAAATGTTGTTGAAAATCGTTGTAGATGATTATAAAAAACAGGAATTTGAAGCTTTGGTTGAAGCTTTATTGGTGTTTCGTATGGATTTGGGAGGAAGTTTGTGAATCTTTTATTAACTTAGTCACGGAGTATATTATTTTTTTTTTAACTAGTAAGGACCCCTATAAAACATCTTCTTACGTAGTTGTATGTGATAAGGATTTCTAAAATTGTTTTTGATATTTGGTAATAACGGATACAGTGTTATAACTGGTCAACAGGTGTTATCCACGTGATACGCCATCGCCGGAGATTATTTCCCCGGCTGTTAGTAAGGTTATGTAAACATTCTGATAAGATAGTGGAGTCGTGATAATTAGCTAACCTGACTGCTTTCCGGTACACCTTTACAAATAACGTTTAATTTACAGACGGGAAAGTTACTTCGTGACTTTTTAAACTGCGTATTTAAGATATATTGTGATGAGAAACTAATTTGGTGTGACTTTGGTGGAGTCAGAGTTTTGTTGTAACTCTGAGGAGGTCGCCTTCTCAATTCTTTACCTGGGGGCCCTGGGGCTCTATAATGGGTTAACCAATGTCCTAAGAAATAGTATAACTTCTTGGTTAGCCAGAGTTTTTCTTAATCACTCCTTTTATTTCAATATGCCTGTTACATGTGTTTAATGTACTTCCATTTATTCTTATCTTCTAGCATAAGTGCTATCATGTTGTTGGGTGTAATTTCATCTCCTATGCTTCTCTTTCCCGCCATGCTTTTTATGTCTCGCAGAAGAACAGAATATGTAAGACACGATCTTCTGGCATCATAGCTGTTGCTTTTACAAAAAAAATGTCCTGATCATTTAAGTGTATTGAGATAAACTCGTGGAAAATTGATTACCAATAATTACAGTAGAAATCTCCAATGTGAGGATGGCGACTTTGTCGTTGAAACGCGTTTGATTGAATAACGTGCTTTTAGTGAGATCTTGTGTTCGAGTTTTTGTTCTACATACTATTATCTCACAAGTTAAGCTTAATATTTATTTATATTTGTCTAGGAATTTGCGTGGTGATTACAACTGAAGATGACAACTTAATTGTTGAAAAGTCGGCTTGTTGAGGTGTTTCAGGGCTGTCTTCTCTGAAACCATTTAGTTGGTTTTGTTTAAAATACCTAATCATTATCTTTGGTTCTTAATTAGAGGGGGGGGGGTAGTTTATGGGGGAAAATTAGGCGGTTCTTTTTTTTTTTAAATTGACGTATTGGTGTATCTTGGAAGTTGGAATTCCACTTGGAGAGTTATCGGTAAAAAACTTTAAAAATAATCCCCTGTTTACTTTTATGAATGTGTAGACTCTATTTAAATATGAACAATTGCAACGGCTCTATTTTTGAAATGGAATTATTGTTTTGTCAAGTTTTATCTTTGTGTATATATACAATCTGTAAAAATTGTATATTGTACGTTTATATAAAACCTAGATAAATGAGAAATACAGTACATAAAAATATGTTTTTTCTAACCATTTATTTTGAGTAAAATCATATTCAAGGAATAATATTATTCTGTTTTCTTGTCGTTTTAAAGTAGAAGGCTCAGTCATCAACGTCTTGATTACTCTCATAGTGTCAGGGTCGAAAGAAAACAAGAGTTGGTTAAGTAAAAAACATGATTGGAAAGATGAGAGAGAGGAATGTAACTCAAGATTACTTTAAAAAGGTGTAGATCCAGCTAGGTCCCACGGGATTACCATGCCAAAACTCATTATATTGAGTCTCTGTGGGCTCAAGGATTAGTAAATACCAAAATAATTGTTAAATTTGACTTAAATTCCAGTTACTATTTCTATTATTGACAATTGTTATCTAATTTTGTGGTTGTAGCAATATTTGTTTTATAATTCGTTTATTCTCTATCCTTCAAAATAGATTTACTGGTCATTTAAATGGAGATTAACAATAAGCTGCACACAAATGAGCTATTGGGGTCCTTTACAAAAAATAATCCTAAACAAGATGTTATGAAATTAAATAATCGGTCGCCATTTTGAATCTTACCGACAGATATTTTTGTGTTAACGAATTTATCCTATGGTTTCTAAATTTAAGCGTATTTTCCATATTTGAGTACGCATATTGGTACACATTGGTGCCAAATTACTTGAGTGGATAGGGAGTCTTGGCCTTGAACATTACATGGTCTCGGGTGTAGATAATTCTACGAGGGTGATCGCAATATCTAGGATTTTTATATTGAAAATTCTCTAATGAATGCTAAATTTCATGAACAAAATTGTGAATTATATTGAATTCATTGTAAGATTATTATAAAATGAAGGTGGGAAAACGGTTTATGTACGTGACTGCTGACATCAATACAAAGACAATAGAGTACTTGCTATTCTACGTTTGGCAAGTTAAATGGGAAGAGACCGCTATGTATTGCCCACACCTAACCTCAATACAGTTGATTATTATAATTATTTACAACAGATAGGGGCATTATCTGCGGGAAGTGTACATGCAGGTCTAATTGGAAAAAAATAATTATTTAAAGGCCTAATTATCTTCAGTACAATATTTAGCCATTACTTGTCACTTTTTAGTTATTGTAACGTGTTTTGGAATATCTCCATCTTCAAAACTACTTACGTGATGGACTTTATGATATAAATGTGGGTGTAGCATATATTGGACAAACTAGAAGGAAACCAGACACGATTTAGGGAGTAGATATTTTGAAGATGAAGGTACTGCGAAACGCGTCAATAATAATAATAGTAAGGTAACGAGGCTAGGAATGGTTGAAAATTGTATTCAGCATAAGTCTTAACAGGAGTGTAAAATATTAATAATTTAAAGGCCCGTAATACTTTCGCATATATTAAGTGACTATTGGTTTTTGCACACAAAAAAGACACGGTTTTAAAACTTTATGTCTAAAAGTGAGTTAGTTAACAAAAATCTTTGACCTACAGTTAATTTTGAGGAATTCAAATTTTTTCAAGAAATTTAATTTTGCAACAAATATACGTCCATTACTAAAATTTCAAAAATCTATACCAGTTTGGAACAAAATCACTATAAAAGTTTTGAGAAATTCGAACATATGGAGAAAGTTTCAGCCATAAAACGTCAAGATTTAGACTAATGTCAAAATAAAAATCAAAATGATTTAATGGTTTATGATGAGAATACTTCTAAATTTCGATTAAATAATACCCATATGGCGGGGGGGGGGGGAGGGTTGAAGGCTAGTTTAATAAAAGTAGGATTTATAATAACCTAACAATTCCCCACTTCCTCTTCTTAAAGTTTTCAGGAAAAACTGTAGCTCTATATATTATTAAATCTATTATAATTTAAATGAAAAATGTAGAAGATTACTTGTTTAAGATATTTAAGGGGAAGGGGGCGAAGATTAGGTTAGGTTACGTTAATAAAAGTGGAAAGTATATAATCTACCTTTTATCACCTTATTATTTTTAGTTGGCGCGTTTCGGTGTAATTCCATTTTCAGAAATTATTTTTGTACTACTTAAAAATTACAAAGTTCATAAGTTATTTATTAAAATGTTGGTGGGTAGCTGAAAAATAATAAGCTGACTTAGATAGGAATGGTAGAAAATTGTACTAAACTTAAGCAATAATAATGAGTAACGCGATTTATAACTAACTTTTTCATTACCTTTATCTTATTTTAATCAATATTATTATTCTATGTAAGCAAATCTGTATTAAATGTTGAGCTTGACTTATGAGAAGAAATATACAGTATAACAAACAAACATAACATAATTCTCACAAAAAATACGCCTAATTATCAGACGCGTTTCAACGACAAGGTCGTCCTCTTCAGTGATACACGAGCTACACCAATCAAAATATAACTGTTATAACTTAATAAGTTGTATAACTATAATAAGTTATATTTTGATTGGTGTAGCTCGTGTATCACTGAAGAGGACGACCTTGTCGTTGAAACGCTTCTGATACTTAGGCGTATTTTTGTGTGAGAATTGTGTTCTGTTTGTTTGTTATACTGTAAGCAAATTTAATTACCTATACACAAACATTAGAATATACTCGTACGTCTGGTCTGCCTAAATAACGAACTAATATTACCGGCGCGCTTGTCGATATAATAATATATCTTATTTTATAAACTGTAAGTTGCTACTAACACCCTATGTGAAAGGAACGTGACTGCTTTATTCTGTATTATGTATATGGGGAAGTAACTTGGTGGAACATAATTAACCCTTTCGAAATGGTTACTTTGTAAACTCCTTCACGAAGTTTTTATAAACTATCTTCACACCAGATTTAGTTCCAGTCGGACAAAGCGTTTGAGTTACCATGCTGATAAAAACATATACTTTCGTCGACCCACTTCAATAGCCTCATTTATAAGGAAATTGTATTATAATGTGCTTACTTTGTTGAATGTTTATATTGTTTTATAAAAACATCTCCCGCTCGAGTAACTGAAGAAAGCTCGTATCTAAATCTGCTGTAAAAATACGCAAACTTAACAATTTGTTAAGAGGAAACAGTTCGTAGTTTATTATGTACTACAGAGAACACTCTTAATTTTTTTTTTTCAAAATTGTGTATTCCTCTTAATTATTACCTCTTAATATTACTAAAGTTAAAAAGGGATTATATATATATATATATATATATATATATATATATATAATATATATATATATATTTACCTTCTGAATCAAAGTTATAAGATTCATGAAAATTTGTTCAGTGGTATTTGAGTTAGACGTGACACAGGTTTATGGAACAAACAGTGAAAACACGGAGCAAATAGGTTTTTATTGCTTTACATTGTAAAAATCTTAAGGAAATTATGAAAACTGAGAAATAACTGTTAGTCAGAAACGATCACAAATCCTTCTTCTATAGGATACCCAAGGAAACAAAAATGTAGGTGTTTTTTGCTGAGTTAATGCTTCTCGAAGTTAGATCACCATAGATTTATTCTAGCTTCATATTGAATAGCACATACACGTGTTCCTTGCCAACCTTCTGGATGTACATCTACAAATATACCCTTATCTCATTCTCCCCCGATCTATCGAAAGATGGTCATCTCAAGTTGATTAGGTTGAGATGTCTGTTCATACAACAGTACTCAATGCATCAATCGCCATAGTAAGGTCGAAGTTGTGACATTTGCACTGCGTGACGTTTGTAACACTTGCGACAGGAAATGCAAAATCTGAATATTTTAGAAAATATGAATAGAACGTATATAACCTAACCTTTTACCAATAACCCTCTTCTTATAGTCTTCAGAAAAACATATAGCTTTACAAAAAATTAAACCCTCTTTTTATAGCCATACTAAAATTAAAATTTAAATTTAAAATATAGAAGAATTACTTAGTGAAAATTAGGTTAGGAATAAAAGTAAGAAAGTATAATATAATCTAATCCTTTCCCCACGGTTTAGTCTTCTTGTACCGAAGGGGGGGGGAGGGTGATGTAACCTAACCTTTTCCTACTATCCTTTTCTTATAGAACAAACTAGAACCTTTAAATTTAAAACTATGAAATTTAAATGAAAAACTTGGTAAAGAGGGGAAGGAGGATGCTTAATGTTTTGTGACGCTCATTCTGAGCAAATATCACAGCTCGATCTGGGACTTACTTGGAGTTATCAAATAAAAAGGTGAGCTCCGTGAAAGTGTTACAACCCTACTAGTAAGTGGCCTAGTGGTCAATCTTTTTTAATTTGCCTGAGTATTGTTCTCTGACATTATTTGGTTCTCTCATCAAAAAGGCTGCTTTTTAACATGTATTTGCCGTGATCTATACTTGAAAAGACTTATTTTAACCAAAGCAAAAACTATTAAACTGCGCACAGATCCGGAAATGACGAAAGTTTTTACCAATTTTTGAGTCCACCAAGACCGCCGGTAACAGTCGTAGTTCTTGGAAGCCAATAAGGATACGTATATGTGTCCTTGAAAGGACTTAACAAATGAATAAATAGCCAAAGTTAAAACAGCTAACTGCGCATTGTTGCGGAAATGACGCACGTGTTAAACAGAGGCCTTGACTCGGCCACACTGGCGTTGTAGGCCTAGACTTGTTACTAATAAAATAGTTGACTCTGTTAATTCAGCTTTTAACAGACCAATTAACGTTGATTTCTAATCGCAATCTACAGAGTTATGAATGCACAATTTATCGTACGTACATAAATCGCAGTTATAAATAAATGATGTGCTCATACTTGAACACGTTTTTAAACTTTTCAATTATGTAAGAAAGAAATTTCGCATTGTGATAATGTTAATATTTCGATATGGCGTGTTGATTGCAACACTAAGATTTTACACCTTATTTTTATTTTCTCATATAATATGTACAGTCTAGGCCTATAGAGAAAAAATATGCGATTGGTCAAAAACTTTGTCTAGTGTTTCGCTCAAATATCCATTTTGAAGTTCTCTTACATAGTTTAGGGATTAATGTCCGTCTATAGTCTGATCACTATTCTACACCCCAAACAAGTTTGATATGTGGCCATATCTCGGGACTTTTCATAAAATTTCGGTTTTTTTCAATATCGTCTCTAACGGTTTTGATTAAATTTAGTACAAGGGTTGCAATGGTTAGAGTTTGTATTAAGGGTGAAGTTAGGACGGGTATCTTATTGTCATGCATTAAAAAAAATAAAATAAAAAAATAGTGTTTACCTTTAGATTAAATTACCCATGATTGATATTATTTTGGTCAACATTGCTTGAAGGGTCAGAATAACGGTTGGTATTAAATTTATGAAAATTTGTATGAATGATGTTGGTAAGCTTTATAATATTTCTGTAATTGGGGGGGGGGGGGTTATGTTCAAATTATGTATCGGTTTGTAAATACTTGTTCACCACACGGTACTAATTAAAAAAAAAATTATATATTTTTGTTTTTAAGGCATTGAACTCAAATTTATGCGTAGTAGGATATAGAAAAAGTTTTGTGACGGCTCAAAAATTGATGTTGACTTTTTCTGGGAAATTTATCTCATGAGAAGTGGTTTTTGGAATGTCTGTCTGTCTAATGTTTGTTGCTTGTGCAGGACACATGCGGGGTGGGGGTGGGGGGTAGAAGAATGTCCCGTTGTTTTATTTTTGTTTCAGGTATAAAACTAACATTCAAAATTCTGAATTATTTCAAAGTTAACTTCAACAATTGTAATATATTTTAAAATACCACAAATAGCAATTCCAGGTAGGCATTCTTTTGGGTTTTAAATCTCAAATTTCATAAAAATTTGACCTTACACTGATTTTTAAATTTTTATACTTTTATGGTGGCGTTAAATCCTCATTTTTCCTATTTAACAAATTACGCTCCTAATTTTTCTTTATGGAGATATGTTTTGTTGAGATTTAAAGCCCACGTTTTAACTAAATTTATCAAAAAGCGAATTGTTAAAAAATTATCTGTCTAATTTGAATATTATTCTTATATTAGTTTCCCTTCTTTGATTTTAAGTTTATTAATATTTGGTTTTATGTATTGGTCTAGTGAAGTAGGTGAGTCTTAAGCAAGACTAAATATTACTTCAAATGAGACAAGTAAAATTAATTGTGAAACTTAAAACATACAAATTAAGATGAACTACTAAAGAATAGTGCATCTTTCAAAGTAGGTCACAGTTTCAGAAGAAATAATATTTGTGGAAGATAGACTACTGCGACTGCAGCAGTACTTGAATTTCTCTTGCACAATCTAAGGTTAGGGTGTGTTTTACAATTTTAGACTTTTTAAGTATAAAGTTGTGACACACATTTAGATTTACAATTACTGTCCGTTTTATTTAATAATCAGTTTTTATTGTTTCAAATTTATGTTTTGCTAAAATCTAATATAGTAGGAAATTCAAAAAAAAAAAAACTCAATATTTCTCATGATACTTTATAAAAAAAAGCTTAGAAAATAAGTTGCTATATTTCCTTAAAATTTAAGAGTCGGTATTTTTAGTTTTAATTTATCTCTTCTAAAATATGGTTATCATTACTCAATATTTCTGGATATTCAACTTAAAATAAAATACACAATATTCAGATTTTAACTCAGAAGGGAGTCCTGAAACTTTATTTCAGAAGAAAAATGCGGGGGGGGGAGGGGCTATTAGGAATTGATGTCTTTTAGTTTTATAATATAAAAGGCTTCACTTTAAAATATTTTTTCTAATAGGGTGTTATAATTTTGATACAATTGCTATCAAATTTTGGTGTTTTGAATTCAAATTGCTTTTATAACTTGGGAAATTTTTTTTTTTTAAATTTTGGTAAAGTTTAAAAGTCTATAGTGTAATCTAACGTATGGAAACACACATAGAAAAATAAATCAGGCGGAATTAACTAAAAGAGAAAAAATAACTTTAACATTTAAAATTTCAATATCAGTAATTTTTTCTTTGTAAGGGTTATATTTCAGTACATATTTGTGTTTATGAAAACATGTAGGTATGTAATATTTGCGCACTGTTTATTTGGCGCACCCTTTAGCAGACTTTTTATGTTAACAAACTTTAATGGAGGTCTCTTTGAGAAATGATCAACTTATAACATCATGAGATATTCCTAAAAACATGGAGACTAGTAGAACTTGTTTTGCAAATTTACAAGGAAAGAGGGTATGAATAACTGCTTTGCATATTATATACATTTACATTCTTTGTTTCTGTGCAAATTTTAGGGGACAAAATTCTTGACATATATAAGATCCTTATCACAGTACACACATATAATACATTCTTTCTTTTAATTTATTTGTCAATTTTGAAGATACATTTAAATTGTTAATATCACTTTTGTTGAAAATCTGAATAAATGAAACTCAATGTTTGTTGCTTATGTCTCAACCATACTTAGGCTATTTGTCTCGGGTATCAAGGCTTTCCTGTATTAAGTTCAGATCAGGTTTTAATACAGGGTTAGTATCTGTGGGAAATTTGTCTTACTGAAGTACCTTATTTGTGCAGTAAACAAAATTGTAAATAATCTTTATAGTTTCAAAATCAATAATAATATTTATGTTACATGTGAAAATATATAGAATGCCTGTTGACATGTTGCTCCTTGTGTTCAAGAAACTGTATTGTAGAGTCTGTTTTTAGAAGATTTCTATGATTGAAAGGAACTAACTTTGCCATCGCCCCTATAAAACCTGAGATTAAAAAAATTATCCACCTATAGGAGTAATTTTAGCATTTTTTTTAAAGCTTAGGAAAATGTAAGTTAAACATTCTATATAAAGTAAGTATTGGTTTCAATCCCGATGTACTTAAGCCGACTCTACGCCTTTCATCATCTAGTCTTGTTTTAGCTCTCTCTCTCTCTCTCTCTCTCTCTCTCTCTCTCTCTCTCTCTCTCTCTCTCTCTCTCTCTCTCTCTCTCTCTCTCTCTCTCTCTCTCTCTCTCTCTCTCTCTCTCTCTCTCTCTCTCTCTCTCTCTCTCTCTCTCTCTCTCTCTCTCTCTCTCTCTCTCTCTCTCTCTCTCTCTCTCTCTCTCTCTCTCTCTCTCTCTTTCATCTTTCTTATGACGTCTCTCTTGAACAATTCTTATTCTCTTCCGATCTTGATGCTATTAGAGTATTTGAGTAGGCCCTACTATGCCTCTCTTATTATATCTTATCTTCTCAATTTGAAAAAGTTGTTGGTTTTGTGAAGGTGATAAAAGAGAGTGATGGGGTTCGCTTAAAAAAATCGCTCAAAAAATTTGTTTTTTTATTAAATTTAATTGATGTTTGGTATTTAGGTTTAGTTTTATAAAATGTTACAAAATTTAGTTTGCTCAAAAAAATTGGTTTGTACGTTTTGTGGTTTAAAGTTGTCCAACTCATAAGTCACACAATAGCCTGAATAGACCATTTTGTGCAGTCTAAAATTGGCGATAAAAATCATAATTTTTTCAAACTGAACAATTTTAATGTTCCCACCAGTTATTTGTTTTTAAACTGTGTAAATACAAATCAAATTATGATAAATTTATTGTAAGTGTTGTGTATAAAAACTAAACAAATCATGTACAAATTATATATTTTACTTTTGTCGAGAAACTAAAAAACAAGAGATTAACGTAATGTTGTTTTTATTGATACGGCTATAAATAAAGTGTATAGATTTGGAATAAACAAATACTCACTACAGTATAAAATAAGAGGATAAAAAATAACAGTAACTGGTAACATAGGTCTGAGAGATTGCAGTATTTCAATGCAGTAAAATAAAATAGCAAATAGCAAACATAATATGGCCCTGACAGAATGTAGTTTACACTTCAACTGAAAGGTGCTAGGAAGGGATATATTATACGTTGGGAGGAGGTTGGTAATAGATGATGCAGTTTCACAGAATCATATTAGCAGTAAAAATAAGCTATTATGTGCACCTCACATAATATCTGCATATACGACCACCTTAATCTCAAACTATGGTTTCCTCTCGCATAGATCATGAAGCAAATAGCCCAGTTTGTGTAACTTGACAATCTGTAGGATTTATTTATTGATTATATAATATTTCTCTCACTAGTGGCACAATATATATATATATATATATATATATAATTTTCTTTACACAGATAGTAGAAGAAATTGAGACTTTATCAAGTTAGGTTGATTTTGATTTAATATGTAAACAAGAACCCTTTTTCAGAATAATTTATACTAAAATTACCTGATCCTCTATTTAATCCTTGAATTTTAGATTTAACCTAGGACTTACAGTACTTTATAATTTAAAATATGCATTTTTAATGTGCTAATTCGTTTCATATTTTACTCAGTTTTACGAAATTATAATAACAATGATAGTGAATAAAATCAAGTGATTAAGTGAACAGTATTTTTGCTATGAGAAATGTGGCAAGGTAGTCTTGCCTATGTGCCGGAGAAAATTGGAGGAATTGTAAATTCATTACTGAAACAATGTCAAGTGGCGTATTCCTACATTTGTCCCATAAGGTAAGTCAAGTTGTCTTTTCACATTAACCTCGTTCCTCTGTTCTCGTTTATGAATTAACATTGTTTAATATTTAAGTTTCTTCTACAAGAATAACATTATTAAGTTGTGTTTTATCATTTTATTACAATATTGAGTGTCAAAGAAATCGATCAACTTTTAAACGTAAGGAAACTAAAAAAATACAATTTTAAGAATTTCAGTTGCACATATCTTTTATGTATTTTTAAAATGTTATTTTTGAAGTTACATGGTATATTCATATCCTTTTTTTTTCTCTAAGTAGACCCTAATTAATATGTGTTTGTGATCTTCTGTTGTGTTTTAAACAGTGGGTGATCCGATTTGCTGTTTTATGTTTAACCCGAGAACTTTCTCTCATATCTGTCAACTGTTTTTAGAGTAGCATATAATATTTTCTTCAATCTATATAAAATGTTTACCTTAACATAAAATTATACTTATTACATGTCATATTCTTTAAGAAAGATTGTACATTAAACAAATAAAATAAATCAAGATTTACTGGAAAACAATTTTATTTTTGAGTGATAAGCAATTTTTTGTGTAACTAAAAAATCAGAAAAAAATTAATACATTTAGAGTGAATGAAAAAACTAATTCTCGGGTATTTTCAAACATGTAAAAAGTCATCTTTTTTTTTTCTATGTGGGAAAACATCCAAAAGTATAATTCAATTCTATATTCTTCAAATAATAAAGAAGTATTAGATATAAAAATAGTATGAAAAACTGTATAGATAATATGATGACGTAAGTGTTCACTGCCACTTCTACACAATATTATAATAAAACTAACTAAAAACTAAAATATAACTATATAGACTTATGTAAAAGTTATCACAAATGTATTTTGAACTAATGTGTAATTCTTTTAAAACAGAAATAAACAAATCATAATATGTAAACAACGAACATTTCAGACTAAGCATTTACAGCGTAATATAACACAATGTTTTAGAAAAACAGACAAACAACAGCTGACTTTGCAAGCAAAATATCATTGAATCTGGAATATACAAAATAATTGTTGAAATTGTGTTTATTGAATTGTATCAGAATTGAGCAGAAACAACCAAAGTTTATCCCAATTAATAACAAACATACTTGAGTGTAGTTATGAACGACATATTTTTTTTGATTCCCAGTTGAGTGAGAGAATGATGAATTTCTTCATTCGCCAATTCAAGATTAAACCTGGCTATTATGTTTTTATGAAAAGATTAGTGTTTAATCAAGTAGATTCTAGGATGAGGATAACAAGTGGACTAAGAGAAGAGTGAAAAAAAAGCATGTTACACATAATCTTAAGAACAGGTATTCCAATAACCTGAGCATTGTGTAGTTAAATGCAATGTATGTTTCACCTTTCTAAAAGACATGTTTTATCTAAAAAAACAAATGACTTTAAATTAGTAAGAAATAGAAAATATTGTATCCCACAAAGATATAAGCTATATAGGGAATAATTGCGTGTGTGATAAGGGATAAATTGAGGACAAAATTGGCTTGAATCTCAATAAATGAAGTCTTAGAATAATCTGAAAGTTTTTTTAGATTTATTGATTCTCCAAGTCATGGCAATGTTTTTTTTTTTTTTTTTTTTTTTTTTTCCTTTCTCTTCTTCCCGTTAAAATTTGGTAAACACTGATAGTAAGAAGGAAGGTGAAGAAATGAAAGGGGATTGATATCCTTCTAAAGTATAGAAAGAATTAAGCATACTATTATGTTTGACAATACTATAATGTATTGTACAGTACTACAATGTAAACAGATTTGCATTTTGTACATACATTATAACATACATACTTATAACATGTAACTAGAACGTAAAATGACATATAGACTGAAGCTTTGCAATTTTTTATTTATGTATTTAGCTTGACCATTTTATTAAGAATTTGATATCACACAAAATTAAAATCCCTAACCTATATTTTTTTTTTGTAATAAATATTTTAACTTTTTTTTTGTGTGAGTTTGTGTAAGAAAGTTTTTGCGCTAGTTTAATCTCTAACACAGGGAAAACGTACCAATAGGCCTATATTTTTTTTATGTCATAATAAATATAATAGTATAATGTAATAATATAGGCCTAAATATAATAATATATAGTATGATGATATTATTTTGTGGATCTTGTTTACTAACCCTAACTTTAAATTTATTTTTTGATTATTGTAATTAATCAACTATTAATAAATTTGTAGAAATTAGTGCTAGTGACAAATGTGGAAATAGTTTAAACTTTAATAAATGGAAGGGTGATTTTTAAATTCTAATAAGTTTAATGTACATATTTGAAATCTTTTGTCAATTACGTAGAATTTTTAACTTTGGTTAATCAATAAATATCTGCGTTTTTCACCACTGACATGTTGTCAGATTCTATTATATGAAACAAATCGTAATGATCAGTATCAGTCAAATAGTTTAAGAGATACAGGATTTGTTACATTTCACATTCAAACTTAATAACTAGTAATTAATTTGAAAGTAAAAATTGAATTAGTTTAAAATATTTTGTAAAACACAATAGAAAATTTACATATTTTGATGTAATTTTACAGAAAAGCTCAAATTAGAAGAGTTCCATGTAAATAAAAAAAAGCTTTTTTTAAGAGCTATTTAAGTAAACAAATTTTCACAAAGAGGTCCTTCAGAAACTCCCTTCCCCCTCCTCAATTGTTAATGAGATTCCAATATGCATAGACTCTTTTGTAGTAAAATCTTTCTTAAATAAATCTCCTCTTAAATTAATTTATACAAATACTGTAGTGATAGATTAAACAGGATATTTACTCTAGGTTATTCTTTTGATCTTGAAAATGAGTCTATTATTAAATAGAATGTAGATGAAAAATATCGTGGAATATGTTATAGAAATTTTTTCAACAAACGTTTGTGCTAGAGTGTTATGTGTTTTGATCTTATGAAACCCAGTTGGATGCAGAAAATCACTGAGTCACTACTTCCAAATTAGTGCTTTGATTGTTAAGGGCTTCCAAGTTACTGTTGGTTGAACGGTTGTCATAAATCAAGCGATCCTAGGATTACACTGGGGATTACACCGAGGGGATTAATCGAGACTATGTAGAAATTAGCCAATGTGCTTAATTGTTTGTCTATCTGACATTGGCTAAGTTTATAACTTCTTTAATCCAAATGCATAAAACCATGTTCCATGTTCTAAATTAATTATGTTCTAACCATGTTTGTCCATCTGTTTATTTGTGTGTGTCCCCCTGCAACCTGATAAATTCTCAACTGATTTCAATATATATTTTAGAGCTCCTTTTTTTGAATTTATTGAGACGTTTTATATTTGATCAAAAATGTTTGACTTCTGATTAAATGTTTTTGTTAAAACAGGATGCAAGTAAAATGTGTTGGTCAATGTATCCTTGAAAATTCCCAATTATTGTAAAATTGAAACTGTAGTATGGATTTTATTTTATTGCAAGGTTGGCCAAGATTCTAATCCTGGTGTTTCCTAAGGATGAATGTTGGTTCAGAAAGGTGGTATATCATGAGGAACAGTTTGAGTCAGTCCATGAAAAGTCTGGTATCTGGACCATTGTTTCCGTGTTTGTTTGGTATTTTACTGTTGTCCATACTCATAACATGGCCAGCCCATTACAACCATTTAGTTTTATTTACCCTTCCATCATTGGTTCTTTGAAGTGACAGTATATCTCATTGTTATACAGTATTCACCATTCTCCGTTTCTAGGATCCATCTCAAATATCTTCAGGCATTCTGGGTTGTTGTGGCTAGTTAGTATAGAATGCTTTTGATTTTATATAAAAACCTAGCTAGCTCTGTGCAGAAGTTCTATGAATTCGCTTTCAGTAATAATATCAACGTAACCTCAAAAATGAGTCAATAATAAATTTATATCAGCTGAGTAGAAAAAATACAGGGTTGTTAACATTGCCTTAAACATTGTTATATTAATCATCCTGGTATTTTGTTAAATAATAATGGTTGCATTTAACACCATATATTGTAAATTGAATTTAGAACTATTTACATTTTGTTATCCAACATATTGAAATCTTTTTTTAACAAAAATGTGGGGTTGAAAATGTTTTTAAGATCAACTCTTGTCTTAAAACAAAAAATAAGAGTTAGAAATATAAATAGACGTATTATATATATTTTTTAACTGATCATATCATGTATATACCACACCAACGGAGTAAGGAAACTCAATTTTCCACTATCTTTATTTGTGGCAAGACGACTGTCATCTTGTTCAGTTGTTACATGTACACAAAAGTTCTTTGTATGTGTACAAACAACAACTGAAAATGATGGATTAGTTATTAAAACATTTTTATGGTACAAATAAAGGGTTGTGTAAAATTGTGTTTCATTTCATTTGATGATTGATATTTCTACAATAATTCCTCACTTCAAATAAACAAAGTAAGGAATCTTCTATGTTTATTTCCAAAGTAGAATTTTGCAGACTTTGTAAACATAATTAAGTAAACCCATGGTCTAGGCTCAGCATCACTGGTTCTTAGAAGGATTCAGTAAAAACACTTTGGGAAACCTCAAATGTGGTTGATTACATCCTATAATTATTTTGTTTTTGAAGTCTAAATGCATATACTGTATTAATTAATTTGTTGACATACATCGTAGCATGTAAGAAGTATTGTAATGGGAAAAACATACTTTCAGGCTATTCTGGAAACCCGTGACTTAAATCTGAGTTTTTACATCTTTTCTCTGAGCCTAAATGTTTGGATTTGATCAAATTTAGTACATAATCATATTTTGATAATGTTTTAAATAACATTTTTTTAAATAACTGTAAATTCTAGGTAACAAAGTTTAAAATTTTTGAAATACCCAGTTTGTTAAAAATGATTATTTATAATCTGAGATAAGTTGTATTGGTCTCTATCTTTCCAAAAATATTGGTTCAGGAGTTATAGATTAAAAAAAAGAACAATCAATTTTGATCATACTAGCAAATGAAGATTTATAAATGAAATGTGTTAACCCATATCTAAAAGAAATTATAGTTTTTAATTTAATTGGAAAGTATCAAAATGAACCAAGTTATTGTTAGGTTCATTTATGTATCCTCCCCCCAAATTATTTAGAAATTGTCATTTGTTTTATTTAAACCACAACTCTTCATATTTTGTAAAAATTGACATAAATATTCAAAGTTCTGTGACTCATCTAATTCTTCAATCACTTCATTCATAACTGAATAACTGAACATTTTCAGGGAATTATTGCGAGATTATTTGGTTTTGTTTATGGATATGCAAGATAGTTTGTGCAATGTTTTTAGCCTACATAATTTGTTTAGGCTTATTTGTTAGGAAATTAAAATAACGTATAGGCCGTAACAATACAATAAGTCTTTTAAAATCGAGAAAGGTAGTTTAACTCTTTATTATAATTGTAAAATATGTTACTATATTACTAGTAGTTTCAAACGGGACACGCATTATATAAACGAATAGATTCTTTAAAACTCTTAACCTTCGTTTTAAATGTATACCCTAAGATTACATCTTCAGACATAGCCATATTGTAAGGTGCAGTCAGTGATGCATACAAATTATCTAATAACAATGACTCACTAAGTTAACAATAGAAACTAACCTAACCTATAAATGTGGAGCAATAACATGTTGCATTGTATTATTGGGGGCACTCGTAGTAAAGCCATCGGTCATCAAATTTATAGTAGGGCAGTAACACATACTTCTCTACTTTGTAATCATAATAATAAATCTGTTCTTTATATGTATATAAAAATGGTCAATTGCTTAATGTCTAAGTTGACAAATCAACATCTACGCCATGAAGAATAAAAATAAATGTTACAAATGATATTAAAGACTCCTCCATAGACTCTGTAAAAACTATGTGTTGATATCTTATATCATAGAAGTTTACTTAATGTTAAATTTCAAGTATACCTCAATAATTGCCATGTTAATTGTCCATCCATGAATAAATTTATAGTTTTCTGGATTCAAACAGCTGTTTTTTACTCTTGTACATTTACAACGTTTCTAACAGATGTTTTAAGCTGGTCAGTTTGTCAATAAATTATTTTGAGGTTATGTTTAAATCGTTGCTGAAAACAAGCGGGTAGAAAATGAAAATGAACAGTGCAAAACATTGGATAAACTTTCTTACTCACCCATTACAAATAATAATAATAATAATAAAAACGAACCAAAACTTACTGTCACCAAAAATGTCATTTCGGTAGTTGTCATTAAAAAGTGAAAATGATTAATGAACGCTGTCTTTGAAAAAATATTTATATATTTATTATGAAGGAAATCCCCAGATATATGGCCACATTTAAAATTTGATTAAAATCGGTCCATGTGTCAAACAGCAGTAAGACAAAATCGGGTAAGACAAACAGCAGACTGACAGATATTATCCCAAAAACTACCTTTTTTGGACTCAATGAACCGTAAAATGAATATCTCCACAAAAAACTTGACATCGATATTTAAACAAATCACATAACTCTCCCTATACCATGTGTATATGTGGTAAAGTAAAATTCCTGAACATACCTTTTTTACACATGCTGTTAATATGGTTATTTCTCTAAGAATGTGCATGAGTTACTTATAACAAATTTCAACCCTCTATCTTAATTTTAGTATTTTTATACAGAAGAAAAACAAAAGTAGATTGGCTGCACGTTGAAAACCAGCGTTTCGGGTTCTGTAGAGCATAAAATGAGAAGATCTCTCAAAAAACAAAAGACACATTTTTGTAATTACCACACTTTTCCTATACTAGATAAATAAGTTAAATAAATTGTTCGATTACATAGAGAATAAATGTACCTTGTAAATATTTATTTTCTGACTCTCGTAAAATCAAAACTACTACATTATATTTCAAGTTGTATAAATGCAGACAGACCTCTAATGTGTGCCTTTACTTTTATCTGGCACCATAAACTATGAACCATTTTATCATTTCCGTATGTTTGTTTACTAATTGCAAGATAAGGTTAGAAGTTTGTAACCTTATGTTGAAACACACCACATTGTACTAGAGTTAGTTCTATACATTTGCTAGATTCAGATATAATCGAATATTTGTTTTAAACTTAAAATTAATCATAATATTGTTATTAATTTTAATATTGTTTTTGTATGTTGGTGATTGTAACTTTCTATATCATAAATACAGTGGAACTAGAATCTCATGGAGATTACTAACATTTTGAGTTAACAAATAATTCAAGGTGCGAGTTACCGAGGGCACATATCACCGACTTTGAGTTATAGAGAACCCTAATTGACTGACCTTTATTCATTTCGGCAGTGTGTTCTGATTACATTTTTATTTCTGTAATAAAGAATAGGTTAAAGAGAATACCGCTGTACTGTTTTAATAAACTGGTTT
This sequence comes from Aphrophora alni, assembly GCA_963513935.1. Lineage (NCBI taxonomy): Eukaryota > Metazoa > Arthropoda > Insecta > Hemiptera > Aphrophoridae > Aphrophora > Aphrophora alni. The sequence continues at coordinate 40,568,517 of OY740769.1, forward strand.
TAAATTTTATTTTAACAACAAATTTACACATACATATAAGAAAAGTACAGTACATAAGATAAGATATTTGGTGGGATTCCAAAGTCTTTTGCAATTTCAGTTTGTTTCTTCAGGCCTTCATCTATAGTTTTTAATAGGTTTTGTTTTTCTTCTTCTACATTCAATATATTACATTTTCGTTTCACTGACATACTGAAGCACAAACTACTTCACAATCGCTTTAATAAAATACAGAACAGTAGGGACACACACACACACACACACACACACACACACACACACACACACACACACACACACACACACGAGAGCTGTATTGAGTCCAATTATGGGGGAAGTTAATGTCTTAACATGCAAATTTTGACATCTCGCACAGTTCGGCTATCCTCAATTTTGACCTACAAAGATCCGTTGGCCAAAACTTCCAGTTATAGAGGTGATTTTATTAAAACTTCCAGTTATAGAGGTGATTTTATTAAAACTTTGTGACTTGTAGAGGTTTTCAAGCATCTACCTTCAAGTTATAGAGGTTTACCAATGGGTCCAGGAAAGCAGCAAAATTAGTCTTATCAAGGTTTTTTTTCTTTAAAATATTCAACTTATAGAGGGAAATTAGCATTGGGCATTATGGGAATTTGAAGGGGAATAGCAAAAATTGGACATTTTTAGGAATTCGAACTATCGAGGTTCAAGTTATCAAGATTCTACCTGTATTTAATAGAATATTTTTCTTATATTATTGTTTTACAAAATTATTTTAGTTATATCTAAAGGAATTGAATTTGCCTCAGAAGGGCCACATTTTTCAAAAGGATTCACCCAGGGGCTATAATACATCTATATTATATTCATTATACACACACACACACACACACACACATATATATATATATATATATATAATCCAATAAAAACAATGACAATAATCTTTATGCCATTGACTTATAAGGTATCAGGCGTTTCAATTCATGAAGTATACAATAAGCCCTAAAATAAATAATAAATACATACGTATGAACATAACACATACAATATATATTTATATATATATACATAATACATAAAATACATAGCTAAAAAATAACATATAAAATAATCACAATTAAAACTTACTATACTTACATTAGGTATACAGTGGCATAGCCTGTTAAATATCAAGAAACTTCCTGACATTAATCAGCTTTCTTCAAGAAGAAACTATTGTAAATTTTGATTTAAATGTTTTGATATCGATGATTAAAAAGCCTTGTAGTTGAAAAATTTGACCCCTGTTCATAATTATATGAGTTGTATAGTGGGAAGATATAATGTTGTTTAAAATTTGACTCAAATGAAAAATGGTTGATACAAGATGGCGGCCAATAATTAACATAAAGTTTTATACAAGTGATCAGGTATAACTTTTCATTTGGTCTGAGATGAATGTGATACAAATTGTTGGCAAAAGTAAGAGGCTCTTTAAGACATTAAATTTGTATAGCCGGAAATTTTTCATTGATTTTGTTTGTTTAGGTTAAATTGTAATAATTGTGTTAAAAAGAGTATATGAAGAATTTATAAAGTTAAGAGTAAAACTATTCTCTTTTGTTTTTAAACTCGTAGAACGATAAACAAATATGCTTATAATACAAAAACCTACAATTATACAAAATGTTTCAAATAAACTAACACTTACAGTTCCCAAAACAACTAGTATGATATTGTAGTAGAGAATTTTTAAGATATGAAATTTGTGTGATTCTGGACTATTTTGTGACATGTTGTACTGAAAACAGTGTTTATTGAAACAAGTAAATAAACTATTAAATACTGCATTCAAGTGTTTGATACATATTTATTTGTGAAGTTGTTATATTTAGACTAACTATGTTGAATAATATTCAACTATGTTGAATGACGAAGAAAGCCACATATAACTCATGTTAATTTATGACATACATTTATAAGGAAACTGTTGATTTTGTATCATCACATCAACAGGTAAAGTGTCATGTGCAATATCCTATGTCTCGCCTTTAATTTGATTTTGATTTTGATCTATTAATGCAAGAATGTGCTTCATGTATTATTACAAAACACATTCTAATATGAATGTTCTCTAATAATCTAATTTAAAATGCTGGTCCGATTGACCTGAATTATATTTGTACAGTGCTTAAATGTAACCCCTGGTTCTATCGATCCAATATTTGCATTATAAACTCTCCAAACAAGTGTTGGACACAAAACGTTAGATTGGACCACTATTTATAAAAAATAGTTATTATGTTTTACCTTTTCACTAATATTAAGTGTTGAAACTTTATAATTTTTTAAGGTATTGGAAGTTATTATGTTAAACTGAAAGGACACACATGGCAGTCTGAAAAAAAAAATCACTCCTCTAGTACTAAACTAAAACACCGAAGAAAGAGATTAGTGAAAACATTATGTATAATCGGTTCATCCATTTTTGTTGTATAGTGTTAAGAATAGTTGGAAATAAAAAAAAAAAAATCAACTTTCATTAAAAAATTAAAAAATTTCATTAAAGGAGCCACAACTCTTTCCATGGTAGACTATGAATCTGATCTTCTTTGAAGATATAGAATTACTCTCCTTGTCCTTCTCAATCCAAGATCCTTGAATTGCCAATAGTTTACTGAGGGTCACATCTCATTCTGAACTGCCATTACCTATATTTAGAGTGTCAATCAGGTAAAAACCTCTTTGAATTGAGGTGTCAATCTGTTTATTCACCTCAATTTTTAACTGATTCGACTATTTTTGGTAATGTTTAATAACTAATGAATTGAGCTTTCATATGATATAGAACAACATACCAGAAATTTAGTTTTGTCTATAGAGGTAGACCTATATAAAACAGTATTTTTTTATATACTGTATAGTTAATTTCTATTATCGTTTTATTTCTTGTGAATTTACTACTTTTATAAACATCTTGCGAAAACAATATATTTGATTTAGTCAGTATGAAATTATGGATTTTTAAATATATAATGGAATTGAATTTCAATAATCTGTGTTATTTCGAAGTAAGTTTTTTATTTAAAAAATATTTTTTTATATATTATTATTGTTTTTTATATAAAATACCACAAACTGTTTTATTTTGTAGGGAAATTTAACGGACAGTTGAGTATTTTTATAAAACATGACTAGCTACTCTTTCAAATGGAAAGCAGTTATAACTCTTTATTATTATTATTATCATCTTATTATTATCATCTTATTTTATTTTACATTAACCAAATTGATTTTGTTTCCTATTAAGGCATTGTGAAAGCAGTTAAAAAAAAAAAATAAGATAACAAATTTTGTTATTTTAAGAGTACAAATGTGTGTACATAATATGATAAAATATTCTTCACATTTATTGGATTTTTCCAATAATTCATCTTTAATGTCAATGAATAAATTATTGGTACAATTCTGAAACATTTTCAATCTAGCTGTTGTGTCAAGTGTTATATACACTTGAAGAAGGAAATGTAAATATTGTGTTTGATAGTATAGAAAAGTGTGATGATATTAGTTTTGAATATCTTTTTGATAAACTTTGATCAAACACTTGGTTAAGATTAAGTTAAAAGATAAAAAAAAGGCCCACATTTATCTAATTGTTAATCGGGAAATTCGAGAGTACCTTATCGATCTTCAGCAAGGTTACAAAATGCTATGATGTTCTCTGATTACAAAATTTTATTAGAGTTAGTAACATAAAATTTTAATTAAATATGCAATAATATCACTATAAACTCTTTTATAAACTATTATAACCTAACTCTATTTTATTAGAAAAATATTAATTGTTTGTCAATATCAGTGTACGTGAAGAATAAATTTTACCATTTTTGAAAAATTATATAATTTTTAACAATGCAGTAATTTAATTCAAGAATTACTGATGTATTATACTTTCCAGTATAAATGAAAAATCTGACAACGTTAGAGTTGAAAGTTCAGAGACTCCATAATTATAAAACTAACTAAAGATAATAAAACACAATTTTTTATTTTGTACTATCCACTTTTTATTAGTCTAGCCGACCAATGGTTTTGCCTGCTAAGGCATTGAAGAGGCTGTATTACAGACTGAAAATATTACAGATTTTAAAATATTACATTTTGATAATAAAGGTAGGAAATTGAATGCTTTGGAGAGCTTAGAAATTAAAAGAATAAGATACTGTAACCCTAATTTAGTTTTAAATGACCAGTTATATTTGTATAACTCTCCATTAGTAAAACCTTTAAAAGTTATTTGTACTTAGAACAATCAACTGGTTTTCCCAATATGCATTGTTCCTATGGTCATTGCCCAGGCCAGTATTTCCCCAACCTTCCATTCTTTGTATCCTAACTCCCACCCTCTAGTTTTAAGGTTTTCTTTTCTTCAGTCTATAATACAGCCTCATCAATGCCTTAGCAGGCGAAACCATTGGTCGGCTAGACTAATAAAAAGTGGATAGTACAAAATAAAAAATTGTGTTTTATTATCTTTAAACATGGAATTCCACCAAGAACCATCGGTCTCAACAGTAATGAAAAAAAAATAAAAAAATAAATAAATAAAACTAACTAGTGTTATCCGATTAGATAAAACTAACACTTTAGTTTTTTTCTATGGGAGAAAAGTAGGGAAAAAACCCTTAAAAAATATTTTAATGTATGTTTGATTGTTTTAAATTTTGGGGATTTAAAAATAAAATAAAATTTGATAGTGCAAAATTAAATCATCATTGAAAGAAATTAATAAAAAGTTGGGGAAATCAATTCATGTGTCAGGTTTTTTTAGATGATACATCTTATCATCTGATTTTTATATAAAATGGCTGAAACAATAGTTACTTTAAACTTTGGAAAGCGAGTAAGCAAGAGCAATCATAAGATGCTACAATTTTACTATGCCAACCCCTCATGTAATGTTCACTTTTACGTAATTGAATCAATAAATAAATATTTGAAACTTGCACAATACCATATAATTTTACAAATTATAACCCCCTTTTTAATCTTTATTTAAACATAAGTTTTGTTTTCGTGTGCTTGTATGGATGTCAGTGTTTATTAATGTTTGTGCATTAATTATGTAAACTGAATGTGAAGAAAAAGTTTTAGGAAAGTTTGATTTTTTTTAACCTTTTTAAAAAGGGCCCCTAGGGAGCTGGTGTCTACACATTTAGTTTTGGCTTAGATCCATTTATCATCTTTCTTTCAATTCTTATTTGAACAACCTTTTTTCATTAAAAAAAAGGTGATGAACCTCTGGGTCATCATTACTTTAAAGAATGTAAAATAAAGACCTTTCAGGGTTGGAAAAGAACAAGAGTAAGATGGTAGATGGGATCTAACCCAAGACTACATGAAAAAAGCCGTAGATCCAGCTAGGTTCCTCGTGATTACCATGCCCGTACCCACTATAAGTGAACCTTTGAAGGATATCTTTTCTTCTTAACGAACCCTAACACTATTATATAGTAATTGTAAATATATATATATGAACAGTGAAAAGAAGGTTAATTTGACTATGGTGTGGAAGGTCGTATGCTCAAATACTCATAAATATTTTAATATTATTATTATTTAATTTTGAGTTTGATTTGTTAGTTTTATGTTAAGGAGCATTTATCGTCTGATTTTGTTTTACCATGATAGTTTTTCACATTTAAAGAAAACAAAACCAACAAATATTCCATATAATTGGTTACAGCAAATTTATTTAGGTAAACCTAAATGTCTAATTGAATATAGTGGCCTGAGACTGATATATGTTACTGCCAAACCCTGAAGACAAGTAATTCTTAAGATTGGTTTTTAAAAGTTTGTTGGTTAAAAAGTTAATTGATTTTATATTTCATGAGTAATTTATAAAAGTCATTATCATAAAGTATATAAATTTCAATCACATATAACCTAACCTAAGTTTTTGAACTAGCATTGGTAAATGTAAATAATAATCTTGTTACAAGCTCAAAGTTCAAATTGTTTAGTAAATAATTTTGACATTCACCAACCAATGTTAAAAAAAGGCTTATACAGTAACTTATCTATAATTTTTATTTTCATATCATCTGTTGTGATCTAGTGTACATTTTTACTCTCATGCTTTCCATTTGAGAATTGCATTAGGATGAATATCTTTATTTGATGTGAGGACTGAATATAATTCTAATGTCACTTTCAAATTTAACCATCTATTTGTTTTTTATGTTAAAGATGTATATTGTTGAATAAATATATTATTATGATGTAATTTAACTGTCTTTTTATTTCTAATTTACAGAAAAGCTCGGCGGAAAGATAAAGATACTTCTTCATTATGTCCTGATGAACCTAAATTGTACCTGGAAGAGACTGTTCTAGAAAGGAAATTACCTGACATTGACCTTAGAGTACTTGTAGACTTACCAGCTGGACTGGACTATAATGAATGGCTTGCATCTCACAGTGAGTTATATGTAGAATATTTATTACTGTCAAATAACTCTTTCATAATTAATAAACTCTGCAATGGTGTTGATGTGGTGTCAGTATATCAAGTTCCCATCAACATAATTATACTTTTTATAACCAGGATTCACTACTAATCCCTACCAAAGGAGCTCTTCATTTTTCTTATAAGGGTGAGTCAACTTTTCGTGTCACCACAAGGATCAAACTCAAAAACTCCTTCCACAAAGCAGTAACGTTAGATACTAGGACATTGGGGAGTTCGTGTGTCTTTTTTATAGTTTATTTTATCTTATTGAACAAAAACTAATTCAAATCTAGTGTCCCTCAAAAAATAGGAGCAAATATGTAAAAGCAAAATTGGTAAAAGAAAAAAAACACAATAAGAAATGTAACATAAAATGTAGTTGGAAATTTTTATTATTGTTAATGAAGTCACAATAAACTTATTTTTATAATTTAAAATAATAGGTGTCATAACTATTTTAAATTTTGCTAACTTAAACTATTCAGATACAATTCCTGATTTAAAACGTAACACAAATTTTAGAAACACTAATTAGATTCATATTTCACTAATAGATTACAAAAGGAATTTTGTATAAAATCACATAAATTAATTATATTGTCACGCGAGGGTTATATTATAGTATAGATGATAAACATTTTTTTAAAAAGTTCAGACATATCGCTACATGATTTTATAAATTTATTTTATAGAGAAGATTGATCTGTGAAATAATACTTTATTGAGTTTGTTTATTTTTACTGAAATTGTATGTATACTCCGTCCATATCCATACCATATTATATGTGAAGGTGGATGAAGAAGGGGTTTAAAGAAAAGTATGGGTTAAACTCTCCCCCCTCTCTCCAACTCCAATACCTTAACAAAAGTACTCATGTAGAAGTAATATCTGAAAATTAACTTGATATGTAGCCTACTAAAATACTTAATACTGATTACACTCAACCTATATTATCAATTTCATATTTTTATGTATGAGTAGTCATTTTAATGAAATTAATTGCTGGAATTAAACAGAATGTTCAATATGAATGTGATTGTTACTTCAAGAATTAAATTTACTTTCTTTGCACAAATTTATTACCAAAAATAATCAATTAAATTTATTTTCCAATTTATTAATTATCTTTTACAACTTTCGTGTTATATAAATAATCTTTACAATTTGTTTGTACTTTTTATTAACTTTGAAAATACACAGCTGGTTATTTGAATATTTCATTGTTATTAATGTTCTTCGTCTAATAAAACTTTTAATTGGTTCTTTAGTAAATGTACCAAATTTTACACATTCATGACTTAACTTTTTCACGACTTTTTCTATGTAGAAATTCCAAACTGTCCGTGTCTTTCGTTAAAAACAATGTATACTGAACCCGACGGTTCTATAAGCCCCCCGGCCCATATGATAAATTTTGAACCCATGAATTTGGTTTCAGAACTGAGTATTTGGTTCCATTTGTATACGTTCCCAATTCAGGTTTAACACATTTTCTCGCTACCCAGACTGTATGATAACACAAAAAACATAGAGTTTAGAGTTTTTAGGACCAGAATGGAACATATTAATAAATAACAACCAATAGAATGACAGAATAACACAATAAGGTCATGCGCTGGAAACCAGAGCCGCCAAGACTTGGAGCAAAACCTCGCTCTGTCCGAACGCCCGTCCATCCGTCAGGATTTTTATTTTGATACAACCTGCCATCAACACTAAACTAAGACTCCTAAGATAAAAATCAAAAAGATTTATTTAGGTCATATCCTAAGCTAAAACTTTGTTGCTGAAAAATTTGCCTGGCCAAATAGAACGTAAATTCATAACATACTATAATTTAATGTTTCTTAATTGTTTTCTAATTGTTTTTCCTTTCATATTTACGCTAAAATAAATATTTTAACAATTTTGTTAGTCTACTTGTGATAACTTTAGTATCTGCTTATGACACTAAATTTCATACATTTTAATCAAGTTTCTCAGTCAATTGCATGCATTACAATCGTGTTATATTTGTTGCAATATCGTTGGCTTAATTAAACATTTGGGCCACCATTCGAGTCTGTGGATAACCAGTCTTACCACAAATGCTGTGTGTGTGCACGTATGGAAGTCATAGTTGGCAAACTTCTATATATTAGCTTTGGTATTAGGATACTTGTATTGGGATACATGTAATTATGGTAATATATATAAAAAATCCAACTTTCTTGTTGCTTTAGTTATTATTCTGTACATACTGTAAACACGAAAAATAGGAATTTTATTCTTGTGAGTTTGTACTGAAACATATTGAAATTAAGAAAAAAAAAATCCAACAACAAATATTTAATTGACTGCCCATTTTAAACAGTTTTTTGTTTGTTTAATTAACTTAATTTACAATACACTATATTAGTTTATAATTTACAGAGTTTAAATCTGCTTGTAATGGTACCAACGTCTACCGTCTATAATTAAAAATAATGAAGTTATTGCAAAAATTATAATTTTAAACTCTGACTAACCCACAGGCTGAGGTACCAACAAGAGTAGCCTGAGGCAGCATGTGTAGTTTGTTCACTAATACAGCCTCAATTCCTGATATTGCTCAGTCAATAACGAGATTGGTGGGTTTCTAATCTGTATATAGATACAAGGCTTGTATAGGCTGAGTCACTGTAAATGAAAACTATAATGTACTTTCCACAAATTTATTGGAACCATGCCGACATGGTCATATGGTTGTTATCAAGGTATATAACATAGAATACATAGTAGAGGGTTTACAGGACGGACGTCTCGAAGCCTGCCGCTACTGCGAAATTGTGGCCCAGCACTTGGTAATCAACTGTAGTAGGCTATCATCAATTCTGTTTATGTTTGTTTACCTGTGTCTCGCTGTCATGTGATTTAAATTAATAGAAGTGATGCCTTATTGTTGAATCGCTAGGTGAATGACCATTCAGATATTCTCAAAATATTGATAAATAACATTTCATAGGTTTACAACAGACAAAAAAAAATCAGAAAAAACATTATAAACTGTTTGTAGGCCGGTCCTTTGAGACTATAAAAAGGGTTTTGTAATGGGGAAATTTTTAATAGCTATTTTAGCCCATTTTCTGTTTTTTAGAGATTAAATAACAAGTGCTTAATTTTGCAAAAACAGCTTCGATAAAAAAAAAAAATAAATAAATAAAATAAAAAAAAAATAAATAATAATAATTTTTTTCTGTTATTTAGCTATAGTAACTTAGAATTTTTAAATAATATTGAAAAAAAGTAAAATATCTAACCAGATGTCATTTCACCATTTAGTTTCGAAGTTATTTTCTCTTCTAAATTTTGTATTGTCGAATGTTTGAAACATCTTATTTTCAGTCATAACGGTAGAGATTTTGTCACATTTTTTTTCTCATTACCTGATGAAGTTTAGTAAATAACCTATAAGTTTTTCCTATCTGATCAATGCATTATTATTTAAGTAACAGTCAGTCGACAAAAATTTTACATTTTTTACGTTTTGTTAGTTTTTCCCCATCAATATGAAACCTCAGTCAGCTCTTCAATACAATACAATTACAATAGCAGTATAATGTGCACATAATAATATTATAATTATTTATTCTAATGGTTCCACCTAGCTTATTTAAAAATAAATTTAAATTAAATTAAAACATGTATGAAAATTTAATAAAAAACAAAATTAATAACAAATGTAGGCGAGACGTAACTGGGGAGCAATGCAATAGTGCAGGTGATATAAATGCAGACAATGGGTACCATACAAGCAGTCCACAGTGGATAAAGTTGGCAGCCATGGTTGTTATGTAATATAAATAAGCCAAGTAGTTGTCATGAGACTAGTAAATTTAAATTTATAAAATTGAGTAAACTATAAAAAATGGGTTGGATAGTATCATGATGCTGCCCATCAACTTGTTAAAAGTGGTGAGAGAATTTCTCATTTTAAGCATAAAATCATAACAAATAATAATGAAACAAAGAACATATGTGATATGTACAAACACTTATAAATTTATTATGTCTAACCTATATTTTTCACTTAATTGGATTACTTAAATAGATATCCTCTTTTAAATAATTACCAAAGAATAGTGATTTTAAAATTCACAAATGAGCAGTATAGTTCAGTTTGTATAAAATGCCAATCATTTTATATGGCATAGTTTTAAATTTATTTTATATTTAATTTCGATTGGAATAAGGTTACGAATATTCATAAATTTTAAAAGAATGGTCATTCCCATTAATTTTATATAGAAACTGATAACAATAATAATTGACTTTAAAAGATAAAACATAGCAATTGTTTTAAGGCAATTATAAATTTAATTACAGTACACAAACTGCCAATTAATAAAACATTTGTAAATTTATACAATTAGGGTTAATTGTAATATAAATAAATAACTTATTCATAAATTAAATAAACTTGGTAAACCAACTTAATGAACAAAATATCTTTAGCATTACAAAGAGTAATTCATTTACATATGATTACACTTATTTATTTGTTTAGTTTGTAAATTATAAAACAATATTTAATTGATTGAAAAAGTATATTTTAAAATTCCTCACACCAGCTCGTTAGTTATTTCAGCTTTCCCGCCCTGCAAAGCATAAAAAAGAGTAAAACAGAAATTAAGTGAAAACCATCTTTGAACTTAAGTTTATTTATCAGCAAGTTTATTTATTTTTAATTAACTATTACAGCTGCTTCAAAGAAAAACCAAATGGACTCAAGATTAACAAATGAGCACTGATTACAATCTTTGTAACATGTTTTTATTGTTTATTCAAATTCATAAATTTGTTTATGTTTTACCATGCTTGTCACAATTTTTGTCTAATTTTGTTGGTATTATATTGGGTGTGGCAAAAAAAGGAACTGAAAAATAAATAGGTTTATTATTAACACAGCAATATTAAACTAAGCATTAACATTTGTATTACACAATTATATGTTCAACATGTTTCCCTCCATTATCGACAACATATTCCATATGCCTAATCATTGCAGTGATCATGTTGTTACATTGGTCAGGGGTAACATCTCCAAGAAAAGATTCTATGTTTTGACAGAGCTGTTGTAGGCTTCTTGGAACCGGTGTAAAGCACTTTTCTTTTAACAGTTAGGTTAGTGACGGTAGATACGCATCACAAAGCGTGAGATCAGGACTTCAAGATGGATAGGGAAATTCTGTTTCTCGAGACATAAGCTCTCCAGGAAAAAGTTTCTCCAACAGCTGTTTGTTTCCACAACCCACATGCACAGTTGCTCCATCTTGCTGGAATATCTGTTTTTCAGATTCGAGACCATGAAGGTCACAAAACAACTGCAAATCAGCTTGAAAACGATTGATCATTTGTTCTCTGTACACTACTGCAGTAATTGTGATTGCCTGCCTATTTAGAATCTTCAATAAAGTATAGTCCAATGACACCATATTTCGAAACTGCAGCATACTGTCAATTTTTCTTAATATAGTGGTCTTTGGGGATATTCATCTGATTTCTACCAACACAAAATATGCATATTTTGTTTGTTAACATGAGCATTAAGCAAAACATGACATTCATCTGACCACCACCGATTGTCCAAGTAAGCTGGATTGTCAGACAGATTACCTAATACTCGATCTCAGAATGTACACGTAGAGGAAAATCATGAAGTTTCATTTCATGATGAATCTGTATTTGGTAAGAGCATGCACCCATTTCTTTAATCATGCGGCGCACACTTCTTGAATAAATGTGTAGCTCTTTTGACATGTACTGAATGCTCTTGTTAAGAGACTGTAACACTTTTTCAACACTCGACCAACGTTTTCATCTGTCCTCGTGCAACGTTGTCTTTCAGAGTGCCCTAAATTGTGATTCTTAACAGACCTTGTGGTTCTAAACAGTCTAACCCAACTTAACATAATGTTTGGAGGTCCCTATCTTTGATAATGTGTTAAAACTTTACCTTTATAATTGCCAAGGATGGCTTGTCACTCACCTTCACCGTAATTACAGAACTAATTTTCCACACAATAGCCACGCTCTTCTTCACTATATAGTGGCATTTTTCTCTTAAAAATATGTAACTATACAGTTCTGTATCTGAATGCAACAACAATGGTTTCAATAAATTTTCAAATACAAACAAAAATCACCTGTTTATATATATATATATATATATATATATATATATATATATATATATATATAAAAGAAAAACAGCACTTTAACACTAATTATACAATTTAGTTACCTTTATTTTGTCCCACTCTGTACTTATTTACAATAGCTTCGACAAAGTCTAGCCAAAGTAATAATGGGTGGTTAAATTTCAAAATGGTGGCAGGTTTAATTAGTTTTAAAAAAATTAACTTTTTTACAATGTTTACACTCAGATAATTGTTTAGAGTTTTAAAATCAGTATATTAATCTGTTTTGTGTGATAAATAATAAGGATAATGAACAAAGAGGTCAGGATGTTTGATTTTTCAATTTTTATATCTAGAATTTATAATTAACATAGTAAAGAATGTCGAAAATGTTATAACTTTATATCATATCAGTATGAAGTTTATAACCTACACATGAATATTTGGCATATAGGTAATTAACAGGTTATATTTACTTGATTTTATTGATGATATTACAATTAATATATAGTTAGTTTTAATATATAAATAATAATTTTATTAACATAAACAAATAACTATAAGTAACCACCCTAATCTATCCTAAATGACAAATATTCATTGTCAAGTTTATAAACCAATTTATACTTACAAGTTTTAAAGTTATAATGCTTTGTTATTGCTCTGTAATAGGTTTTTTATTGTTTGAGATTCTTTTTGTTATTAAATTTCTCTATTCTAAAGGTCATAAAACAACATAAAACAATGAAAAAATAGAGATATCAGACTTTTTGTTCAAAATGATAAAAATAAAGAAGTTATAGCTACAAAACATAAATTTTAACAGGTTAATCTAATAGTTTGAAATGAAAATCAGTAATAACATTTCTTGTAGTTGACATTTCAATTGGTTTTTAGTCAATTTTGCTATACAAGTTAAGTTTTACTATCCATTAAATATGTTCAGTACTCATAAATACATATGAATTTCAAAATGGCAGTTCATTGAAGAGATTTTTAAAAGTTAGTTTGTATCTATAGATTTTACTTTGGCTTATAATAGATCATTTTGTGAATCTGGCTATTTTTGCATATTAATTCCAAATTTGGTACCATCAATTAATAAATACCATTATAAGAAATTCACACCAACATATCAACAGCATGGCGAGTTTAAATATTTTATAGGGTCTAAGTAAATTTTTAAGATGGGACCAAAACCTCAAAAATAAAACAAACAAAAGAAGAATGTAACATGGTAGATCTATTAATTAAAATAGTACAAAAACTGCAATAAATAAATGTTCGGTAATAAAGTGTATCATCATAGACACATACTAGTTTTGGTATGTAGTGATGATTCATATACATTTTTTTCTCTAAGCTTTTTAAATAAGCTTACACAGAACATCATTCTTCCCCAGTTTATATAATATGTAGTGACGAAGATGTATTGCTGTATTATTATATGCACCATTGTAGACAGAGAAGAAAGAAAATATGGTGTTGTGTACATACTTCTTTTTATTTGTTATTATTTACTTTGCGGCAGATAAAAGCTGTACAGTTAGACCATGATGGGTCCCTTTCAGCCTACATACTAAAATGCACTTACCTCCCCTTTTGTAACCTCACCAGGTTTAGAATGTCCATATTCTGAAGATCTTTGTATGTCGGTTCCACAATTCCAAACAAATTTTACAGGGAATAGTACTCTGCCAACAGACTTATAACCATTCTAAGGTCGCCTTTTTTCAATCTGTTGAGAGACCTTTCGCTGACCTTCTCACTAATCTCCTATTGTAATCTCCTGTAATCAGTATGTGCATTCCACCTATCTTTATGCCTAGAGAAAATTATACAAAATTTTAAACAGTTAACAACATTAACTGAACTACTTGTAGAGAGTTTCATGGAAACTGTTGGTCTATTCATTTGAAAAGAAAATACTAATATCTATGGACATGTTATTAACAAAATAATAACAAAATCATGCAGTTCACTAAATGTACTGCTGTAGTTGATGATACACTTTGTGTTTATGTATAGAGGGCTTATATTTATTTGTAGGATTCTGCTCTCCTGATCATGGTTGTGTTTTTAATCTGTGTGCATTTACTTGTTTGTTCAATAAAGCTGCAAAGATCTGCTAATTATTCTAACTATATTAAAATACATTGTAATCATAATTGAAACTAGAAATACCTTATTTGATATCTCCAGTCCATTAATTGTAGAAGTTGCTTCAGCTGTTTCGCCAAACACAGTTGGCTTCATCAGGCACTTACTTAACAGTTATACAAACCCTTAACACAAACATTAAAAACTTTAAAATCATGTGGGTAGAAGTTTTTGTTAAATATATTTGATTAAATTGTCTATCCACATGGTTAATCTGTCCAACCTATCATGCTGAGGTTGATCCTGTCTTCTATTGGTCGCATGGTGAGTTGTGGATAGATTAACCATGTGACCACAAATAATTTCATCAAATATATTTATTGAAAAGCTCAACTCGGAACATTTTAAAGTTTTAAGTGTTTGTATTATGTGTTAAGTACTGTGTGTCTGACGAAGCCGACTGTGTTCCACAAAACAGCTGTAGCAGTATCTACAATTACCGAACTGCAGACAACCAAATAAGATATTTATACTGACCAGTCTAAAGACAAAAAATAAGTTTTAATAATTAAAACTCTTATCCTTTTAATTATATTTTCTACTTATATTTCAACAAGATTTGAAGATTAATGTTAAACAATAATTTCAATAATGATGACTCCACGAGGTAAGATAAATAATTATTCTAGTAGTGTTGAGTAAATCTCTGTGGATCTATACCTTTATGCCTTATCACTTTGGTTGCTCTGGGATTTTACCACTTATGTTACTCTCTCTGCATTTTGCAATTTGCTTCAAAGCACCCAGTATTGAAATGATGCACAATTAACATTCTTTTTATATATAAAAGTTTGTCCTTTTATCTTAACATTTTTCTGTAATATTTATATGTAGATGTAACAAGATATTATAGAAATCTCTTTCCCTATAAAAGGATAAGTGTATCTGAGAAATGTTTGGTAGAAAATGTATTTCTTTCTTTCTTGCATTTTTTAAAGTTATGGGTGTCTAATTAAGTTAATTTATCAAAACTATTAATACTTTTAATTTATCAAAAATATTAATGTTTTACAAACCTCTATTCTAGTGTTTGTTACCTTGGAGTAAAATAGAATTTTATTAACCTTAAATATATAATTACCTGATTATTTGTAAACACTGTTTTTTCTTATTTGTTATAGCAATTTCGTTTTTTGATCACATAAATCTTGTGTATGGTACAATCTCGGAGTTCTGTACGATGTCTGGGTGTCCTGATATGACGGGACCAGGACTTAGGTGAGCATTAGAATTTATTTATTCGTAGATACTTTGTTAAAAAAACATTGATTATTTGAATATATAATCATGATTGTTAACTGAGAATGTCACCAATGAATTAAAAGTTTTGCGTTGAGCGAATGAAATAGAATTTAGAAATTTAGAATTTCACGAAAATATCTATTTTGAGGTTCCTTTGCGTGAGATAAACTGTTTATGTAATGATGTTTCTTTGTCCACCCGTGAACTGCCCCATAGCCCACACTGGTGATCTGCTTTATTAATAAATTTTGGTTTGTGATTATATTTTATCTGTATTTCCACAATTTTAAAGATTTTTTTTTAAAAATACCGGGTACCTCTTAACTGGAGTTCATGTGTTTAGATTTAAAAAAATAAAACAATCAAAATTTTACTGAACAATATATATATATATATATATATATATATATATATATATATATATATATATATATATATATATATATATATATATATATATAGCTATGCATGCAAAGTGCACTAGTCTAAGAAATTAATTTGAATATATTATGTGCTGGTTCTTTTCCGCTATCCCCCCCCCCCCAAATGAATATTTTGTTTCCCAAGTATATATTTTGTTAAATTAGTATACTAATTTAACAAAATATACATAGGTTCATAATTTAATAATGACAACTTTTGAAATTATCTTATTGATCAGGGAGTAATATTATCGCTTGAATAGATAAGTCGTGTAGCGCCGGCCAGTTACACATGATTGTATGTGTGGCAAATCATGGTAAGTTCCCAAAAATATAGTCGAATTCTATGACTTGCAGAAACTCATATTGGTTTTTAAAACTGAATAATATCAAGAATCTATTTGAATATATAACATAACCTGTCCTTACCTAACCTATTCGCGTAGTTTTTTGGTACCTGTCATAACTGAATCTGTTCGCAGAGTTTTGGTTTGGAATTCATGGAATCAACACAAGTAGGTTAGGTTAAGTTAGATTGTTATATATAATAATAATAATACTAATTTAACAAAATGTACACTTGGGGAACAAAATATTCATTTGTAGGTAGGATAGCGGAAAAGAACCGACATAGTTTTTTGTTTACACCGTAGATTTTATCGATATGACAGTATAATTTTATTTAATAATATACTAGAAATATATTGACATTTTGATCTCAGGTCTATAGACACCCTATATCAAATTTCGATCAGCCCAAATTTAGTAATCTTATTGTGATTTGTCTGGGTATACAACAATATTCTTTTTGGAATTCATCCCTAACTTATATTATCTTAATCAGTTAAAGTATAATGAACAAAATTTGTAGAAACACTCAGTAGTTAATGGTTGATGACCTAGTCATTGAAACTTTTTTTTGTGAAATTTGGAGTGATCAACTTTTGATGTATAATCTTAGAAATTAATTATTTTAAAAGTTTGGTATGGATCTAATTGAAATGTATGGTTAAGGATCTACATATTTATTTAACCACATCCAATTATAGGAAACCTTAAGAATATTTAAATGAATAACAAACTAGGTTTACTTATATTCTAACTTATGTATTACTTTATATTCAAAGCAAACCTTGTGTACAATTAAAACATCATGATAAAATTTGGCAATTTTTTTATTGACTGAATAAAAGCCAAGATCAATTCAAAGACATCATTCAAGGGAAGTTGGTGCCAAACTGAGCTATTTATAAACTATGTTTATTATGTAAGCATAGTGCTGATTTGTAGATAATTGTAAACTGCCAAAATATTATGCAAGGTTTTACTTTCTTACTCTGTACATGTAGAAAAGTATGGTTTAAAACACAAATAATTAATGTATATAACTATTTTGATCTTTTCTCTCACAAAAAAAAATTAATGTATCAGGACTGATTTTTCACAATAATTTTTTCACCGTTGTGTGGTATCTGCTATAAGTCCAGAACTCAACAATTGATTTTCTTACATTTACCTTTAACGATTTTATTTACTCAAATGTAGGTTCTAAGTTTTAGCAAAGGACCAGTTTTGCCGAGTGTGAAAGTTACTATTCTTTTCTTTAGAATATGTTTTCAAATAACAATTAGAAAGTTGGTTTACTTTTTTACACAAAGAAGCAGAGATGACATATCGTACATCTCTTTACTGAGCATTATGCAACTCTTGTACATCTGTATGAAAATACATCAAACACATGGAAAACGTCACAAAGCTACAACTGTCTGCTTTTTGTCATAAAAATACATTGATGTACATCACTGAAGTAATAAAGAATTGCCTTTGAAACACTAGGAGTGTTTTGTAAAATCTGATTTCAAAACCTTTAAATAATAGTTACAATCCATTTTACTTTCTTACATGTTTGTAGTATGTAGAGAATATATGCGGATGGGTAAAATAAACAGTTCATAAAGTTGCACAAACTTTCTTACACCTATAAAATCAAATACTAATCAAGTTTGACATGGAGGAAGAATGTTGCTGTAAGAAAAATAGTTCAAAAGTCTGATTTTTAAAAATTGGTTTACAAAACATATTGGTTGGTCAAAATTTTCTTAAAAATGACAATTTAAGAGTTATGAATAATAAAAAAAAAATAAAAAAAGAGAAAGAAAACAAATAATTAAAGATGATAGAGAAAAAGCCTAATTTCTCAAAATGTGATTTTTATTCAATTTTAGTGGATTATAAACAACAATAATTCATATTAAACGTTGAGCTTGATTTATGAGAAAAATTATACAGTATAACAAACACACAGAACACAATTCTCATAAAAAATACGCCTAAGTATCAGAGGCGTTTCAACGACAAGGTCGTCCTCTTCAGTGATACATGAGCTACACCAATCAAACTATAACTGAATCTCAACTATAGCAGATTCAGTTATAGTTTGATTGGTGTAGCTCGTGGATCACTGAAGAGGACGACCTTGTCGTTGAAACACGTCTGATACTTAGGCGTATTTTTTTATGAGAATTGTGTTCTGTGTGTTTGTTATACTGAACAATAATTCGTACAAATGAATCACAAGTAAACTAAAAATTAAGTTTCAGGAGTAATTATAAAAAACAAAAATGAATATTAGATCGTTGGGCTTTAAACATTTGTTTTTCTATTAATTATGAGATAGTTCCAGTCTGAAACAATTCTAAAAGTATTGAAATAAACATGAACAACTGTGATGTTTGAGTAGGTGGAGTTGTTGATACATGAAACACAGTTGCATTGGAGGTACAATTTGCAGCGATTTCTCAGCACCTGGTTGGTTTAGTCCAGGCAGGATTGGATTTGCTCGTCTGGATGTCTTAACAAGAACATCTTTTGTTTTATATTTTACTTTGTGTTTACAATGTTTAGGATAATCGAAGGTACTGCTGACTGTTATATGGTTTATAAATGTAAGAAATATTGTGAAACCAGTTGCTCACGTTCATAAACAGATATGCTCACCCTGGTTGCTAAATTTGCTCTCTAGCCAAATTACTCTTAATGATAGAATTTTGGGCTTTTCTCAATAGTTAAAATTACTATAACAATAATTTGCTAACGATTAGACAACTTTTGATATATTTTAGTGACATACAATTTTGGACTTAAAACTCTTTATTATATGATACTTACTCGGTGCAAACTCCGTGTTTTTCTTTTTGTTATCGTGGTTCCTGTCCTCATTAATCTTAGGTGAATAAAGTTCGTTAAGAAAGAAACAAGACCACTTACAACAGAGGAAACCACTTACTAATAACTATGTAATATTAACTATTTTACAAGCTTTCTGTTACTACATAACTTATTTATGTTACTACTCATATTAAGGTTATTATTTTGCTCATTATATTCTATTTACAAGTGACTTGTTTCAACAGTCAATGTAGCTTTTTTAACAAGTTAAATTACAAACTCCCGAAAACTTCACTTACATTTTTATTTTCTCACATGTACATAGGAGCTTCTGGTTGGTCTAATGCCTACAGCTCTCACTTTATGTGGCAGGTTGCAGGTTCAAATTCCATGGGGGTTCAAAAGTGATGGTGTTGATCCAGTATTGTGGAAGTGTGGAGAGATGCAATTAGTAGCAACTTCTGGATATGAAAGCTATTAATTGAGAGAAAGGATTTTTATATGCTGGCCACACCATTACTTAATTGACTTGTGTCATCTCTACTTCTTTGAGTAGATGTAAACTAACTTCCTAATAAAATTGTTATTTGAAAAGATATTTTAGAAATAAGATAAAAGAATACTGGCATTCACATTCTACAAGATTTTGATTTTCTTATAGTTTTATAGTTGCATCTGTTGATTATATCAAGTTATAGTAATGGTTCTATATGTTAGTATGAGGCATGTTAGGAGAGTAAGTACTTTTTCCAATGTGACCTCTAGAGTCCTTCAGTTGTCTCCTTCATTCATTACCTGATTAAATACTCCAATAGGGAGACACAGTTTTTGTTTATGGTTTATTTTATACTATTAAATTGATTGTATGAGACACCGACTGTGTACTACGGCCTTATCCCTTTTTTTGAATACAAGAAATCTGAAACAACAAAATGTCATTGGCAGATTAGTGGATTTTACGGAGGAAAAATTAATGGAATGGTGAGAGTATGTGTTGGACAGTTTAATGTAGGATGTGAAAACATACATGAGGATTATGTGCATTAATGATGATACAGCTTTTTATGCTTTGTGTACTTCAATTTGTTTTATAATATTTAATTAATATATTGTTTTTTATTTCATGTTTCCGTAATATATTTATTAAAAATATTCTCTGTTATTATTTTAATATTATTTATGTATTTTAAAATTGTAGTACTGGTGATATTATTCCTAATTTTATTTTATTGTATTTATTGGATTTTAAATTTAACCCTTCAGTGTGTTACTATTCTCTTTAAGGTTTTGTGTAACCTAACTTAGGTGTTGAGTTTCTGCAGATGATGGCATGGCCATAGAAAATTCTTCTTGTTGAGGTGTTTACTTGTGTTGAAAATTATCGTTTATCATTAATTGTTGAGTAGTTAGTGAATTTGGAGCTCGAGGCTACCCTCTTGTCAGACTACATGTTTTAAATTTACTTATTAATTAACTCATAATTTTCAAGTATCATTTTTCAATTTTGGTTGATTAATTCATACATTGAATGAAATGCTGTGTACATGATAATTAAATTTATTTAAATTGTCAGACTAAACTTAATAGAACATAGTTTTGTTGTAATAAATTGTCAGTACAGTTGGTTATTTTGCTTATAAAAAGATTCAATTAAAAATACATAGAAGGAAGAAACACAATTGTAAAGTTTTACTTAATCACGTTCATACTATTTTTAATTTATATTATGATGGAATATGTCAAAAATATTACATCTTGGAAGGTATTATATACACACATACAAATTGGACCATAGCATGCGTGTATGCACCAGCTACCAGCTTTTTATCTATGTAACAAGTAATGTTTGTATTATCATATATTATGTTGACACTATGAGTGAAAGTATATAGGTACACATTGTGGTTAACCAAGTTAAATTTTGTAATAGATATTTCTTTCATACTGCAAACTGTGTTATTTTTGGAACATAATACATTAAAATCTTAGATAACAAACTGAGGACTACAGGAAGTCTGTTTTCTGTAAGATCTACCTACTAGAATGCTAGGATTTTTTGAAGAAATGTCATCTAACAAAGTCAGAGCAAATCAATTTGTGCTGTTATCTTGTAGCCACCACTTCTACAGTAAATGATACGGTATACAAACAACTCCATATAAGAGGTGCTATGAACGGCCCTTCAAAATATGCCTGGGTTCTTTAATTTCAATTAATAATCAAGATCAGTGGTTCAGTTTTTATTAATCTTATCTTTGGTATTAAACTTATGTCTATTTGCCTGATACTTTACTACTATACTTTAATACAAAAACTTTAACACAATACTTTAATACAAAACTTTAATACAATAATTTAACTACAAAACTTTAATACAATAATTTAAATACAAAACTTTGATACAATAATAGGAATTCAATTAAACTACAAAACAGAACAATATTATTTATTCAAAGCCCAGAAGTATTGCAACTTTTGTTATATTTTAAATGAAAGAAATTATAAATGTTTTTATTGGTGACTTTATGTATAGAAATGCTTGCTTACGGTTTGTTGCGTAGATTTCCTGGGCCATCTTCCACCACGGCTAGCCACACAACCGTGTATCTTCCAAGCTCCAAAAAGACAACAGAGACCTCCAAATCCTGTTGATCGCTTATATACCTTTTGTTGTCTTGGTAACCTAGTTGAGTTTGCAAGTCAAGCATTTCAACATTTTTTTACTTGTTTCACAATAGTTGGGTCATTCTGAGCTTTGTGAATATGATTTCTTCCTAATATAGCCTTAATATTATCCTAATATTAACTTATTCCTAACAGAGGATATACAATCAAACATTTCAAGCACCGAAATCGAATGACTAACTTGCACACAAAAACTTTGCTGTAAACATCCTCTAAATAATTAACGCTACACCTGATTTCCTTCATCTATTTTGATCTTCCATGTCAATGAGTTGTGAACAGGCACAATTTCAGGATTTGAAGTACAGGAAATTCATAAATCATTGAAGTGAAGCAGATTGGTGCTGACGTGGGCATTTGGACCAATTTAATGTTCAGTTAACCCTTAGCACGCTGAATAACAATTTAGGCTATTTACTCATAACGTGCTATTAGGAAAAAAAATAAATTTTTTTTGTAATTGTTTAAAGTTCTATTTGATTTTGGGTTCTTACAGATATATTTGGTAAAAAAAAAAATGTATATTGGCTTAAAAATTATTTTTTAAATTTTTTTTACAGATTAAAACAAGAAAAAATACTTAATTTCACATTTTTGACCGCCCTATGAAACAGATTATTTATTATTATTTTTTATATTTACAAACAAATCATATTAATTTATTTTATATAAAAGTAGGTCTACTATTTAATTCAAAATAACCTGAATTTCATCAAACAAATAAATTTTACTAAAAAAAGATTTTGAGAAAAATCAACATATCGTATCAAAAATATCTTTCTACTGCTCATAATAATTACCTACATTCAGGACATTAAAAAAATTACTGATATAGACTAAATATACATATAAACACACAAACAATATTTGACGATAATACTGTGTCCATAGAAACCGTCTAGGCCTATATTTCAAAATGTATTCTGTAGTTGAAAAAGATGCATTCGTTATTTCATCGATAAATTGATCAAATCCAACTTTGTCAGGGTTTGCCATTTTTATAACTAGCCTATTTTACACAAAATAAAAATGTATACTATAACCTAAAATATAAATAATACAGCCTAAACAAATCAACAATGAACAGCTATAGCAGTGATAAGGCTGACAAAACATTTTACAACTGACCGTCGTAGCTTACTGAGACGAGAAATCACGTTATACGCGTTGGGGCAGAACACAAAATGGCGCCTGGTTGCTATAACAACCAAATAAAGTCCAATGACAGGTGATCGAGAACAAATACCATAGTGAGAGTGTCACGTTATACCAATAGGACATTTCCTTGCACTCTATTGGACTTTAAAATAATTAAAAATACCTGCAGAAGTCAAATAGTGTTGAATCGAGATATCCCGTCATACGCGTTACCAGTCAAGTTGAGGGTTACGTGAAATCACGTCATACGCTAAGGGTTAAATGATTATACCTTTCTTATTTTCAGTAGAGACTGTAACTGCAACCTTGTATATGAATTTCTAGAGTTGTATATACTATACTATTTACGATCTTATAAAATAATATGTTGTAACAAGATAAAGCAACAACACTCTACAATCTTTGGGGAACACTTGGAGTATAACTTGTCCTAATATGAATTGTTAGATTGCATAATCCTAGGTAGTTACATACCAACAAAAGGTTTTGTATGAAATTATGTCAAGATCATTTTCACGAGGTTAATATGAGGCATATTTTTTAAGAAGGTCCATTATGATATAAAAATAACACGTTAAAAAATAAAAATGATTTATTATAATAACAAAAATTAAATAACTACATATCTTATTTATTTTTCAACATAATCACAATTGATTTCCGCATATTTTTTATATCATTTCAACAGCTTTCTTATTCTATCTTTCTAAAAAGTTCATAGGCCATTTTTTGAAACAGTTAGGATCGCTAGCAAAAACATGATCCCACTCTATATAAGTCTTGTAGTGTATGGGTTGTTTTTTTG
Source organism: Aphrophora alni (assembly GCA_963513935.1). NCBI lineage: Eukaryota > Metazoa > Arthropoda > Insecta > Hemiptera > Aphrophoridae > Aphrophora > Aphrophora alni. The sequence goes on from OY740769.1 coordinate 40,592,797, forward strand.
CAGGATTTCACAGTACATGTCAGCAATAATAGTCATTCCATATTCTATAAAATAAACAATAAGATCTCCAAAAAACATAGGCTATAATTTTTGAAGCAGAACTTCTTTGCTTTCGGAGATGATACTCGTCACTGTTATATTGACTGCTATTTTGACTCAACTTTTATATACAAAATCCAAGTTTCATATCCAGTGATAATGTCATCAAACAACCCATGTTCTGTCTTTGCAAATTGTTGCTAAATATTCTAAGTTATGTTTGTGGTTTGTGTGTGTTGGTTAACATTTTCAGAACTCATCTCGTACAGAGTTTTTTTTTAATGAAGTTTTTCTACTACAGTGCCATAAATTACTGATCTTGAAAAAATAGGAAATTTAAAGTACAATTCTGAAATCTTAAATAGCTAATTTCATTCATTTCATCCACTAAAACCACCTGTTATTAATAAACCCTATGTTCTTTTTCATAAACATTTGTTATTCTGTCCTAAACAAACTACATTATTGCCTAACTTTAATATCACTCATAATGTATAAAATCCATCGAGATGCCTATGAGTTTCAGGTGTATTGTTGTTTCTTTTTGCTAATTAAAAAAAAGTTTCACAGCACGGACCTCACAGTTGTCAAGATTATCTCATTTCATTTATTTTTTCAGTTGTGACAAATAATACATTATAATGGCTTAGTGATAATTTTGGTAATACATAAAATACTTTTAAATATGGTAAGAATTTGGTGAGTAATTTACAATGATTAAATAACTAACATTTCACAAACAAGTATAAGAAAATGTGCATAACTACATAACAACTTTATACATCCCAACATTCTTTACACAGAAACAAAATACTAGGGTTAAAATATTACTTTGAAAAACAACAATTTTAAAATTTCAAAATATAACAAATTCAATATTTACAATTTTAAACTAAATAAATATATCTACATACTACAAAAATAAAGGCCCAATTAAAGCCTTCCATATATAGGTACTAAACTTGCTCATCAAGTAGAATGACTTAAATAATAACAGTTGTCTTAGGCGGTTTTAATATTTGTTAAAATTTTCTTCAGTCATAATTCCTCTGGAAGTTTGTTGATTAATGATGCACCAGCCTGTAAAGGAAGCTGTACACAGTAACCTTTGAGACTAATATCGTAAATAGTTTGTTCACCTAGTGTTGTAATTATAAAAATATTTTTATGAGCTGGTTTACTATAATTATCTCAATAATATTATAGGCTGGGAAAAGTGAACCTTTTCCATATCCTTGAATGCTTTCCTGCATGATTCCATTCTTTTAGTTAACCTAATAACGCATTTTATGAACATTAAAAATTATTGACTATTTTCCTATATAGGCCTATGCTTTATCTGACCAGGGTTATTTGCATGCAAATATATTGAAATAATTATTGTGTAATCCAAAATGTGGACAGTTTTTCCTTGTAATAGTATAAAAAAATAAATGTAAAAATTATTCCAAAAAATTAATATTTTTATTTTGGATAGGCTACTTTTCATTTTACTTGATTTTATTCCTGTTGTTACTATGATAAGAGACCAACCTTTACAGCATGTTCTTATTTTTATTTCTTCCTTCAGTTCCAACCAAGTTTTTTCAATCTGCGTGATGTCACTCCATTGAATGTCTTCATGAAATCTTTGGTACCTATCTTCCTCTTTCCCACTAGGTTCCAGTCACAGGATTGTCTTGAGATGTCAGATGTCTGTTTTTGTTTTACGAAGTGTAACGGCCATTTCTTCATGTTTTGTTATTTTCCAGAGTTCTTTGTTTAAGACTTTCTGTAGCATTTGGATACCTGATATTAGTGAGCCATGTGTTATTAAATGAACTATATATCTATTTTATTTGACATCTTTAGTATCTTTGGCTTGCTTTAGTATCTTAATAATGTTATGAGGGAAGGAGGGTGTGCATTATCTTAGTAAATGAAACAATTTTTAATTTGTTCAGTTTGCTTTGGTTTCTTTTTGTCTTACTTTATTAATTTTTTATTTTTTAAATGTTTCAATCTTATGTTATCACATCACTTAAATGAGTTGAGCAAAGTTTGTTTATAATTTATAATCATAAGAAATGAAAATTTCCACAACATGAAAACAGTTCAACAAGGTTTCAATAATTAAATCATTGTTCATAGTTGAAGGTGTGTTGATTGCAATTGCTGATGATGATTAAGTTGTTGAAACATTGTCATGTAGAGAAAACAAATTTACACCTATTATATCAGTTTTCTTTAAATTTCAATAAGGAAATGGTAGGATTTGTAGACCATTGTCTTTTGTCTTTGTTCTGTGAACCCTTCATTATGTATCCTTTATCTGTTTTATATGCATTCAACTGTATGGGCCTTCTAGTTAGTATTTGGCACACCCTAAAATCTGAATGTTAAAGAAAGCTAAAAAAGAAGTCAATTGACTAAAGGGCACTTCTTTAGAAAATAGACATTTAAAATATGCTATGGTTGAAATAGTAGGTGGAATTTAAGGCATATAATAGAAAAAACATTTCTCCATATTGTGATCATGTTAATGTTAGGCTTTGTTAGGATTTAGGATAAGAAAATATTTATTATAAGCTTAGAAAATGAATCTAGGAGAAAACCTAGTATCTATAACAGCTTCATCTACTTTTTTCAGTCATGAGCCACAACGAGTTTGAGATTGGCTAAAGTCCTTGCAATCCAAGATATTCATTAAACAAATTCAACTGTGACTTGTATAGTTTATTAGGTCTACTTCTTTGATACACGAATTAATACTAATACATATTTTTTTCTTATAGAACGTATCTGTGGTTTGATGAGAAGGGCAAGAAGACACGAGTCGCTGCACCACAGTATGTAGATTATGTGATGACGTTTACACAGAAAACAATTAGTGATGAAACTATCTTCCCTACCAAATATGGTAAGTACTTTTTATTTTCATAATATTTTATCTAGTATGTATCAAGGAACATCGACCTATTTACAATGTAGCGATCTTAAATACAAGTCAGAGGATAACAACATGAGGATACATATTATGTAGAAACACGATTTCCCTGGTTTAACATTTATTGTAAACATTAAAGTTAACTAAAAAGTTGTCACGCTGCACCAAATTATATACCAAGCCTGATTTAGATTAATTAAAGAATTGTACGTAAACAAAATTGCAGAAAATAATGAAACGACATTTTAAAATAACACGTGCACTATGTTATTGTACAAGGTTACTGATGAGAAAAAGTTTTGCAAACTATAACTAAAGATATATTGTTAAGCAATACTAACTGTCTTAATGTCCAACCCTGAACAGCAGTCGAATGAACGCTGAGTGGGGAAAACACTACTAGATGTGCAACTGGCAAGGTTGCCACGGGACAAGGGAGGGAGAAAAAAATTTCCCTCCTATGCGTAAAATATACACACTGCAATGGTAGTTTTTCTGCAATAATGAACTCCACTTTACCCAGGGCGCCACTTACAATGTTAGTTAGTTGCAAGAATGGTATTTTACATTTAATTCTACAAGGAGTGTCATTTGAAAAAGCAGTTGCAAAATCTATACTCATTATTTAAAATATGAGCACATATTTTTTAACACATCATTTTAATCCACCTGAAAATGCACATAGGGTACAAAGGATTATATTTAAAACACAAATAAATAAAACCAAAAACCATAATATTTTGTATATTAATTAATTTAAAGTTTTCTCATTTAAAATTCTTCTTTTACTTAATTGGAAAAATTAATTTTATTTCTCAATGTTATGTATAACTTTTGTTTTTAATTGAAAAAAAAAGAAGTTTTATATCTCTGCAAAATATAACTTTTGTTTTTCACTTGTAAACAAATACAATCTATATTGTTTACACTGATGACCGATGGTACTTGATAGAATTCCATTTTAACAAATAAAACACAATTTTTCTTTTGTAAAATTCTATAATTTATTATGGTCTAGCCGACCATGGTTTCGCCAGTTATGGCATTGACGAGGCTCTTACAAGACTAAATACAAAGCACACCATAACTATTATAAAAGGTTGAGAAAGGCAGGAAATTCCCGTTAACAAAGCACAAAGACCCGGGGGGAAACCTCACAGGTCATTCACACATGTATTAACCAACCTTGAATAGAGGTTGAAGTAAAGGAGAAAATGACAAAAATTCCTTTTGGTCATTTAAAACTAGATTATCATCATTACACAAAAGTCTCTTAATTTCTAAAATTTCCAAAACATTTAATTTTCTACTTTTTACGTTAACATGTAAAATTTCAAAATTAACATTAGAATAAAAATCTGTCAATGCATGATTTTTTAAATGGTTAGAAAAACTAGAATCATTTTAACCTAACCGCCAACTCCTTTCATGCTCACCTAACCTACACTTAAAACTACGGCCTGTTTTTTTTGTCGGGCCGTACAAAAACGGGAATTTTTGTCATTTTCTCCTTTACTTCAACCTCTATTCAAGGTTGGTTAATACATGTGTGAATGACCTGTGGGGTTTCCCCCCGGGTCTTTGTGCTTTGTTAACGGGAATTTCCTGCCTTTCTCAACCTTTTATAATAGTTATGGTGTGCTTTGTATTTAGTGTTGTAAGAGCCTCGTCAATGCCGTAACTGGCGAAACCATGGTCGGCTAGACCATAATAAATTATAGAATTTTACAAAAGAAAAATTGTGTTTTATTTGTTTAAATACAATCTATATTACACGAAAATCTTAACCTTTATTATTTTATAACATTTATATGTTATATTAGATTTTGTATGGACAGGAGACACAGGCTTACCTTGGAAAGTGGTCCTTGGTATTACCTAATAGTATACCAAGTGTTTGTGTGTTTGTTTTCTTACTTCTATACTATTAGGTAATACCAAGGACCACTTTCCAAGGTAAGCCTGTGTCTCCTGTCCATACAAAATCTAATCTAATAGGTCATGTGCCTTATTAAACTCTAACATAAAACCTTATTATTATATGTTACGTTTGCCCAAAGAAATATATATATATAACAAATTGACTTCTTTTAATTTACGTTTCCCAAGTTTATTGAATTTGTTGTTTTATGTATCCAATATTTAGCGAATATTCATTCATATATTAAGAGTGGTTATACGTAATTTTTAAGCTGACTTTGGTTCCTCAATGGTGATCTGTAGTAAGCAGCGACAGTTTATTTCCTGATGTCCTTAAATTGATCAAGATAAGTCGTGAAGCGACGATCTTGAAGTTTCTGAAGATATGCTGTTGTTGAGATACTTCCACGTCGAATTGTCAGGATCTGCTTGAAGTTAAATTTTAGTTGATTTTTATCGAAATTTATTATTATTATTTGTAGTCTTTTAGAATGGAATCAGTGTTCATTTATTTATTCTTCAACATTTAAATTTATTTTGATTCTTATTCATTTTATCTTCTTCCAATTCTTCATTAAAACAAAAACTGCCCCAAAATCTTTATGAAGTTACTTCTTGATCTAGTTTGAATATATAATTAATGTTATTACTTTGAACCCTTTGGAATGAGTTAATTGCATAATACCTATAACCCAGTAGTTCTTTCTAGAGAGACTTCTTGAAGATATTCCTTGAATGAACGAAATAATAAGAGTAAGTTTAATTTTTCACTTTACTTAAAAAGTAAACTCTGTTGTGATATTTTGGTCAATTTTCCTTTTAATTTCCCTCAAAACTTCCCTTTTGTTTTTTGATGTTTATGTGCTTCATTTTGGTTTGAATGCACCCAGTTTTTGTTCTAACATTATTAGTAATGCTTCTTTTAATTATTTTTCCTTGTCTTTTAAATGAATTGCAGCTTAATTACAATTTTTCAATTATCAAATTTTTGTATTGCATAGCATGCAGTTGGCTATGCCTTAAGCTCCACATATGTGTAGTGGGGCTTCCTTATCTGAATGTTTCTTGTCCTGTTCTGCAAAATGAATTAAATTTTGCAATTTTTTAAAAAATTTTACCATATCTTTGTTTTGAGTTAGAATTTGGGAATTCCAAAAGTGTTATCCTCTTCCTTAGACCTTGTAGAATCCATTGAAACTCGAATTGTGGTTATCCTACCATAACTTTCCAAATTATTCGGAATTGAATGTTTTCATATTATTTTCTTGAAGATATTCTTATCCTTACTGAATTTTACACTTTTTCCTTTGGTTCCTGGTTTCTTTTGGGTAGAAACAAAAGAATCTCTTTGGTTTTTCGTTGTAGTCCTCTTGATTGCGGAGTCATTTGTCGTCCAAGGTCTTAATTTTCTCAACTAACTTGTTTTAGTGAAGCCCCCCCACTTCATAATACATATGTTTCTATTGATCTTAGATTACTAAAGTACATAAATTCTTATTCTATTTCAATCATAAAAGTTTCATATTTTATTTTCAAATATAATTATTTTTGATTTTCACCTTTTTTAAAAATTTGAAAACGGTTTAGCCGATTTTGACTAAACTTACCAAAACTGTGCTCTTTTAAACACTTTATCTTTATTTTACTTTCTAATACCCATGTTTAGTTTTTATTTAATTTGAGAAAAACGTCTTAAGAATAATCTTTGCTACCAGTTTTCACAGAGAATTTCCTTATCTATTAACTTTTTTCTAAACCCTTTTGGGCTTTATTTGAGTTTATGTAGTTTTTCAAAATATTTTGGATTTTAATTTTGAGTTTTTCAACATATTGTTTTTTGGCTGTAACTTTTTAATTATTATAGTTATTAAATTTCTTTTTAAACATTTATATATCTTCAGGTTAGATGGATATTTCAAACTAAAAATATTTTTGATTTTTAACAAAATAAGGTGTGCATGTTAATGGCTTGGTTACCAGATTTCCTGTTTATAGATGTGAAATAATTGATGCTGCTTTAAGATGGCTGCCGATTACTCATAGCATTGCATTGAACAAAACTTGGTTCATTTTTGGCATTTTATATTTCTTATAAATTTTAATATGAACAATTTTTTGAATTTTTTCCATTTTTTAATATTTTTGAGACTTGAGCGGTTTATAATAATCCAAACCAACTCAGCACGGTATCTTTCTAGGGTTAAAGCAACCGATTTCTAAAGCATAACTGGTGACTGTTTTGATTTTATTTTTACGTGCAGCTAAATTAAGTTTCAGATGAAAGTTTGTTAGATAATGTTTTTATCAAGGTCCTAAGTGTATAAATATTGTATTTTGTGTATTTGTTTTTCACAATTTACCATTTGATTAATAACAGTTTGTATTTACATTTTTAATAATCAGATAATTAGTTTTATTATAAAGTCTCTATTTGTGTTTTAGAGATGATAATTAGCTTGTAGTACTATACGAAACACTTTATTTGGTTTGTTCCTGATCAAAGATTAAATAATAATAACAACAAAAACAAAATGTATGCTTTAAGTCATGTCTAACTGAACTAATTATTTTTAAAAATCTGTTTATATCAGAAGTACTATAACTTTATTTATTTATTTTTTAAAATTTTTTTATATATATATTTTTTTAATGGCATCAATTGTAATAAATATCTAAGTTTAAAAAATTTAACAAGTATTTGGCCACAGAAGCCGATATGAAAATCTACCATATGTGTTAAGGAGGAGAATTTCTTTCTATATAATAATGTCTATATGTGACATTTTTTGTTGACTGAATAAATATTGGGCAGTTCCAGATAAGTGAAAATTTTAAGCTTGATGCAGCATGTATCCCTTAAGTTATTAGATTTTAAACAAAATCATAAATGAGTTGTGATTGAATATAGAGGCAAAATTGTTGCAGCACTCATTATTTTAGGAACCAGTGATTAGAATGATCACAGAGAAGTTGTCATTCGGAATGAATGATTAGATTTCCGGTCAAATTAGTTTTAAAGTTAGGGAGAAAATATGGGTGGGTCTAAAATTAATAAACATTTTTAATAAACACAAAATATTTTTGTATTTTGAAATGTTGAATTAAATTTTGTATCACTTTATGCATACCTCGTCCCCAAGTATCCAAAATTTAAAAAACATTTTATTATTTTTGTTTCAATGCAATTATAAATTTGTTATGTAACTAAAAACCAATATCAAATTCTAAATTACTCCCTAAAAAACATAAATTTAAGAATTCTATTTAAATTGGTTAGTAAATACTAGACATTCATATTTATATGTGGACCATATAAACTATTTTTTGTTATTTATATTTATATACATTAACACAATAATAAATATATGTAGGTCATCTAATATGAAAAATATAAATGCATCTACTATTGTATTAATGTATTGTTTTTTAGATAACATATATTAATTTAATACATACAATACTCAATTTATATTTTACTATTAACCTTTTGGTAACTGGCCGGAAAGACAGGGATCTATTTTAGGTAATCAGCTGACTTACTAAAATCCATGTAATTTTTGAATAACTGATTTTTGTTTTGTTTTATTACATATAAAGTGTTTTTTTTTTTTTTTTTTTTTTTTTTCCCAGAATATACCAGTGAACAAACATAATCAATATAAAAAGAAGCCCTAAAACATTAAATTAAAAAAAAAAAAAAAACTTTGTTTCAATTATCCTGTAAAGAAAAATATTTGTCATCTTACTTTCACATTTTGTACGTTTTTGGCATATTTGTTGTATGGTATCTGTAGATAACCATAAATATATAAATAACTTACATGCAAAAAAAAAAAATTAAAAATAAAAATTTTTAGTATAAATATTTTTTAATTTTTTTATTTGACATTGATGTAATATTTAGGGACATTTTGACCTAACACTAAATGCTTATTCAATTAACTTAGATGGTTAAAAAAAATATTCAAACTGGTAATCTGGATATTAAATTAAATAAATAAAAATGTAACTAAAAATATAGAAGTTGTATAAACTAGAAATTGCCTAATATCCAGTCAGCTGCTATCCGCCTATTTGATCATCATGGATAGATGATCGTTAATGGTTGACAATATATTGAGTTCTAAATTATTACGTCACAATTCTTTTCCAATTTTGTTTATTATTATTTTTTTTATCTAAAAATTTAAACATCTTTCCAAACTTCCAATAAAACAGCATTTATTTTCCCCCTTAAATTGCCCTGACTTCTGATATATAAAGGTTTCTTATATGTAATTTTTGACTTGTTAGTTTGGCTCATAAAGGTTAATTTAGTACAGTCATGTATTAATTAAGTTATTTTACTAAATAAATACTCTACATAATCTGTAATCCATTTATTCATTTATGTTATCAAAAATTATGTTTGTTTCAGCAAATGAATTTCCAAGTTCGTTTGAGTCGATTGTACGCAAGATATTGCGACTATTGTTCCATGTGCTGGCACATCTCTACCATTGTCATTTCCGTGAAGTTGTATTGCTAAACTTACATGCACACCTAAATTGTGTTTTCGCTCATCTTACGTTATTCAATGCAAGGTTCGATTTGATCGAATCAAGAGAAACTGAGATACTGAATGATCTCGTTGTTGCTTTAAAAATTCTTGACACAGAGCCAGCACCACCATCATCTGATAATACGACTAGTGAGAGCGTGCATTCCGATGATATGCTGAGTACTATCCATTCTTCGCCGATACTACCTGAAAATACCGCACTTCTTTTATCTAATCAAGAAGTAATAGCACAGATTGGGCACTAGTTAATGGATTTTATTTATAAATTTGTTTAAATTAATATGCTTTTATAAGGGGAGAAGGGATTTTGTTGATCATTCTTGAGGATTTATCAACAATTTAATAAGGTTATAGTTTGTAATCAACATGTTACCAAATTTAGCTGGCAATTTTTTATTATTTTTTTGTGTTGAGTGTGTTTGTTTTTAGTTGTGATTAATACAGTTTTATATATTGAATTCAAAATTTGTCGCAGATACAAATAATTAGCGAGAATTTTGTTAATTTATCTGGTTTTAAATTTAGACTATAATTTGTTTTTCTGAATTTTTACTTTTATTTTTAAAGTGATTTTTTGTATTAAGTGTAATATAAACAAATAATAATATATTGTTGTTAAATGTTAAGTTAATTCCCATTTTTATTTTAAAATTGTCCGTCAGAAATTTTGGTTTATTCTGTCGATGTTAATTATTGAATTATTGTTTGAAATTATATTTCAAACATGAAATTTTTTAGTTTTGGTTTTGACAGTTTCTATTTTGTAGAACCACATAACACTCTATTTAATATTTCTAAAAATTATTAAACCCTTTGCACTCCAGTATAATAATAATAATAGTACACCTTTTCATCTCCAATTATGTCCGTTTTTATTTGTTAACTAAATTTAAGATTTAAGTTTTAAAACAACTTGTATAAAAATTATCCTTGCAGTATGTTATATCACATTTATTGTAGTTACTTTTTATTGGGGAAAACATTAATAAATAAAATACTGTTTTTACTATATAGTTAAAATGCACCTTTTTACATAAAATTCTTTCCTCTTTAGAATATTTTTTGGTTTGTTTTGTAATTGATAAACTAAGAATTAATATATACATATCATTTATATTAGAAAATTATGTTTTATTACAGATAATTAATAAGAAATTTATCTCTAAACTATTAACAGAAAACAAAACTAACAACTTTATTGCAAAATTACATAGGTCTACAAGAAACAAAAATAGGTGTTTATTATATAATCATGAACACGAAAAGAACACTTTAGCAATAAGTCGCATATACAAAAGGAAAGAAAAAATCACAATTCACATCTCAAAATAAAAATCTAGAACCTCAAAATTACAAATTGGCTAGTCCTAACCTATAGAATCATATATGAATAAAATAAAATGGATGTGCATCACTTCTAGTAGAAATTATTAACTAGATCCTTATTCGTAAAAAATAATATTATTTTTAAAGTATCAACCACACTTTTTAAAATATAACTTCATTGAAACTGAAATTTAAAAATACAACATTAATTAAACTAAACTAAAAATCGCCCAACAGACAACAGGTTATGAATACAATATGTGCTGATGTACATCCAGTTTGTATTACGATGCATATAGTTTCATGAATTGCATGAAAAGTAATATGGCTTGGTTTAGTTAACTTGAAACAGTTGTCAATGGATATCATAGGGCATATAGTTACATCTAATTACAGGCAGAAATGAAATTGAAATAGTAAATCGTGCCTGATAACAGTTTCCTTGGATAAAAGGAGTAATTTACCACAACATTGGAGTGCAAAGGGTTCATGTATTTGAATTACTTATTCAAGTAGTTTCTAGTTAAATATTTTAATATCTTGTTATTAATCTGGCATGACAATTTATTTTGAAACTGTTATTTGAATACGAAAACTTATAATAGCCTAACTGTTCTGAAAAAAAAGTTTCAAAATAATGAGTTAGTTCTAAGTAATTTATACTAAAAATAAAACTATTTTATGTATTCTATTTCTTATTTAAAATTCAAATAATCTATACAGTTTTAACATCTGTTATTAAAAAACATTAATTTATAAATTCTGATTTTGAACCATTGATTAGTTTTTTATAATCTAAACATAATTCTCAATTTATTGTTTTTATATAATATTGAATGGCTTACTATAGTTTTTGGTGCATAATTATATAATTTATTGTAGTGAGCGATAAAATGCAGTTTAATTTTTATAAATTCAATATGATACAGACTTCTGTATTAATATTTTTCAATTAAACAAAAAACCATTCTGTTGTAATTATTATTTTCTATCCAAGTATGATAACTATTTAGTGTTTTTGTTTAACAACATCTTTCAAGTTATGTTAAATATATTTTCTGATCAGTTAGGTTTTCATGCTTTTAAAGATAACATTCATTTAGTCACCTTTCTGTATCTTGATTCCTATTCCTTATTGAAGTTGATGAACGAATCCTCAAGGATATAGCCTACTTCTAATTATGAAGTGTACTAAGACAGCTCCTTGTAGCTATATTTATTTCATATTTGCTTTCAAAAAATCTGTTAAACTATTTATAATGTTATTGTTTGTTTGCTTTCTTCATTATCTTGGTTAGGTTAGGCAGTTATCTTTAATTTATTTTTCAACTTAAGTCCATTTTATCATATCAGATAATATTATACATACTCTAGTGAACCTACCAGCTACTTTGAAAAGTGATTAGCAAGTTCCTCTAAAACATTAGTCCTTAACTGAATTTTCAAACTAATTAGTGGAAAAAAATATTTAAACAAGAGTTGAAAGTAAGACAGTGTGATAGTGTTCTTTTTCAGATAATATTGTTTAAAACAAAAAAGAATGGACCTATAAAGTATACACATTTCATTATTAAGCTCTAATGTAGTATAAATTCTATAAAAAATCAGTTCAGTGGATCTTCAGATTTTAAGGGTATTTTGTTGGGCTTTTGTAGACTATTCTTTGACAATATCTGCTTTGCTAGTTATATCACGTAACAAAAATTTCATAAAAATTAATTCAACGAATTCTTAGAACAAACTAAAATGTGACTAGGCCTCTTTAGGCTGTAACAATAAACCTTTCTAAATTGTATGCCTTTGTACTTGCTATGGAACTATTTTAACAATATTTTGTGCACTTTCATTATTTATAAGATGTAAAATTTGTCTGTGTTTTTTATTCCATTAACTAATTGCAGTTGAGGTACTGGTTGATCTACAGGATAACTTTTATTTGGTGTAAGAGATTTAGGGTTCAATACACATGTGGATACAAAATGGTATTGTATTCACTAGAATCATGAAAATAAATGGAGACATAATACCCTTAAACTATGTTAAAAATATGGCAAACACGATTATTCACCAAATAATATTAACATCATTGACTAAAAAGTTATTGTCAATATTGAAATTTTAGTATTTCAACTTCCACAAATTAAAAACTAAATAGTAAATACAATTTATAAAACAAATTTTGGTTAATAAGTACTGCAAGATGGTAAAAATATACAAAAAAATCATGTTGCTCCTTCAATGCTATTTGGCTGAGTTTTGGTAGGAGTATTTTATACAACTACCATACCTTTATTTTCCCTCCCTTTTTTTTCTTCTCAATAAAAAAAAAAAACGTGGGTCAGTGCTATTTAAAAATTATTTTCTTAGTAAAAATAAAAATAAAAATAATATCTTTTTACTTGTATATTGGATTGAAAATGTTATTTATAGGTCTTTTCTTTTGAGATTTAACTTGCTACTATCTCCATTAATTCAAAAAAATGTTTCTTAACATATTCATTGCAAATTTTTTCCAAAATAAAATTATTTATTTTTCAACATGTTTTTATCTTTCACGCTCTGCTTTTACAAGGACATAGCTTTTTTTATAAGTTTATTATTTTAGTAAAATTTCTCTTCTCTAATATAGCTACAAAAAATATTTTGTCATTCAAAACTAGGCCTAGTACTTAGCAAGGATGTAAGTTTTTATGGAGTGCCTCCGTAAGCCTTTTGCATGATTACTGATGTTGAGACTAATGTTAAATATAGATAAATATATAATTTATAATCAACAAATATTACAAATATTATAGTACTGTTATTGTATCTATACAGTGGTTGTATAGTTGTATAATGTATAGGTGGGTGTATTTGTCAAGGCAGAATTATTATTTTTTTTAAAAGTGTGTTTTGTATATATTTAAAAATTTATAGATAACACATTTTTTACCATAAAGGAATATATACTGTTCAGTTGTTATTATCTAATATTACGTTATTTTTCTCCTTGAATGATTAGTTGTTTTAACAAATGGTATGTGTATAATTATTATAAAATATTTATTGTTAAACGGTAAAAAAAACTAAAGACATTGTTGGCAAATTCAGAAAGTGTTTTAAAAAGGTATCAGAAAGTATGAAAAAAATTGAATATTTTTGTAAAACTAAATTGAAAATACGTTAAAAGAGTTCGGTTTACTATATCACTAGCTACTGAATATCATGGCAAAAAAAAAACTGAAATATTAATTTCCCACAATTTCCAAATTGTCGTTGTCAGTGTAATTGTTGTCTGTATACAAGTCCTATAGTGATCATATAGATTAAGGAAGGAACTTGAAATTGGATATCAAGAACTCTTTTGTGTCCATCTACATAGATACACCTGTTTCACTGACGTAGGTTTGAGTTTTACCAAGCTTCACTAATGTTTTTGGCCACCCTTATATATTTTTTTATATATTATATACAATAAAGTTATGTGATGAGTCAAAAATTCAATATTGAGCTTTTAACAGATACTCCCATTTTGAGGTTCAGTGAGTTCAAAAAGTGGTTTTTGGAATGATGTCTGTCTGTTATCAGTGGAGTGTTCCACGGCCCAAACCTGTGAACAGATTTTAATTAAATTAGTTATATGGAAAAATTTTGACCACATCTTGAGTTTTTTTTTTTTTAAACTTTTAATTTGGAGATATCTTTTTCCTTGGGAAAAGAAAATTATGATTTTATCAAATTTGGCTCTACTGATTTTGTTAAAATATTAGTGAAATGTGAAGATTAATGACCCAAACCCGTAAGACAAGATTTCATCCCAATAAAACAGCGTGTTGAAGTTAGACAAATGAAATAGAAACAAATTTTAAATTATAATTTTTATTACAATAAATTAAATATTAATTTGTTTAAAATAATGAGACTATATTTTTGCCAAGCATTTCTCTGAAAACAACATACATTTTGAATTGTGATATATATATATAACAATAAGTTTATTTTGCATAAAAAAACACAAAATATACATGTAAACATAAAAGTAATTTATATCTTAAGATTATTATACTTAACCTTTTTGTTTCAATGTCTGAATACTTTCTGAGAACAATAATTTTGCCTTATCAAAACACATTACACTCTTAAATTAGTTGGACTTCTGGCACAGCCTGTAGAATGTCTATGACTTAGTCAATTGCCTCCTAAACACTGTAGATATATCCTAATATATAAGTTGAATAAGCTACATTCTTTTTTTTCTCTCCATGTGGTTTATTTGTGATGAAATGGTTGTTATAGATATTGATTGTATTTGTGCTGGTTTCTTGTTGTTTTTGTTTAAATTAATGAAACAATACAATCAGTATGTTTTATCCAGTATTTTCTTTTTATAAATTGTAGTTTTGATACACATTCCATATTTTGTTTCTATTGAATTCTTTTTAAGATTTTACTTAAGTTAATAGTATAATTATTATTCTACAAAAAAACTTTTAATCTAACATTTAATTTGTTTATATTATATTACTTAAGTACAGTGATGATTATGAAAAACATAATAAAACTCTTTATCATTTTGTTTCAATCATAATTGTTTTTATATAATTCGTCTAATAACTTATTAAAATTAGACCACTAAAAATAAAATTATATTTGTAACAAAAAAAACAAAAAAAAAAAACAAAACAAAAACGTACTATTGTATGTGAATATATACGTCACTAATGAAAATTTAAAAAAATTAATAAAATATAGTTTTTTTAAAAAATTAAATAGTATTTTAAGTTATAATTTCTTTACAAAATAAAATAAGTAGGTCTACTTATTTTATAAATATTTGAAGTGTGCCTTATTATTATAAGTTGATTTTTGTCACCTTATGCAAAAATGTTTAACTAGAAATTTATTTTATGTATGTTGCAATTTTATTATTTCTATTAAAAAAAGAAAGACTATCACTTAAATCTAAAATGTCTAACTATTCTACTGTGTGCTTAGTACAAATACCATACAATATTTGAAGCATAAATAATTATGTATGAAACCAGTAGATACAAGCTTGGTGAGAATTTTAATATCCCTTTTCCTAAGCCTCACTTGGTCTAGTAGCTAGCTCTCTTGCTTGGTGTCTGACAAGTTCTTAGTTCAATTCCCGTGGGAACTCTAATTATTTACAGTATTGGGGTCTTAAGGAGCTGAAATTATTATCAAATTTTGGTGTTGAACGCTGGATTTATGACAATGGGTTTTAGAAGGTAGCGTGTGCTGACTAAATTACCTGACTCGAAAGCTCTCTTCAAGTCATTGCTGTTAGCCATAGGATTATTTTGATTAAGTATATGTTAAAGAATAATAATTATTATGTTTTATTTTGTACTGCAGTTTTTCACTTTATACGGTCTTTGAATTACTGGAGCTACCAAGATTTAGTCATCAACATGTGTAGCAATTAGTGACTATATTTAAACATGACAAATTATTAGGCCCGTTAGAAACAATTCATCTAACCGAGCATAGAAAATGAAGGCATTTCAAAAATAGAAATTTAGGTACCACACTATGAGAGGAGAGTAAAAGCTATATTTTAAAGAAGTTAAAAAAAAAAAAAACATTAAGTGGAATTTATTTTGGAAAACAATATTGTTGTCAGAATTCCTACAACAAGCACTAGACCAATTATTATTATCAGTATTTTAAATAAACAAAACTCTGTAGTTTTAAATCAAAACAAACGTCATGATATCACTGTACTTAAGAAGTAGAAATATTGAAAGGTTTTAGTTGAATGATTGGAAGTAGCTACTGACTGTAGTAGAATGTTGTTTGTGTACTTAAACATTGGGGTGAAGCTTGTTGTTATTAAATAATGTTGTTATTTACTTGTATGTATATGTATATAATGTATAGTAAGCTATTGTAAGCCATAGTGAGGTTAGATTTGTTTTGTTTGATACAAAATTTAGTCGAGTTCAAAGTGAATGTGTTTTTATTTTTGTGATTAAAACAATTTGTTGGAAATTGATAAATATTCTTTAGAAGTTTTAAATTTAGAGTAGGTACATACTGTAAGTATGATAATGGAATTTATATATATATATATATATATATATATATATATTTATGTATTTATACTAAACATAAAAACAAAATTTCTCTCTTACATCATACTCAGACACATGTTTCATAAATTCAAATTATTAAAAAAAAAAATCATTAGTAATACATTAGAACCCCTCTAATCAGTCACCTTCGGGACTGGGGGCATGGTCAGATTATGCTTTCAGATTAACGCAAGAAAGGTTGGATTATCCGAAAAAGCCAATATTTATTACATATTATTTAAAGAGACTTTTTACAGTGAAATAAGTGATATATAAACTTAAAAAAGTCAAGTCAAAGTTTACAGTAACGTGTTTACGTTTTCCTCCTGACATGATGAAAAACAAACAACTGTACATACAATGAGTCTAGCAAGTACTATGACAAATCAATAGAAACAACACAAGAGATGACACAACACTGAAGCGGCCAAGCGATAACAAACTGTAAACAATGGCGTGTGTCGCGCGATGGGGCAAGAGTTATCAACAAGTCGGCACAAGCTCGCGAGCTTGAGCACAGTCGGATTAACCGAAGTGACGGACCAACCGAGGGTGGATTAGAGGGGTTCTACTGTATTGAGAAATATATTACGAATATTTTTACTGTAAACAATAATATAGATTTTATTGTTAAAGTATGATGGCCAACGTTTGATTTTACTTAATTATTTATGAACTATAACTTCAATTTACATATATGTTTTTTACACAGTTAACTTCATGTTTTAAAACTATGATTCTGGATTTCAAAGTTTAAATCCTCCAATAATTATTGCATCTACTGTACATTATAAACCATTTTTTATTTTGTTTTTGTTTTTGTAGAGATCTATGAATTCAATATTAAATATTTGCTTGAATATAATTACATGGGGTGTAATTTAAATTAGTGGTCCAGTCATACAACCATTTAATTTGGCTTAAATAAGTGACACAATTGTCTCATCTTTATAAAACAGAGGATCCCATCAAATTGCTTAATTGAAAAAAAGGAGTTAAAATTGATCAAATTATCTTAAACATTTAATTTTGGCTAAGTTAGATAAAAAACTAGTAATAAAATCAGTATAAAATAATAATAAAAAATTGAATATTATGCAAAGTTGTAGAGGCAAAAAGAAATTTTTTGTAATTACGGACTATTTCCATTACCGTAGTTGTTTATCATGTGTTTAAAGTGTTAAAGAATGAAAAAAGTATAACTCCATTTTTGTATAAAAATGTTATATTTAAAGCAAAAAAAAGAATATTTAATGCTTAACTAAACCAAATAATTAAAAAATTAGTGAAAAAGGAACAAAAAATGACTCAGCAATTTAGGTTGTAGAGATGGTTCTTTGGTACATTCTTATTTTATTCAATTTTGTTTTTAGAATGATCTGAAACTTTGTCCTTACAGTAAATCCAACATTTGTATCAAATTAAACACAACTAACCTGAAATGGTTTGGATATTCTTTGTATATAGCAAACTGTAAAGAGAGTGTTGCAGAGTGAGTCATCTTTAATTTATGTTTCAAAACATAAAAAAACAAGAAAGAAAAAAAAAGAAAAAAAAAAAATTCTTTGTGATGTAGGTTTAAGAAATTTATTTTAACTTTAACCTGGTGATTTTTATGGGTTTCTAATTATGTTTGTGATCAACATTGTTTTTTTATTTTGTAATTAGGTTTTGTTAATAGTCTACTACAGACGTAGTTTGCACAGCAGTTACCAAGAATTGAATCAAGTCTTAGCCTAAAAGTAGTTGGTGTAGAATAAGAATGCTTTTAGAAAAAAATGATAACCTTTATATAACACTATTCAAAATGCTAACAGTTGTAAATTATTTTTGAAAAGGTTAAATTGTTTTAAAACAATCAATGTATGATTTGTATTATTTAGGTGTTGTAGTAAGCTAATTTTTGTGTTTCATTAAATTTTGTGTGTGATAAAATACTTCAAAATAATTCAAGTTTATAGTAAAAATTAAGTAGCTTGGGGTTTAAAAATTGTTTAGTATTTATAGCTCATTTTATAGTAAAGATATTAACTTTTTTTAGATAATTAAAAGTTTAGCACAGCACTGTTACAAGTTGTTGTTTTTTTAAATATAACATTTACAAAATTAAAAATACTTTTAATTTTTTACTTGCATCCTTTGGCAATGTTACATTTGGCTCAGAAAAAAAAAAATTAATGTGGGATACACTTATTATTAGATTGTTAAAAAGTATGGATTTTTTAGTCTAAAATTTGTATTCCCATTTTGTTACCGTAGATTAAAAATTGTGTGATACAAATAAATAATAAACTGAATAAACACTTTATTATTACAAATGATTTTGTTATAATTGTGTAATTATTTTTTATTTCTTCATAAATACACGTTTTATAAGAAGGTACTGTGTACTATAATATTTTTGTAGGAAAGGAGTCCATATACCCATATGCCTCCTTCAGTGAAGACCTATGTAAGTTCAATCTATTCAATCTAACCTAATCTAACCTGGTCTATCTTGATTCACTTCGAAGGTACAGAAGTTAAAACTAGAAAGGTACACTGAACAGTTGTATAGTATAGGAGATATGTAGAATAACAAATATAAACTACACATACAAAGAAAACATTAATTAACACTCTTAAGGAAACATCGGTCTGACGAGCACCCAGGGAATTTTTGTTTTATTGTAGTGGCAGAACTATTTCGGCCCGGCGGTTGACAAAAGCAGTACCTTCCCCCTACCCCCTCCTGAACCGGTTCACCTTGATTTTAGTTTCTCTCTGTGACCCACACAGTCGTGACGTATTGTTTTTTCAAAGTCTAGCGGTCTGTGAAACGGGCTGTTTCCCTGTGTGTTCTTGATAAGTGTTAAACAAATGATTTTTTTTAATAGTTTTATATCACCTAGCTATTATTCTTATATATATATATATATATATATATATATTATATATATATATATATATATATATTTATATATGTTATATTTTTTCTCGTCAATAATACACCTTAAGTAATTTTCTATATCAAACGTGTGGATTATTAATTTCATTAACATTTCTGACTTCACTATCCATAAATATTGTTCAATTATACAAAAATATGTGTTATATAATAAAAATAAACAGTTAAATAGATAAAATTGTTTTATTTTGCCATTTTTTTATGAACCAATTATAGTAGACAATTGAAAACTGTGATAAAATTACATAGAGGTCCCAGAGACCGGGCGTTTCCTTTAGCGTCACAGATTTCATGTTTCCCTAAGAGTGTTAAACCGAGACCACGTGTATAGTAGGTAATAAACAAACGAAAGGCAATAGCAATAATCTGGTCTTATCATGTCAAACACTGCTAACATCAAGTTTTGCTACTTCTCAGCAACTGTTGACTAAACTGAGATCAAATTACATATTGTTTAATTTTGAATTAAACATTGGCCAGCGTGCATAAAAAAACAGTGCTAAAGTTAAGGTATATAGGAGATGATAAATGGCGATAGAGTCTAAAATAAAACAAATGTTTCATCTTTAATGTGTATTGTTGAAGACAACTTGTGGACAAACAAAGTGCCAAGATGTATCAGGCAGTCATAAAGGACACTCAGTGAAATCATCAAGTAGGATAGAATCTAACAATGCTCAAATCCTTACTTGATCTCTAAGGAATACTCTTATCATACTGTTTGTAAACAACTTTGTCATCAACTATTTCTGTAGTTTTGCATGGTGTTTAAAAATGTAGCTGGCTATTACAATTGGCATAGAGAGATGCAGAATGGTAGACAAAGTGGAGGAAAAGAAAGATATAGGTTAAAAATTATCTTGTTTTGTAATTCAAAAAATGTATACTAAATATAATAACATTGTTAGTTTACTCAAATCTGGTGCTTGGATGAAATGATGAATCAAAATGACTGAAAGTCCATTCTTTGGAATTATACTTGCAGGGTAGAATATAATTTGAAGAAGTAATTGCCTATTAAAGTCTCATTAGCTCGAGAAATATGTTATGTTGCACACTATTCTTCCTTGTATTGTATTACTATGTGTATGGTGTTAGTGATTGTTGTTGTTGTTTCCAATGGCAGACTATGTGAGAATCAACCCATAAGTCTCCTGGCATCCCAGTACAATTTAGGAAAATTCTTCGAAATCTGGTGCTCAGAACCAAGCCTGGGGCACCTCAAAAGATGATCCCTATTCATTGGCTCCCCCGTTTGTCGACACAACACACAAAGATCGGAATCCAGGACATGGATCCTCTTCAAGTGGGCCGCCAAACAATCATGTGTTAGTGATATCTATACCAATTTGAATGGTATCAAGTCGGTAATAAAATTCTGATAAGATTATTATTTCAGAATGCATAAAGGCAAAATTGCAAAGAAGTTCTCGACAGCAAAAAAGATATGTTAGGTTAGGTTAGATTCCCAAAATGATATGAACTTTTAATTTGAATTTAAATAGGTTTGTTTGTATCTGGCCTATATACCCAAAAATTATGAAACCTAATACTGTATATTCAAGTTTCTATTGACCGGTTTTGATGAGATCTATATTATTTATGCTTTTAATTTCCCAAGTTTGATTTAATCATGTTTTTATTAATGTAATTTGAAAGTTATGAACTACTTGTTATCTATTTAATCCTCCATACAAAATATCTTTACAACAAAGTGTATCCCTAATGTTTGTTTTGCGAAAGTCAGTTTTGTATATCATCTGAATTATACAAAGCACATATTTTAGAAATACTGTAAGCTAAAAATAAAATGAAGACTAACAAAATATAATTATTGCTAGGACAGTTAGACACATAGACTTACACATCATATTAAGTATGTTTTATTATTAAGTAGATTAATTATTGATAAAGTTCTTTGTCATCAATGAACTGAAAATAATTGATTATTTAGTATTAATATGGTTTGGTATTTAGCCACGCAGATTGCATATTATTGCAAATGTTTATCTTCTTAATTCTGTCAACAATATTTTCTTTAATTTTCATTAGTGTTGAGACCGAAGGTTCTTGGTGGAATTCCATGTTCAAAGATAATAAAACACAATTTTTTATTTCGTAACATCCACTTTTATTTTATTATTATTTTTTAAAGTGGATGTTATAAAATAAAAAATTGTGTTTTATTATCTTCTTAATATTTTCTTTGTTAAAATTTGAAGTTATATGACTGGTTTCTACATTTAAAATCTTATCTTCAGTTTTGGTTCATTAGCTATATCGTTAATATTAAAGTTTAAATTCACAAAAAAGTACTAGTTATAACAAATCACCATGCATGGTCTAGAGTTTATGTATTGTGATTTGTGTTTTGAATATGAAGATAACGTAAGTGATGAAATCAGTCGAATAAAAGACTTTAAAGAAAATGATTGTTGGCCGACCAAATAAGGTAGGCATTTGCTTTAAGTTTAGTGTTAAATTTAGTCTGTTATAATAATTTCATGTCTACATTAGTATTGTGACATATCATTTAGTAAACAAAGACATGAATCAAGTGTTAAACATATATTTTGGTAAATGTAATGTAAACTTTATTTGCTATTTAGTCACACAAAACACACGTTCTTAACACAATAGGAATAATTAGGATGGAAATGATGCAATGTTACACTTACTAAAAAGCAACTAGATAATAGTATTAATAAGTCAGCGACTGTTTAGGCTAACATTTGGCAAATTTCTACCCATTCATAATGTAGCCAGTTTTTAGTTATCAAGTTGAATGTTTGATGTGAAAGTTGTGAGAGTATTTGTGAGAAAGAATGAGAACACGGATGTCTCTAATGTCCTTAAATTATATGTAAATAGATTAATCGCTATTTAAAGAAAAGTAATAAAAAAAAATTTAATGGTTTTTGAAAAATGAGCTATTTTTCCTGTTCATGTATAGAGGACTATTAAAAAAAATAAATAAAAGTATGATAATTAATTGTTTATTTATTTATATATTCCATACATCTATTAATAGTTTATCAGTAATGGAACTTTTGAGAAATATCAAAAACATTTCTAGTATAGAAACAATTACTGTTTATTTCTTTTTGGAAATGTCAACACCCAAGGCAATGAAATATCAACCGATACTAACTAAACTGAGTTAACAAGAAAGACAGTGGATTAAAGAAAAGGAAAGAATAGTGTCAGGAGACTAAAATAGTCAATCTAAAAAAATATTTCTTCTTGGAACTTCTTCATTGCCTTGTACTTTTTTAGCTTTGAGTTGTTATATTCACAGCCAGATAGCATCATAAAGAAACTTATTCCTTCCCCTACTGTTCTCTTTACTTCCTGACACTATTAATGAAGTAGTTTGCTACTAAAACAGTGTTTTTGGCTTACTGTTTCTGTACTCATATATAATTATGTCATAAAGATGTTGCTTTATGTCATTGCTTATTAAGATGTGTATTTAAGTTTTATAAACCAAGAAAGAAGGCTGTAGAATCTTTTGTGTTCTAACTGATAGCTGTTTTGGTCCAGGTGCTACTAATAACACTGACAAATTGAATTACAAACATTACGAAACATCCCCTCTGTTAATTAGGTGGATTCTTTTTCAATTTGTTTTCAACTCATTTAATGTTGCAGGTTTTGGACTACAAACCTTATCTTTTGTCATGCCCCCATAATAATAGTTCAGTGGCGTGAGGTCTGAGGGGATCATTACGAGGAATTGTAGTGGTTAACTGAGCCATTAAAGTTAAATATGGCGATCTTGCTCCACACAATCTTATTTGGAAACATCTTTTTTACAGGTACCTATTTCAAAATTCAAACTCTTGATCAGAATCATCTTCATTAAGGGCACAGACAATAATACCAGAATAAAAGTTTACAATACAATTAATTGATGCTTAATTTTCTATCCCATGTGCCACTTTGCTGAATAGATAATTTCTTTTATTCTGTTCAGCAGGTTTGCTTTCCTCGTGGCACTGCTGTCATCCAGAATGCTACTTACGGATGTCTACCATTTCCATCGCTTTTAAACTCTTTTTGTGATGCAAACTTTGAGTGAGTCATATTTGTGGCTATGTTTGACACATCCTTTATATTACAGCTATGTTCTTTCACTTCCAACATCATTTCCAACAATTTCCTTTTATCTAAGTCTAGTCTTGTTTCTGTCATTACTTCAAATCATTTTACCAGTAAAGAAAAGGAAATTTGAAATATGATTGTACATTAATTTAGGACACCTAGTACATAGGTAAATACTGTAATATAGAAATTAAAAATAGTGTATAGGTTAGGTTGAGCATCAGCCAGTGTTGGGAATGTCCACAAAATACCAAATACTGACTTCACTGTTTTGTATGCTCTCAGACGTAACACAGCTTACCAATTACGTATCCAAAATTGGTAGATAAGTTTCAACCTTGGATCTTTTTCCTCCTTGCAGAACAATATCATCAAAATGTTGTTCTTGCTTGCTTTTGTTTATCCTCATCAGAGTATTGTAGCTCACTGGCTTTCTATTTTAGTGATTAACATTGTCTCATAGAGATTTTAAGAATTATCAGTGAACTTAGATGACGAACAAGAGTTTGAAATTTAACAAACACCTAACCTCGTGGACTGTGTCTGGTTTCTCAGCATCATTAGCAAGGGTCAGGAGATTAGTTTGGAAGTTATTTAGACAAAGCTCTAGTACCACCAGCCTTTGCACTCCAGCTAGTGCTGGTTACTCTTTTAAGGACAAGATCACAATCATGATGGTGTTTGAGATCGCTTTGTAATTGTGGATTCTTAAAGTTATATTTCTATACTTATATATACTTTATTAAACCTATGCGATTGGAAGGCCAGTAGGAGTGGCCACAACACAGTCGGCAGCCACTCGGAATTCTTTCTGCATAAATTGGTTCCGGCGGTCGGACGGCCAGCTGTACTGGCCACGCTCCACTCCGCGTCAACTCGGCATTCATAATGTCGGCTTTCTCCCGGCAGCTCGGAATTGTTTTCAGTGAAAACCTGCAATGTTAGCATAGGGGATTTAAATTTTAATAAATCAATTGTAATTTAATACTGCTGTTTTATTGAATCTCGAAAACAAATAAGATATTGAATTATGACATACATTTGTTTGAAAATTGAAAATGAAATTAATTACTTATTTACTAAACGTGTAAAACGTACATCTATTTGTCACTCATACAAACGATAAGTCAGTATTGTGTTTTAATCTTCTTTAATTTTTTTCACTGAGTGGTATTTTTCAAAACATTCAACCATATGAAGTCTAGGATTGTTTGAACTAGTTTTACAAAAACACTTTGTCATTTTTCTTTCTTTTCCTTGTCTCCTATCGCTACACACAGCGCAGTACTTTGTTTTACCTTAGTTTACCACAATTTTTACGATATAATGTTGCAAACCTGCTGATCATTTAGTTCAATAATTCCTCACTAGTTTGCAGCACTCTATAGACATCATACCATAGTTTGAATATTACAAACGATAACATACGTTGTTGGCCAGTCCTGCTGGACGCCCGAGCGTTCTTTGGATTTCATGTTGGCCGTCCGATCGCAAAGGACAACTGATGTGGAAAAAATCCGATTTGGCATGCGAATGGCGGCGGCCAGTAGCTGGCCGCGCGATCGCTAAGGAATAGCGGCAAATATCCATTCCGATGGCAAAGGGTTAACAACAGACAGCGAGAACTGAAGGATTGGTTTCTTCGTAAATTCTGTCAGTCCCCGGTAAACCATGAGATTTAGTTGGACATTCCGAGTTTAATAAAAAATAATCAGTTTTGTTAACTATTATTATCCGTTAATACAGTTTGTATATGTGCTAATCTAACATTGTGATAAACATGTATATTAGATAGGGCCCTTCTTATTTTTGGACAATCAAAAATACCCGTGTTCAAGTGTTCTGTAATTTAATAGTAGAGTTAATGTACTAAAGATATAAGTCAAGTGTTTAATAGTTTAATGAGTTAATATACTTAAGATTTAAGTGTTTAACTTTACCAAACCCCATGTTTTATTTGACATGTACTTTGTGACAGCAGAACAACAGTAGTGAAACTTAAAAAAGTGACAATTTCCATGGTTAGACCATAATAATTGTACTGTAGTATAAATGTTGAATAAAAATCCTTAGGTATAAATATATACCTGTAAATATTGTAAAACCAAAAATAGTTTATACATAACAACCGAGCCAGTACAGTGACGTGGAGTTTCCATACGGAACTGCGACTAATGTGTTGGTCAAGGAATCAAAATATTTTGAAAGTAGTCAACATTGATACTATGATAGTTTTGTTTTTTTCAAAAATATGAATATCTTCTATTACTGATATACTTTCAAACTTTGTTAAATATGGCCAATTATTAGCCATAATTTACCTAAATGAGACAATAATTGTTGTCCACAATATTTTCTTATTATATAACAAAAATAAAACCAACATTGGACATAAATCCCTATTTTGTTATCACATATTGAACAACAGTTTAAAAATCTCATTTATAAAAACTTTTTTATACAAATTTATTGGCTGTAATAAATCAGTCTAAAAGATCCGATATTAGTAATTACGTAAAACACTGATTAATAAATTGTGTCCAAAACCTACATTGTCTTTTTAAATACTTTATAATTTAAAACTGTGACTTTCAAATTGTCAGACTTAATTAAAAAATATTTTAAATACTACTCTAATTTCAGGAAGATAAACTAAACTAGATCAGTTATAAGGTACAGTATTTATATAATCGTTTAAAAAAAACCCTCTCATGAAACTATTTTTGTAATTTTTAATAAACCATTTGAAGAGTAGTTGCTAACAAATAGAGAGTGCTAATAACATAGTTGAAAACAAAATTCAATAGGAAGAGCTGTTTTCCAATTTGGTTTGTGATTTTCTATTTTGTAAAATTACAAAAATTTTACAATATGTATATTGGACAATGTAATTTGATCAAAGTATTTAATGCATAACGTAAAATTAAACGGGAGGGAAAGTCAATCAAATTTATACTAATAAAAGTATGGAACATTTTCGATATGATTTGTATACGATTACATTTAAGTCAGTCAAACTTTACACTAATAAAAGTTAATAATCAAACATTTGCGATATACATTGTGTGTACGATTACATTTGAGTTCCTCTAATTTATACTAACAAAAGTTAACATATTTATGATATACAAAGTGTATAGGTCATAAACAGTTATTTGTAATAGTTGACTGTATCAAACTCTTGTCCTAAATATAAACTATCAAAGTAATGGTACCAAATTATCTGTCGATTAAACTATATCTATGGTTTTGAAATCTTAATTATCTGGAGAATAAACTAAATCTCATGGTTAACCAGGGGCTGATTACGGTATGAATTTATGAAGAAACCAGTCATTCAGTTCTCTCTGTCTGTTGTTCCTTAAGTATACATGATGTAGAAGTAGTATATGTTATTTAAGTATATATAAGTATAGAAATATAATTATAAGGAACATCAAACAGAGAGGAAGAAGTAATTGTTACTTTACTTTCATTTAGGCATTTGAGCGTAACTTCCCAATGATGGGTAGAGGCCTACAAAAATTTGTACAGAGCCTGAACAAACACAAAGTAAGATATTGTTCCAACACAACTTTCAACTGCATTTACTTCAAATAAATTGAGTGAGTGTGCTACACACGGAATGTAAATTACCATTTTGTTAATATTAGATATATGTGGCTGAAGCCCATTGCAACAGCCTTTCATGTTTTGCAGCGTTACATATGATTGACTCTTCATGCTTTCAACATCAATACCTAAGTAATTGAGAAAATTCAAATTACAGTTGCAGAAAGATCTTATTGTGTGTGACTACTTATAGGTATGAACATGAGAAAATGTTCATAAACTTTCCCATTAGAGGACCTAACATATCTTAATACTGGTCAATAAGGGAGACACCTGGTGTAGAATCAACGCTTTAAGAGTAGTACTTGACTTCTTTGATTTCATTTACAATGACATTCAAAACTTTTTTCCTCATTATTTTAGATGAGAACTTAGAAAAGGATCGTACTCTGCAAGTAACTCCAAAATGCCTAAATAGTTGCCATTATTTTGTAAACTTAGAGTTTCTGTATAACCTCTAAATGCTAATACACATGTTGGTAGTAACTAAGCACTGAGACCACCTGTGGTAGTAAACTGAGCTTCCAAAAAGCTGTTAATTTGACCATAAGGCCATTGCCTGCTGATGAGCATTTTTTATACACAATTGGTGTCCTCATGTGAGCTCATTCTCTGCCAAGCATTCCTCCAATCATAAAATTGTTTTTCTTCTGTAAAAATTGTTTTCCCTCTATCACTGAAAAATACACAATGAAAGCAGTACACGTTTCCATTTGAAGGCGAGTACGTAAACCATTCTCTTTTTATTTTTGTAAAACTGGCTTGTTTTCGAAAAATCAGAACTTGTATAAACTCTAGTATGAGCGTCGAAATATCTCTTTGAGGTTGAAAGAACTCCATCAAGATTCTTATATTCTGACAGGTTCCTCCCACTCCCAAAGTCACAAGCTTCTTCAGTTGTGTTATTTTATAACCCTATGCTATTTCCGTACTCGGGTCCCAATTTATTTTTATCTGTATTTTTTATTTCAATTCCTTGCTCCGTGACAACTTCTTTTTGAACAGGAATATTGTTGTATGGTTCTTATTTTACTTTAGGTCTGGACGTCCATTTTTATTTCACCAACCACATCTTTATTTATAATACTTAGTTGTAGTTTCGTTCCTAGTGAATTTCCGTGTAAAACCAAGTTAAAATAGGTTTTGGTTTTGCTTTATGTTTGCTCCAACAATTTATCTCTTTCCTGTTTTTTTTTTGTTTTGTTTTTCTGCACCATTCTTAAATATTTTTTTCCCCCATATTCTCTGCTCTGTTTTCTTTTTTTCCTCTGACACCTTCTCTTCAGATTTTGATACAGTGCGTGAGTTGTACCTGAAAAAGAGAGGCAAATGGTGTACAGTACTTCAGTGCGGTGAATATTTTATTTGGACAATTTTTGAACATAAAATAATATATTCCAAAAACTAACCACTAACTTATAATGATAAATAGAATAATGCATTTACTGTAATCAATCACATATTTAACAAAATCACATCACTTCCAACCATTTCCAAACAACAAAAGCAATGTCGCCCCCCCGTTTCTGTTACTTAAACTTTTATTGTAAATTATTTCATCCCTCTTATTTTATTTATTTTAATAGCCTATAAGCACCTACTATAAATGCTCATTAATTAATTAATAACAATAATTTATGGCATATAATATGTGTAAATCGATAATCAATATTTTTATGGTGTGACAAGTTTTGTAAAACACAGTGTGATGGTTGGATGTAATGTAAGTAACATCACAGATCATATGACATTCTAATAAAGACTTTGTAGGACTTCAAAATACAAGTTTAAGTGGATGAGAGAGTGGAGCTAAATGCCTGAAGAGGCCCTTGTATAAAATTTAGAGAGAATGGGGGGAGGGAGAAGGGAAAGATTAGATGGGTGATAACTGAAGTGATCCTATCTGTCGAACATGCATCAGAAGAAAATGCTAGACAACTTAAATATTTTGACAGATATAATAAAATACATTCTTAGAACTATATTTAAGCTAAATATTATTTTATATTAATATTTTATGTTATAAGCAGTTTATTTGTAAATAAACTCTGCTTTGATGGAACATAATTTTCACAACTTTATTGCTTTTAATAACAAATGTTTGGATTAACAACCAATATTCAGGTTTTGGAATTCACTAGCAAGTTTTCAGATAAGTGTTGAATACATTTACAATATTTTAAATAATTGACTTTAACCAGCAACAGTTCAAAAAGTAGAATAGATAGGTTGCATGAACAAATACATTTTATTGGCTTTTTGTGTTAAATCCCACATAGTAATACAATAATTTCACCTATTCCATTTTCACAATTCACCCCCTTTTCCTACAAATCCTTCTCTTGCCATCTGTTTCACTTATAAATAATTCTCCACTGGCTCCAAAATATCCAATATTTTTTCAAGCTTCACTATTCTGTTTTTCATTTGAAAAGCAGCATTAAAATACCACCTTTTATAACAAATATTGTGTGCCAAGAATTTTCATTATATACAATATAGGTGTGTCAGATTTATGATAATTATCGTTATAAACAGTGGACAAACTTTACACTAATTTTCTCATATACTCATATACAAAACTAAAGATCTAGCCAACATTAATTATTCTTCACTATTTTTGCAAATATTGGAAATTAGCCGTTATTGCTCAAAAAGTGAAAGTGAACCAAAGATGACTTCATATAGGATAGAATATATATATATATATATATATATATATATATATATATATATATTCGTAACACTCAAAGTGTTGTGTCAAATGTTTCAACTGTGCTTAAGTCCAATTTCTGGATATGTGACATAGCTTTTAAGCAGGATTTAATATTTTTTGTCTCTTCATAAACTTCTATTGTTTTTCTATCCTTTTGTCAAGTTTCATGTACTGCTTCTTCCTCTTTTCCCCTTCTAGATTAAGCTCGATCTTCATGTACATGAAGATGTACATGAAGATCTTCATGTGTTCAGCTTCTTTCCTCAAGCATTCCACCAACATGTTAAATCTAGGGGTAGGATTACCAATGATGGAGTTTATTTTATTATGCCATCCTTCGACTGCATTTGTTGTCCTGTGTCTTTTTCCGTAGCAATTCCACATTGCAATGGGAATCTGATCAATTTCTAGCCACAGCCGCACACATGTTAACATGTAGCTTTAGCTCATCATTCTTTCTGTACTCTTCTGACAGACCGTGATTTTGAATTTTTCTCCATAAGCATTTCTTCATATGGAAGTAGCACCCACTGACTTCGGTCGATGGAAAGACTTCATGTAGAGCCGATATTGCAGCTGCCATGAAATCGAAATTAACCCTACTGGGACACCACTGCGGAACTGCTTCCTTAATAAGATGAAACAGGCGAATATAGGTTTCTTTCTTCTTATTAGGGAGCAAGACAAATATGACAGGGAAAACATTTGTTTTGTCGCACCGGTCTCCTAGGTCTGCGTGAACTGTGTACACTTGTGCAAACTGCTTACTGCAACACTTAAATGTGCCACCCATAAAAAACTGAGAAGATGTTCTTAGACTTTCTTTCCCATTTACTCTACTAAAAATTATTATTCTTTCTTCCTGTCTGTCGTCAGAAAGGAGATAACTGCTACCATCGCCCATTTTAAAGATTTCTTCATTGAGAATAATATTGTGACAATTATTTGGCTCTTGCTGATTTCCCCTTGCTTTACTTCTCTGTTTCCTCAAGGTTCTCTTCAAAGTCTCTACGTTGGGCATTTTTGTCACAAAATCATAACCTGGAATAAATAAGATATAA
Organism: Aphrophora alni; assembly: GCA_963513935.1. NCBI lineage: Eukaryota > Metazoa > Arthropoda > Insecta > Hemiptera > Aphrophoridae > Aphrophora > Aphrophora alni. The sequence goes on from OY740769.1 coordinate 40,624,086, forward strand.
TTAATCCAATGGTTTTTTAGCTGTTTGATGTAGCGAAGCACGGGTATTCAGCTAGTTAAAATATAAATAAATAGGCCTCTACCTTTATTATGAAGGTTTCTCATTTCATTAATTTAATCTTCGACCGCATCAATCCTTTACAGTTACTCGATTTTTCTCATAAGCGACACCACGAAACAACGCTTGCTTTCGATTTTCCAAACTTACGATACGCGTAACCCTTATAAAGAGCAGAAGGCCTTCCCTTTTCTGTAGTAGTAACTTCCATACTGAACGATGCAAACACTGTGAGGGTAGAAAGCAAACTGAAAAATACCAGTGGCCTCCCTACCCTGGTATTCCCACCCCGTGAGTCATCTGTTGTTGTGGTCAAGGCATTGACACTGGAATGTCAACCATAATACCAAAATGTCCGCAATTATCCAGTATTGAAATATTTGCAGAGACCTGTACAACACTTGTCAGGTAGCAGTAATCCCTAGTGTCCCCAATTGCCCGCTTTAATGATGTGTCCACAATATTCCGTGTCCGCAATGGCCCGGACACCCACAAAAATTAGGTCTACATTTTCTAAATAAAACACATTTATTTCTTGGTATAACATCAAATTTAATGAAACTTGCCGACCATGGTTTTGCTAGTTACAGCATTGTCATTCTTGTAAAATACCTTGACAATGCTGTAATTAGCGAAATCATGGTCAGCAAGTTTCTATAAATTTGTGGTTATACATAGAAATAAAAGAGTTTTATTTATTAAATTGGAATACCACCAAGTACCTACAGTCCGTAGCATAAATAGTTCTACATTTTCTCTTTAGCCTACACTTTTAAATTTAATATTTTCTTATAAAGACAATCTAAAATTTCAAGCAACCAAAAAAAAAAAAAAAATGTACAATTAGAAGTAGAAATAAGATTAAAAATCAAAATTTTAATTAGGTTGAGCTATGCGTGTAACAAGCATAAACTACAATATGTTAAAAAAAAAAAGTAAGAAGTTCGTGCATAATGTTTATATTAGATATCATTAAATGTTTCTTTAGATATTTAATGTTTTATAAAAATTTATGATTTAAAAAAACTACTGTGATTTCAAGTCCTTTTTTTTTGTATAAAATTGTATCATAATTATTGTAATATTATTTGAAAGAGTGTAGTCAAATAATGTAAATTGTTATACCAATAAAATTGGGACCACTTCTTCTTTTTTGCACTTCTCGCTCTATGGATTTATATTTTAAAACAACTGCACTAGATACAGCACCTTACAGAGAATTAAATCCAAATAAATTGAAAAATATATCAAATAGTACAAAAATTAATCGCCAGATAACAGCAGTTTACGTTACAATTTTTTTTTGTGGTGTGCAAGGTGAAGGATGGGAGTTATCTTACTAATACCTTGTTAGTGGATTTATTGAAGGAGCTACATGATACATCTTTTTCTGCTTCCTACTCGATACTGAAATAAGCGTGTAAGATTAGACTGCATGCAACTGCATCCTGGTGGCGACAGCTTGGCTTATGCCGCTGCGGTGCACCCTTTGATCTGAAACAGAGCTAGAAAGCAAAGAGGTGAAATTTAAGTATGAAGTAGGCTATGCATGGCTTTATAGGCTCAAATGAGAGATCAAGGTCGGTCGTTCGTGTGAATAAGGACAGCGGCCGTCAAATGTGTTTGTCAAATGTTGTGTCATATTTACATAATGAAGAGATTAGTGTTGATGTTGGGTGTGCATGGGCCCCCTTGTAGAGATTAGCTGATAATCGTTGAATGTGTTGTTTGATGAAAGGCACATTTAAGTCTTTATGTAAGTTCCTAACTCTGGTGCACATTGGTGCTTTAGTGATTATTCTCAAAACGTTGTTTTGGAATATCTGTAGCCTGCGCATGTGTGTGTCCCCAGTCGGGCGCTGCATAAGTGATGAGGCTTCTAAGTACAGATAAATAGATTGTGGTGGCTGTTCTCAATTCAAGAGAGCTTGTTTTATTGAGCAATGGATATAGTTGTGACAGTGTCATGTTTGGTCTTTTAATTGTGGCAGATATGTGGGTGGACCAAGTCAGTTTCCTATCTAGGATGACCCCGAGGTACTTGACCTGACCCTGCCAGTGTAGGTATGTCTTCATTGAATAAGCGTAAGGGGGTATTAATGGTGTGCGAGTTTCTTTTAGAGAGCAAAAGCGCCTGGCACTTGGACACATTTACCTTCACTCTCCAGGCTTTAAGCCAGTATGTGACACGTATTATTATAATTTTTTTTTTTCAATAGTACAAACTTTTTTCGCCAGATAACAGCACCTTACTGGACATTAATTACAAATTCCATGAGGGCCTATTAGTGGGGGATATCACAAAGTGCACATGTAAATAATTTTTGTATGCATTAATGTACGTTAAATAATGCAAATTTTTTACGACAGATAACAGCACATTCCAGACATACTGTGAAATATTTTTGCGTTTTGAATTATTAAATCTGCAATAATATTACCGACATAAATTTTTCTCAGTGAGGCGGAACAATTTACAAAACATTTTGTCAAATTGTCCCGTCTCACTGAGGGAAAGTCGGTTAGAAAACTACAGATTTGACTTTCTTATTTCTCAGTGAGGTGACAAAATTTTGAATATTAATTTTTTTGAAAACCATCTCCTCTCAGGATCTTCCATTATGTAATGTGCAGAGTATTAGTCAGGCCTCATGGAGAGGATACTGTGGCCAAGTTATTTGTTTTTTTTATTTCTTGTAACTACAGAAGGTTACCTCTTTTAAATGTATTAATTCGATTAGCACATCTTAACACTCAACTATCAACAACTTTTTACGATTTCAAGCCCCCAGTATTTTTGACTATCTCAGAAGAAATTAACCTCACTATTTATTGGAAAAAAACTCATACTGTATACCATATCTGTATGATTTATTAAAACATGGTCTAGCTTCTATCTGGTGTTTTTTTGTCTTATAGCAGTTACTTCCAAATTATAAGTTATCAGGGAAAAAAGAAAAACAATCCATCAATTCAATGATTTAAAGGGAGTAAAAATAGGTTTAAGTTTTGACACACTCTCTCAAGTATTGGTTTGACATCAATATATGAAGTTTTGTGTTGAGTAAGTATCTTACAGAATAATTAAATTGGTGTCAAAATAATTTATTTAAGATCTAGGGATTGGAAAAAAGGTGTTGATATCAAATTTATGAACATATTTAATTAAGGTTTGATGAAACTCAAAATATTTGTATATTTTGGAGCACTGAGTACCTAAGTAGTACATGACCACCACTTATCAAAATTTAAAAAAAATACCTCAAATTGTTTATGGGCCAATTTTGATGAAACTTATAAAATCTCTTTTTTAACAGTTTATTTGGCATATCTCTTTCCATCTTATATGCCAAAAAATATATAATAAACTCAATATTTTTTTATCAAAAAAATTCTATGAAACTTTTAATATTAATGTCTTACGCAATTAATTATTTTTTTATATAAGTCATTGGAAAGTCACGTGGAGAACATCTTATTTTATTTTATTACAAAGTTTCCTCTTTCATTAAGAATGGGGAAACAATAATTAATTTTAAACACACATTTCTTCTTATAACTCGATGCTGAGTGCTTGAACAATGCTAAACTTTGTTACTATCCACTCAGCTGTTTAGTCAAGCTGTAAGACAACATATAGAACACTGAAAATACAAAGTTATACAATAGAAAGTAATATTTATTTAAACCAAAAACAAAATACCAAACCAAAGTATACTAATGTAAATATTCGTCTTGAACACATATTAAGAGATTTATATAATATAGTCATCATTAGATCCGTTTTGGGTAGTATTTCAAAAATATGAAACTTGTCTTTGGAACCCCAAATGTAATAAAAATATCATTTAGTATAAAATTACTGTATCTTTATTTAAAAAAAGATAAGATAAATAATTCCTTACTATAAAGTCATGTCTATCATTCACCTTTATTTCATTAATATTTATTTGCACAAAATAATTACACATTGTTTGCAAGGGTTGCTTACATAACAGATAGGGTGGTGTAACAATAGATAGAATATTATACAATTACAACTCCATGTATACATTATAATGTCAGTCTGTATAAGCTATTACAGTTGATGTAACCCCTAGGGGGATGCTTTTAGTAAACATCCATAATCTAAATTTATCTGCTCAATTCAGGCTCATGTCCTAGATTGTTAATTAGAACAAGTTGACTTTTGTTAAAACATTTGAAAAAGTTTATAAAATAGGAATATTAAATTTGTTTTAGTTTTAACTATCCATCATATGTTATTATATAGAGTGAGGTTTGGTAATGCACAACGGATTCAACCTATTTTAATTACTAATCATCATATCATGGCAGGATCATAAATAAACTGTCCAAAATGATTAAACAAACTTTCTAATACACCCTCATACAAAACCAAATACAGTATTAAATAAATAAATCAAATTCATTACCATTTCCACAAACATCGAGTTTATGAGTTTATTAGAAATTTTATATATATTATTTATATCTGTCAAATGTAGTCTGTATTTTTATTTTACCTTTTATGTGGCTACATGTTTCACTGCCACAGGGAGCATCATCAGGCCAGCTGCTATGTCCACTCAAACACTTATAAATACACAACACTTGTAACACATATTTTCATACATTTTTTTGTACACGTCATATAATAAATAAATTTGTTTAACATTGTTACACTTGAGAGGTACCTCATTCTATTAGAAAGTGAAAATGAACAATAAATAGATGATGTCATTAAAGGTGATATATTTCAATTTAGTTAGGTTGATCAAATTTTACTCTGCTGACTTTACTCCCGAAAAGTTGGAAGAATACCTGGAAGGTGTAAGGAGTAGGAGGATGACCCAGCGAGAAGCGGAGAGATTTTATAAAATTTGTAAAGCCACTATCAAGAGGAAACTAAAAAAAAAAATCAACATTTAGGTAAACCGGGATACTCGAGAGTTTTTACAGATGAAGAGGACCTTGCGTTTGCTAGCCACCTAAACAAGTTGTGTGACTTTGGATTTCCTTGTGATGAACTTGATTTTAGATGCATAAAAGCTTACTTAGGTCGACAGGAACGTACCGTTGCTTTGTTTAAGAACAACTTGCCTGGTAGAGATTGGGTTAAGTTCTTCCTAGATAGGTATCCCAGTCTTTCAGTTCGATTTGCAACTAATATAAAACAAACATTAAAAATGTGGTAAAACTGCTCAAAGACACACCCCCTGAATATATCTACAATTATGACGAAAGCAATATGAGTGATGATCCGGGTAGGAAATATTTAATTTGTGAGCTATTTTTATTATGCGTTCCACTACATAATCTTTTGTGATTACTTGATATTAAAATAACAAGTATTTATAAAAGTTTCCCCTAACAATAAGCTTAGGTAGAGAATTTATTGTCTCCAGTAATCGGCTTTGTCTGCCCGTGTGGCCGCTTCTGATACGTGTTATCCTTTAAGCTGCTTTGTTTCATAACAAACATTTCCTATGCATGACCTTTCTTTGAACTGTGAAAAATATTGTAATGTTGAAGTATTTAATAAAAATACTAACATAATTCTGAGGTATAAATAATTAATCAGCAATGTTATATTAGAAGGACTTATAATATAAGAAGAATTGAGTATGTAGTATAACGATCTCAAACGATCACAATTGATAAATAATTAATTAATGCCTAGTATAAAATATTAAAATAATAATAATTGATAAAAAAAGTTAATATTAATAAATAATTGTAAGAATAAGTGAATTGAGACAAAATACATGTTAACAAGCAAACCATACCGACATAGCAGCTGCAAAGTTAAGTTTGGAAGATAACGGTACTAATTGACGAACGTGACAAAGACAAGGAAAATAAAACATTCTGTTTTCTTTGAGGGAAGAAAGTTCGCCGACATAAATAAAAAAAGGCACAAACATAACGGAGTTTTGCTACTCAAGGCAGCTGCATGTCATAAACAGGGAACCAAGAAAAAATGAGAAAGTAAATACCTAACGGTATCTCCGAGGGGCGAAGTCAACGCACGTAAAAAAAAGTAACGTTTTTAGAAAGTTTGGATGTCCAATCAGAAGAGACCTGAGTTTCAAAAAAATGAGATATTGACCAATAGGCGAGTAAGACGCTGAACTTGGAAATCGGGAGAGGCAAAATCCAACGGGAAGAAGCGGCAGTCTAAAACTGGGGGTGAGAGTGGTAGGTCTTGGCTTACAGCTGGGAATCAGAGTATGAGAGTAAGGAGGTGTTAAGAGTTAAACTGAGAACCTGAGGGTTTAATTCAAAGTCGTCGAATAACTTAAAGACAGAGTTGCCACAAAATTTAGTAGTTTTTTTGTAGTTTTTTGTAATCATAATTAAAGTCAAGGAGTATTAAAGTTATAAAGGAAGAGGAGAGAATCATCGCGTCGAAATTAATAGTTAGTTTGAGAACGAGTAAGGAGACCAAACAGAGTTTAGCGGACGTAACACCAGAGATTCACCATCCGTCAATGAACCAGGAATTGCAACATCCGACCTCCCAGGATAAGGATACATGTGTTAGTGCGTCGTTAGTGATTGTGTTTGTGTACAAGTGCCAAAAAAGAGGACGAGGCGTAACTGTTTGATAAGTACCAAAATTTATAATTAATAATCATTAGAATCTAGTATTTCAATTTGATGAGTCATAAAAGTTCCCATGCCCGAGATTAAGAGTCAAGTTTTTTATAAATTAAATTAAAGAAAAGTAATTGAGCTAGCCGGCAAAATAAAAGTAATTTGAAAATAATATAATTAAATTAAAGAAAATTGTTTTTGTAATAGATTTGATATAAAATTAATAAGAACATTAAGACAAGATCTGTAGAGACATTCGTAGAGTTTTTATGTAAATTGAATAATAAATTAAGATTTTAAAATTGTCAACCATTAAATATTGTGTATTAGCATAAATTAGTTTTAAAGAATGAAAGTGTGAAAGAATGAGTAGTCTTAAGATTGATCTGGATATTTAATAGAATTGATTCTTGTTATATAAATAATTATATGAGAATAAACCCAGAAGATGGTTAAAAAGTAGAAAATTGTTTTGTGAAATTAATTTAATTCAACCATCCTAGTTTGGCTAAGATTTCAATAGAAATCTAATAAAATTAATTGCCAGAAATTTATTAGTGCAAATTAAGTGTGGCTAATAAAGATTAAGTTTTACAAGTAAATTCATAAATGTTTCATAATAATTCAAAACAAATTTAATTAAGTAAATTAAATCATTAAAATAAATTATATATAACATCTCAAATGTTATAGTAGTATAATATCATAGTTTATGTGATTGAATTTGTAAAGACAACTGGGTTTTGTGGAAACTGTTGTAAAAATATAAATAAATAATGTAAACATGAAGTAAGAGTTGAATTAATTTTTATGTGGCCATGTCAGGTCTCCAGTTTAATAAAATGAGTCAGTATTATAACAGGTCCATAAAGTTTTGAGATACAAAAGGGCAAATTGTGTAACTAAATCGGTCATCATTTAGATATTTTCTATAATTTTTCAGTCGTATTCAACAAATACTAAAGCTCAACTTATATATTAAATTTAATTTAAATTCAACTACAATTCCGATTAGCTTACTAAAGCTATTGTTAGCCTACTTAGTTAACCTATTTTATTGATTTTGAGATTAAGTTTTGTTAATTTTTTTTTTCCAGTGTGTTTTCCTTGTTGTTTAAAGGCAAAAACCTCTCGGCCATAATCGCCTTTAAAAAAAGAAGGAAAGAAGATCAAATAAAGATCTCTAGCTCTCGAATGTTCTAATAGCGTAAGGGCTGTAAAAGAACAAGAGTTGATAAAGAGAGACTGGATAAGAAAGATGAAAGAAGGGATCTAACCTAAGATTACATGGATCCAGCTAGTTTCCCTCAGGTTTGCCAACAACTGAGGGTAGTTTTCCAGTAATAACGATGCTATTTTTTTAACTAAAACATGTTTAGGTATTAATGAATGCTGATTTTAGTAATGTGAAAAATGAGCTGTTCTGGGATATTGTATGAAAATGAGTGAGAATTATTATCAAAAAACAGCTTTTAAGAATGTCGAAAAGCGATCCCATTTAGAATTTATTGATTGATTTTCTAAATCGATTTAGTTCAATGGACAGTAAAACGGCGTCTTATATGAGTGAAATTTAGTTAAAATGTAGACCTTTTGAGCACACATACACTCTATGCACACAAACATACAGAATGTCCATTTTTTAACGAGATTCCAGAACGAATCGTGATATTGAAAATAATTTTAAGAATATTTTATAGTATTATTTTTTTATTTACCAGTGTATGTAAACTATTGTAACTTTTCACGTAACAAATATGTACACCAAATTTGTGAAATTAAGTGTTTACTAAAAAATAAATAAAAATTGCTAATCATTTGATAACTAAGCATTTCCGGACTTACGTTTATTGAAACTTTTTTCTCTTATTTTCACCTATAGAATCGTCTGGTGAAAATTGGGACAATATTTTATAGACACTCTGTATATTACACGTCATTTCCTAACACTAGACTGCAATATTATATTTATAAAAATATTTCAAAAAGAACGTGAAATGGTATAATCTTAAACTGTTTATCTCTGGAATGAAATTTTTATTAATCTACCAGTTGAATTCTATTTAATTACTTCAATCATTATTTCGATTTCAATGACATGGATTTATCTTCTAGAACAAAAAAGGTTGTGGCACTTATCTGGCCATCTATATCTATCTGTCTGCATGTATGAGATGTTCATTTATCTCTAAAACTATTGAACTGATTTTTACAAATCATAATACTCACATTCGTCTGAACAGAAAATAGCACTGTCTTATAATTTTGGAAAAAAATAAAGTTTAATAGAAGAACACTGAATTGTATTTAATAATTTATCATTCGTTCTAACAATTAAAATGGCGAAAGACAAATATCATATTGACCCGTTAGTTTGTGTTCTAAATCTTTACGTTTTAAAGCAATTGTTTGTTTCCCAGGAAGAGCCTAGTTCATTTCTTCTTTTTAAATGATAATTTCCAAACTGACATTTTTGGAGAGATCATGACCATACGTTTTGTTTGAATCTATAAAGGTTATATTATTAGTAAATATTATTAGGATTAAGTTATTAGAAAAGGTTTTGATAAAATCGCAATAGGCTATTGAGTTTGGATAGTGGAGCATTTTACAAACGATGGAGAAAATCAGTTTGAAGGGCTCGGACCTTTAAGACAAACTCGAAATATTAATATTTCAGAAAAAACAAACTTTACAGCGATTTTTTCACCAATCGCAAAATTTGTTTTGTACTACATAAAGCCAGTTGATAGTAAAACCTAACTATCCAGCCATCTTCTTTATATAGTCTCATCGTGAAACCCAATCACCATATCTCGATTGTTATTAAGTATGAACAATGATACAATTTTGTAAGAGGATGTCCATTCGCATTTTTCATACAGTAAATGTATCATATTTCCGTCAGGGAGAAATAAGCATTTACAAAGAATCGGTTGAGTAGTTTCTGAAATTATCTTGTTACACTCGTGGATATTGGTCCAACAACATATTTTGCCAAACTGAAGAGTTGATAAAATTAAACAGAATTTAACAATTGAGATGATTAATCTATTTTGAAAGAACTTAGCAGTCCGCTTTGATCAAGATTCACCAACACAGTATACCCTATATATATATATATATATATATATATATATATATATATATATATATATATATATATATATATATATATATATATATATATATATATATATATATATATTTCAAGTTATAAGTTCCTGTATTTATATTAACTTGGACTGAAGGATAACAAAACATCAAGGAATCTAGTTTTAACAAATTGTTATTTTAATTTCTTAATTTTATATTTAATAGATTTCATTTTGTTTTATATTTTAGATACATTTCTGTTACATTTTCAATCCATAATCAAGAGTTTTAAATCTGTGAAAATACGGTCTGTCTATCTTTTCAAGTTAACTAAATGTTTGAAGGTTATTAGCTGAATCTGATTGTTAAATTTACTTGCTGAATCTAGTGAAACCAGCTTTTAGCTATAAAAATAAAAATAAAATAATAAAACATTTTTTGTCTTGAAGGAAAGACATACAAAATGTCTGTTTAATTTCCTTGTTTAAAAAAAAACGGATTTTTTTCTTCTTTAAACAAACCTTTTAATTTTGAGATGTTGCAACAGTAAAATTTAATTAAAACTTTGCCCTTGACTAGCAGGAATTAACAAGAATTTTAATATGATTGATGTCTTATTGCTAATAATGGATGATAAGGCATCTTCTAAGTTTTAGACAAGGTTAAGCAAAAAAATATTGCTTCTGATATTAGCCAAAAGCTACAACTCAAATTTAATTAAAATTGCTTTCCCTTCTTACCAAAACATTAATTAATAAAATATGTTGCTCCTGTAATCGGCTTACCGGAATAGATTAAAATTATATTTTACCGGTTTACTGGTCTGCGCCAGCAATGTTTTTTATTTGCGTGTAGCCTTTTTATTTAGTGTTTATGAATTCTGATACATTTTTATAGTAACAAAACAGAAAGGTTAGGTGAAACCTTTTACACAAATACCTAGTAGGTCTACCTTCGCAGATAAGTTTTAAACTATGAAATCATTGTAACAAAACTAAAACAGACTTCACTTACACACCTCACAAATGGCGTATCTCAGAATGAAATCGACAAAGTCTAGTATCAGGATCGTATGTTCTGATCACCTGATTATATTCAGCTGCTTGTTATCTATAATTGACAGATAAGATACAACTTTCAGAGCGGTCGATTGATAGTGAACTCTGTCACTTAATCTCATAACTACTTTCTGCTTTTTATATTTTAGTCGTATGTTGCGAGATGATATTTTATTTTTATAAGTTTATTTTAAAAGAGGATTATATTCAAGAAGTTCATTTCTGTGAACGTTACAATCTGAACATATAAATCGTCAACTTTTTAATTTATAATACCAGTGTAACTTACTGTACTTATTTGGCGAATAGAATATAGGGAGACATGTTGGGTTAAAAGTGATGATTGTGTAAAAAATGGAATTCCGATGGAAAGGGTTTAGAGGGAGACTGAGTTGAGATAATGAGAGACTAAATAAAAAACGAGCCTGTGAAGTGTTTCTTATCTTTATGAATATGACCAAACTAATTTGTTACAAATCAATGAATTTTGATAGATTTACAATACTATTAATTTGACATTATTGCTCGCAGTCTGTTCCTTAACTGTTGTTTAAAAAAAAACTATTATTATATTAAATTGTATAAAATAATTTAAATGTTGTATACTAATAGAGAAGTCCCGCGATTGTGGTTTCATGGAAACATTGATCAACCAAAGACCATACAATGTGTTTAGATTCTAGTATTGAAGTAATTTGGCAACATTTATTGGCGCTACGTATATATTATAGAGATACAATTTGTATGTATAAGCTTGGATTTACCAACCATTGGACAAATTTGATAACAAGAATAATCAGCTATAATTTTTAAAATGGAGATTGATTCTAAAATACGGAAATATGTTATTGTAGACAATTGTACCTCTTACGTTTATACAACACCCAACAAAAACTCATTTTGTGCACTTAAAAAAAATCTTATAAATAAATAAATTCTAATTTCTGACCGAGTTTTATCTGTTTCAAAATGTTTCTTACACATGTAAATATGTCAGAGCCTTAACCAAATAGTTAGGCCGAACAACGTAATATGCTATGAAATTTTATGAGTTCCACATTGTATATAATATAAAATCTGGGGAGAAAGTTAAAGTCATAAAAGCTCATGTGAAAGTAAAACACCTGCTGCCCAGCCCTTGTTAATAGGGTTATAAAATAGAAACTAAAGCTTATTTTAGTCATAACATTTAAGGAAGGGTTTTACCTTCTGTTCTGCGTTAAAATCTCTATCTAAAAGGGTAACTTCAAGTGATTAAAATTAATATTTATTAGTTAATTTGCAACAGGAAAAGAGCAGCGTAGATTAGAACATCATGGTTATTTTACCTATATATGCAACAGCGTTTTCATCCTTTCATTTTTGCATGTGGCCATCGAGAACCAGAACTTCAACCAATCCACACTGGATGTACTCATTTTTTCATTAAACGACTTGACATCCCAATCTATCTGTACATATCTTAAGATTTGTGATTCCTTTTACCTATTATATTTAAAACACCTGTAAGGATACAGTGCAATGTTAACAAACCCATCATCAAACCCCCGTCTTTCTCATTGCCTCATAGGGCCTTCTCATCAATCTATAAACTCTCCTTTCATTTCATCTACCACGAGGATTGAGCTTCCCTAATAATCCCGTGTACTAACTGTGAGGTTGCTCTAGTGAAATGATCTTTAGATTAGTTGAGGTCCGAATGAGAGGAAGATCATCAGAAGAGGGATGACAGCTGAAGTGACCTTGCGTGTGCAGAGAAAATTCAGGAGACGGGATTCCACATCAGCTTTATGTTAAAGCAATAATGTATCTCACTGAGGAGGTAGGACTTATGACCTATTGGTCTCTAACGTGAAGTTGGTGAGTGGTAAACAAGGGTAATGGAGGAAATGGTGGGCTAATGGGTAAGCCTATCTCAGTCACTACGTAATTAGGTCCGTGGATCCCTCTAAATTTGAAAATTACACCTCAGCTCCTTTAACCCTGCCAAATCAAAAAACACGCAAGGGAACCTGCTTTGACAATTACTTATAATTAATTTTATAATTTTGACTTAAATCCTAATTTACTAATTTTACCTACCCATACAGGAAACCTAGTTTTACTGATATAGTTTGGCGATTTCACCGTAAGACCGTAGAACTAGGGAATTACTAGAACCAGACTTGTGGTTTAACGGCCTACCGGTAATAACCCTGAGCACCACATACCCGGGTAATTTGGCCCGAAAATATTTAAAGATTACTACCTAATTGAAAAGGTGGAAAGTAGTGAATAGGCGTCCATCTTTTTCTAAGTTCCAGAGTCAACTGCTGACGTCTGAGTTATCGCTCTCGCTTTACTTAACGAACGCCTAGGCCTCTCGTGGGTGTCGGTGAACTTTCGAATCCGGTTGGGTCGTAGGAAGCCCCGACAGAAACCGAAATTCCTCTCGGATCTCAAACCGTAACCAAAAACCCAACCATGGTAATCCCAGGTTGCAACCGAGGTGACCGTGTCTGTGAATTTGTTACATGTCTACCTATTGAACACTGCTCAGTAAGATAGTACTGAAAAATAATAGGTTTGGTAGAACGATTTATCTGTTGTTTCTAGTCCTATGGAACGGAGTTGTGAAAAATGGTTGTGCAGTGTATTTGGAATTGGTTTTGTAGGGACCGAAGTTTGTAAAGGTGCTGACCTCAAAGTTTATATGCGTTTCTTAATAAAGGGTTTGGAAGAATATTAAATGGAAATATTAAATTCCACAATGAATCCATTTTGGGTAAGAGTGAAGAATAATTATTCAGGTCCTCGTAACCTCATAAAAGTAGATAGTTGTGTGAAAGCATTATTGAACTGTTTTTGTTTTATCGGCTCCAACGATGTTGATTAGATTTTGCTAAAATGTAGTCCCTACCTACCCAAACAAAATTGTCGCTCTCTCTCTCTCTCTCTCTCTCTCTCTCTCTCTCTCTCTCTCTCTCTCTCTCTCTCTCTCTCTCTCTCTCTCTCTCTCTCTCTCTCTCTCTCTCTCTCTCTCTCTCTCTCTCTCTCTCTCTCTCTCTCTCTCCCTCTCTCTCTCTAAATGTTTGTTCGTGAGTTATCGATAAGAAAAAGCAAATCGATATATTAAACTGTTATAAAAGATGTAGGTAGTTGTTTAAAATCAGCTTTACTTATTTCATCAAAACTTTGGTGAATGATCTAAATCGGAGCGATACATTGCAAATAATACAAAATTACCGTTAAGGATAAACGAAAATTATCCCTAATCATTTAAACAAATAAGTTTGGACCATAAGTAAACACATATACTGTTTAACGTTGTTTACAAATATCTAAGAAGTCCATGGTTGATTTTTACTTTTTACTGACAACTATCAAACTGTTTTAGGTGACTAATAGTTTAGTTTGAGTTAGAATTTCGATTGTGAATAGGTATGTAAGAAAGTTTGCGCAAAGTTTTTACATAGTTTATGTATATAAGTCCAAATTGAGTCTGTAATTGCTAATTTTGTGTAATTGGTAATCTGCTATGTCAATCCCAAAGTTGACGTCTACAACGAGCGAATGTGCACAAAATGAGCCAAAACAGAGTGTTTTTAGTTGTACATGAATGAGAATAGACACGTACAGAATTATTTGTTAATAATATTATTAGTAATTTTGTATATTTGTTAGTTTATATGATTTAACTGTATAAAAAAATTGTCACTTAAAAGCTCATAATCGACGATGCTTGAAGTAATAACCAAAACAACACTGTTTTCCTAAACGAAAGAAGAGGACATAATACCACTGTGAGCATTACATTAAATGTATTTATCATACTTCAGTATGCTTTATAATAACACAATCTATTAAAGTAGGATCTATTGGTTGTTAAAAGTAGGATTCCAATATTACAACAATTTGGGAATACTGTAATACTGAAGAGATTGGTTACTGGATCGCCTAATATGTTTCACGTGGAATGAATGTCTGATCTGGAGGGGAGAGAAGCACATTTAATATTGGGAACGTGGAAATATCTTTTTATCGTTGCACATAAATATGATATTTTTATAGAAAATAACTTTCTGTTTTGAAAATATAAGTAAGTAACAGTAAGTTTTGCAGAAAGACATGTGTGAAATTTGCCATATATTATTTAATATTCTAGTAAAATTTGGGTAACTAATAAATTTAAAGAAAAGGTACAAAAACAAAACACAAACATTCTTACATAACCGTCCATATAAACTAATAACAATGAAAAAACTATTCTTCGAAAAAATGTCAGTGCAAACAAAAATGAAAATTAATCATGAACGTTTTAGAAATATACAAAAACACTAAACAATTTTTTATATTTTTAAATAGAGCCTTTAATTTAATTTATAAATTGAGCTTAAATGACAGCGGTAAAGTTTAGTTTATTAAACTTATTCCTGAAACTAAATTTTGTATTTACTTGTGATTTTACATGATTATTAAATACATTTCACAAAATTTGATTGATATATGTAGAGTAGATTTATACTCGAATAACAGCTGATTTGTTGTTTTTATTCCCAACGACTCACGAACCGACATACTTGGAATGATAATCACCATTTTAATATAGTTTGTAATTAGTGTCCTATATTTAAGCAAAGTTTGAACACAATGATTATATCTGTCCTGAATAAACAGTAACTTCTTGTATCTGCTAAGCAACTTAATATCACGAGGTATGGCTAATTACAACACAGTAAAATGTGAATCTACCTTCATTCTCATACCCTTGATCAACTAACATTACAATTGATCCAAACGAAATGGCGCTATTTTCAATGGTTTTTCCAAAACCACATAAAAACTGACGCTAAGTTCTTTAGACACGATGTTGAATATCATTTTTGTAATTTTCAATTCTTATCCCTTGAAATCGCATCTATCTTGAGTTGTGACAATATTTGTATTTTTCTAACTCGCACAGTACTAAATTATTTTGATTTGTTTTTTTATGAAAACTCCAATTTTAAATTTTATTGTTGTTTTGTTTGTACAATTAAAAAAACATAGCTTGTTAAAGTTTTCAGTAATTGCTTTTCATCCTTAATTTATTTGGAGTAAGAGTAGTAAATGAGTAGTAAGAGTAATAAATCATCATTGTTATTTTTAAGAATAAATTATTACTCTAAATCATAAAAGTATCAAACACAAAATACAAATAAGCTTGAACCAACCGAAAGAGTATTTCAACTCTTCTAGAAATTAACTTTTATTCACATGGTCTATGTTGGCCTTTTGTTTATTTGATCTGGGGAGAAAATTAATATATTAGTTTTCTATGCTCTGCTACCATAATTATCCCTGTAAAATCTAAAAAGTCGTATTTTGTGTATGATTGTGAAATATTTTACAGCATATTTTTCTTTATATCTTTCATAAAGCATAGGCGAACACAAAAGATTACAAATGTAATAGAACCCATTTTTGACAAGTGCGGTTTGACTTCGGTCCATTACGATATCTTCAGATCGCATCGCCAATGGATCTTCGCTTCCATTGTCATCTTCTCAATGGATCTTTTAGTGTTTCAAAGTTATCACATTGTCAATAACCAGAAGTAATTACGTCTGTTGCCATGTTTAATATAGTCTGTATTGGTTGACTTTAATCAATTTGGGCTTTTATCATTGTTCTTACATTTATTCACCTAATGGTAAAAATTTCTTAAATTTTTGTTCATATTTCCTTTGCAATTTTTTTCTCGAAATTATTTGAAACTTTGTAACTCAGTATACTTATCTACTATAATATAAATTACAAATATTAATTATATTTTATATAATAATTTTATACACAAATTTTATTTTATTGGTTATTACTGCTATGTATTATTTTATGTCTTATTATTCTGTATAAATTGACAACAATTTCAACGTTTTATCATTTCGCCATCGTAAGCTTCACTGCCCAAACTCCGCTCGTCGACGCCATTTTTAGTGTCCTAGAACGAGCGCTAACCTGCTCTCCTGACCTCTACACTACTTTTGGTACGAAAAGCTTATATCCAAAATAATGTTAATCATTGGATTATAATTTATAATTTACAAGATATCATTCACGTCAAATTTTGCCATTTTTTAGGTTGCTAGATTTACCGTAGGGACTTCTCATACAGGACCGAATGTAAAGGTGTTGTAGAATTACGCTGATGGGTCATGGAATGAAGAGATTACCCTATTTTGTAGGTCGCTAGATTTACCGTAGGGACTTCTTATACAGGACTGAATGTAAAGGTGTTGTTGAATTACGCTGATGGGTCATGGAATGAAGAGATTACCCTATTTTGTAGGTCGCTAGATTTACCGTAGGGACTTCTCATACAGGACTGAATGTAAAGGTGTTGTAGAATTACGCTGATGGGTCATGGAATGAAGAGATTACCCTATTTTGTAGGTCGCTAGATTTACCGTAGGGACTTCTTATACAGGACTGAATGTAAAGGTGTTGTTGAATTACGCTGATGGGTCATGGAATGAAGAGATTACCCTATTTTGTAGGTCGCTAGATTTACCGTAGGGACTTCTCATACAGGACTGAATGTAAAGGTGTTGTAGAATTATGCTGATGGGTCATGGAATGAAGAGATTACCCTATTTTGTAGGTCGCTAGATTTACCGTAGGGACTTCTCATACAGGACCGAATGTAAAGGTGTTGTTGAATTACGCTGATGGGTCATGGAATGAAGAGATTACCCTATTTTGTAGGTCGCTAGATTTACCGTAGGGACTTCTCATACAGGACCGAATGTAAAGGTGTTGTTGAATTACGCTGATGGGTCATGGAATGAAGAGATTACCCTATTTTGTAGGTCGCTAGATTTACCGTAGGGACTTCTCATACAGGACCGAATGTAAATGTGTTGTTGAATTACGCTGATGGGTCATGGAATGAAGAGATTACCCTATTTTGTAGGTCGCTAGATTTACCGTAGGGACTTCTCATACAGGACCGAATGTAAAGGTGTTGTTGAATTACGCTGATGGGTCATGGAATGAAGAGATTACCCTATTTTGTAGGTCGCTAGATTTACCGTAGGGACTTCTCATACAGGACCGAATGTAAAGGTGTTGTTGAATTACGCTGATGGGTCATGGAATGAAGAGATTACCCTATTTTGTAGGTCGCTAGATTTACCGTAGGGACTTCTCATACAGGACTGAATGTAAAGGTGTTGTAGAATTACGCTGATGGGTCATGGAATGAAGAGATTACCCTATTTTGTAGGTCGCTAGATTTACCGTAGGGACTTCTCATACAGGACCGAATGTAAAGGTGTTGTAGAATTACGCTGATGGTTCATGGAATGAAGAGATTACCCTATTTTGTAGGTCGCTAGATTTACCGTAGGGACTTCTCATACAGGACTGAATGTAAAGGTGTTGTAGAATTACGCTGATGGGTCATGGAATGAAGAGATTACCCTATTTTGTAGGTCGCTAGATTTACCGTAGGGACTTCTCATACAGGACCGAATGTAAAGGTGTTGTAGAATTACGCTGATGGGTCATGGAATGAAGAGATTACCCTATTTTGTAGGTCGCTAGATTTACCGTAGGGACTTCTCATACAGGACCGAATGTAAAGGTGTTGTAGAATTACGCTGATGGGTCATGGAATGAAGAGATTACCCCATTTTGTAAGACCGAGTTACTCCGGCGTTAAATCGAAAGGTATTGTAGAACTGCGCCAATGGGAATTATTTAATAGTTACTTGTTCTAAAAAACCGAGGGAAAAATTTTGGTGCACAATTAAATGATCCTTCTGTAAAAATATTTTCAATTTTATACAAATAGGCTACTCTAAACTGATTTCAGGGCAGAAAAAAACCAATATTTTTATCAGTAATGTTTAGTAAAAACTATTCTTACTTTGGCTTTACTTTGTTTTATTACTTTTCAGTGCTTCATTGACGTCAATTACGCATTTCGGTAGAGGTGGAAGATTATTTCTTTTAGTTTACGAAGATTATTTCCTTCGTCTACGGTTTTGTCCTGTCGAGTCGGTCTGATACCGCAGCTTCGGGAAAGGACATAATTTTCTTCCTTATCACCTTTGTAGGCATTTTGAGAACACTTCTCGTTCACTTAAAATATATTTTCCCTTCTAACTATACACTTTTTTTCTTTCTTTTTTTTACATAGATTCCATAACCGGTTTAGCGTATGAAATTATTTATGGATTTAAGGATTGATAATTCTGAGTTATACATTTTGTATCCACCTCCTTCCCTAGAGACTAAATCCTTTTTTAGTTACAACAAAGCAATTTAAAATTTTATCTAATCAGATTAATATCTGTGAAAACATTAAGTCAAATTTATGGAGATCGTAAAACGAACGAAATTAAAAGATTGAACAATATAAACAGTGAATATAAAGTCTCTGGGAGATATTTGAAACCATAAAATTCCTTTATGAAAGTACTGCACCTGTTGTCTAGGCTTAGTAAACTGTAAACAGGTTTATTAAGCTAAAGACTTATAGGAAGATCCTGTACTTAGTGGAGAGTCTGACTACAAGAAAACAAACAAATTGATAGTCGTCATCATGGTATTTACCCAGCCCCATCATACAATGTAATACAAGTGTAATTCTCAAAGTGTAATTCTGAAAAATTAGTTTTTTAGGAAAATTAAACTATATTAGTATCCAGTAGAGTAAGTTTGTTTAAAACACGAGTTACACAGGTGTATTGACTTCGGTTAGGCCCTAACGATCCTCGTAGATGTGTCCATATTAAAATTTAGAATTTTTATAGAGTTTTACATCAACGTCGAACAACACTATCGGATTTTGTTTTTATGAACCTATCACGCTTTCTCTTACACATTCATGATTACAGCTTCTAGAGATTATGTTTATGTTAATTGTTGTAGCTCGACAGTAATGATAAGCTGGGATGGTAGCAAGAGATTTTAGAACAAACCTTTTGATTTAGTCTGTCACATGACACATTAAAACCTGACTAAAGGTTGTTAAGAAAATGTTTTAAGATCTATAAGAGTTGTGACAAATTACACTCTCAAATAAAATTATCAATATATTAAAAAAGAGGAGATAAAAAAGGGTTTATTGTAAATGAAAGGAAATGCATAAGAATGTCAAACCCAGAAATCAAAAGAGCACTACGGAACTTGACAGTTTGTGAAATGAGGCTTAGTTTCTTGTTTTATCTATTTGAGAGCAATGATGTATAATGACATGAGTAGAAGGATAAGGAAACTATACAGGCAGAGAATTGTGGATGTTATACAAATAAGCTGTTATTTAAGAATCAACTTTCTACAAGATATATTCTACTTGAAGGTGAAACTATACCAAACATTGTTGCGATATACACTTAGAATATTTGAAAGACGTATAGTATGGAATATATATGACTCTAAGATAAGATGATGACTGGGCTAAAAGCCGAAAAGGTTAATTGAATATTAGGATGTGTTTCGATTTGTGAAGTTTAGAAAATAATGTAGTTTGGACATGTGCAGAAAATGGCGGAAGACCGAATGCTCACAAGAATCCTATGAGAAATGATTCATCACACAAGACGAAAGGACAGAACAAAACAAAACTTACATAAATGGATGGTTGATGCAACGCTTGTGGATATAAGTTGAAGGATTAATGAGTTGAAATACAGACAGGAATATTGGAGGCTGATTGTGAAGGAGGGGAAAGTCCCCCAAGGGCTTTAGGGATAGAGAAGAAGAAGATTACAAAAGTATACACATTCTTTGTAAAATAGAATTTACGAAAGTTTTTATAATTACATAATCTAAAACCTATATTTATTATAACGTTTAAGACGCTCTCTCTTCTTTTATTTTTATTAGTTATTTGCTACACGTTGGTCGCTTAAATATAGGAAAACTCTCCTATATTTCTTTTTACTATTTATTAATATTATTATTATTCATTTGGTTATTAGTTCGTTAGTTATTTGACAATTGATTAAAATAATAACACTCAAAACATGTGGGATTATAACTCAATTTTAATTAAACATATTGAATAATTAACTCTTTTAAATATTAATTTTTAATCATTTAAAACATAATTTTTTACCTTGATGCTCAAAATATTACTGATTAATATCTTATTCTACAATTTTATACTACGGCTTAAACTAGGTACATCTTCACTATAAATTCTTATCCTAAACAACTTAGTCTAAAACAAGGAATTTAAGAATGCATCAATTTAATTTGTATTTAATTTTGACTCTAATTTTAATTAGCTTTATTAAATATTTGCTCCGGCTAACTGAAGGTTATTTACTTGAATTTAATTTAAATCTCTATTGGGGTTCGTTGGTTCTTAGGTGGCTATAATTTATTTTATTATTACAAAAAACAAAATTTGGTGGTAATTTATAAAATGTATTGTCCTTTAAGTTCTACTTATCAATTGACGTGTTCCTTTCCAGTTTTTTTGGGTTGTTCTCGTTCCGTGGTTCTCTCGAAGATTGCGTGATGGTTGGATGGTTTGCCTCTCCCGTAGATGATCCCAATCGCGGGTTACACCTTTCTTCACTCACTCTTGCGACTATGATGCTTTTAATTCTTACGGCGATACTTCTTCTCACTGATTTAATTTTAATACGACGATGACTCCTTAAACTTCACACTTATCTCACTTAACGACCACGAAGACTTCTTATACTTTAATACGACGATTCTTTTAGTTTTTAAAACGACGGATAACTTTTTATTGACTTTTATAAACTTAACAGTTCTATTAAAAAAGAAAAACGACGAATAGGATAGGCAAAGTCCTTCACAAACACTTAACTCTTTCGATCAGGAGAAACACTTCCCCGGAACAACCTTCTAATACGACGTCGGAACCAAAATACCTAAAAAGAACCACGTGTCCTCCCTTTTTACCCTTATTTATAAGTTCTCCTCTTTTTAAAACAGCGTCATGATGCTCTTCTTCCATTGGTTAGTTTTAATTTTTGGACGTTATTTCTGAACTGGTTCACTTGCTCTGATTGGCTTGTTACAATTTGTTTCGGTATTAAAAGCTTAATTTTGATGGATCTTGTGTGACGGTTTGGGTGCGTTGTTTCCCTGTTGAAACATTTTTTTATGTCCGTCAATCCTTTCATGTCTTGACGATTTATGGCCTGCCGGGTACTGACCTTTGGAGCTTTCTATTTCGGTATGTTATATAAGTCCCCAAAATTTTAAAATTTTCAATTTAATTAAAATTCTAAAATTTGATACACCCTTAATTTCCTTTTACAACTATTATATTACTTACTAATTAATTCACACATATTTGTTTTCTTAATCTAATCATGTAATTACCTACTTAACTTTAAAATTCATATCTTTCTAACAACGTTTAATATTTACAAACTACCCTTTAAACATAAAACCTATCGATCGGTTGTTTACATTTGTCTATCGTCTCTTTAAACTTAAAATTTATGACCGTGTCAACCTTTTCTATACTAACAATAACCCCAGGAATTTGACCTACAGACTGACTTCTATTATGGTTAACCGAACAATGCCCTTTCTTTTATACACTACCCTTCCTTTTAAAACAATTTATCGTAAGACTATCTCTATTTTGTTTAAATTTATTTATCTAGAATAAAAAAAAAAACTTTATTATTATTTATCTTTATGTGTTATATTTCTTAATTACCCTACAATTAAATATTCCCCTAATTTTATTTTTATCTCCAATCTTGCCTACCTTGTATGTGGTTTTCCCGTACTTTTCAATTACTTCATACGGCCCCTCGTATAATTCGCAGAACTTATGATACCTTATGTTTTGTCAGAAATTCTAATCCTATAATGCACTCTCTTATTAAGCCTGGGACGATTATAAAATGCATGTTGATATTTTCGTTCCCAATTCTAACACTAATAATTATTTGTTTTTTTTTTTATACTCTTGGAACGCAGACCAACGGCTCCAATTACCTTCACTCCAGCTACAGGTAACTCCTCACAGTTCCCAAATTTAGATCTACTTTGATTATAAAATTCTTCAGACATTGAATTTAATTCGCACCCTGTATCTATTAATGCCAAAATTGATACCTGGTCATTTATGCAAATTTTTATTTCAGGACAACTGTTAGGTTCAGAAAATTTTGTGTCGGAATCCTCCGATTCTTCTAAATATTCCCTAATATCTGCAAATACTGTATTTATTATTAATTTATCTTCATTATTGTGTTTACTTAAGAGTTGTCTGCCCCTTCCCCCATGTCATTGTGAATTGTCTTGTTTTTGTCGGCTAGTCCCCTCACCATTCTGTGTTTCTCTTTTCCCGTAATATGTCGGTCCTCTGTTTTTAAATTTATTATACCCTGTCGTCCAGTGACCTGGATGTCTGTCTCTATTGTCCCTGCTTTCATAATGGTTGTTTTTGTTTGGAGATTCTTGTCGATTGTGGGGTTCCCTAAAGTTGGTAGGTGGTAACGGTACATTCTTGAACTCCATTATTAACTTTATGAACTCGGTCTTCGTTGCAATACCCCTCGTAATAACGGCGACCAACGTTGTTGGGTGAAAATGCTTTGCAATTTTATGGACTAACTGTACCTCAGTAAGACGCGGCTCGAGGGATCCAGATTCCAATAGAATGTTCTCTACGTAACTTACTGTCTGTTCATTAATTGGTCCTTTATATCTTCCGAATTCTAACCTATCTCTTATCTCCCCCTGTATGATCTCGTTAAAGTACTTTTCTTTAAATATGTGTTCGAACTCACTGAAACTCTTGATATCTTCGCGATGCAACTGCCACCATATAAATGCGCCATCCTTTAAATATTTGTCTATCCAATTTACGTTTTCTTCCCCATAATATTCTTTCATTTCTTTTAAGGTTTTTAAAAATTGCATTGGGAATCTTTCCCTCCCCGTAAAGTTAATATTTCTCATAATTTCCGGCTCCTTTATCACTTCTCTATTTTTAATTTTATTCAAACGCGTATTTACTTCTGTAATCCTTGTCTGCAACTCCTTTGTTTTTTCTACGTATTCCCTAACCTGGTCATTTGTCTCTGAATATTTATTTTGAATTTCGACATAGCTATTTTCGTTTATTTTTGTCTCTAAATCTGTGGTCCTAATTTCTAGTCCTACAATTTGTGTCCGGGTGCCCTGTTTATTTTCTTCGATTTTCCGATCTAACTGAACTTCTACATTTTGAATTTTCTCTCCCACTTCGTTAATTTTGCTATCGACGGTCCTTATCTTATTATCTATGGCTGAACATTTCCCCTTTATAGATTTTTCTAATTTTTCCTCCACGGCTTTACTGGCTAATTTAATTTCTTCCCTAATCTCTTGAATTTTAAGGTTAACTGCTCCAATTATCTCTGCCTTATTTGATTCTAACAACGTTTTCATACTTTCTATAGATTCTGCTTT
>OY740769.1:40648518-40779661 GCA_963513935.1 Aphrophora alni
TAGATACGTACAGAATTATTTGTTGTTAATATTATTAGTAATAATTATTGTATATTTGTTAGTTTATTTGATTTAACTGTATAAAAAAATTGTCACTCAAAAGCTCATAATCGACAATGGTTGAAGTAATAACCAAAACAAAACTGTTTTCCTAAACGAAAGAGGACATAATACCACTGTGAGCATTACATTAAATGTATTTATCATACTTCAGTATGCTTTATAATAACACAATCTATTACAGTAGGATCTATTGGTTGTTAAAAGTAGGATTCCAATATTACAACAATTTGGGAATACTGTAATACTGAAGAGATTCGTTACTGGATCGCCTAATATGTTCACGTGGAATGAATGTCTGATCTGGAGGGGAGAGAAGCACATTTAATATTGGGAACGTGGAAATATGTTTTTATCGTTGCACATAAATATGATATTTTTATAGAAAATAACTTTCTGTTTTGAAAATATAAGTAAGTAACAGTAAGTTTTGCAGAAAGACATGTGTGAAATCTGCCATATATTATTTAATATTCTAGTAAAATTTGGGTAACTAATAAATTTAAACAAAAGGTACAAAAACAAAACACAAACATTCTTACATAACCGTCCATATAAACTAATAACAATGAAAAAAACTATTCTTCGAAAAGAAAACCTGAATAAACAGTAACTTCTTGTATCTCCTAAGCAATTCAATGTCATGTGGTATGGTTACGAGACTGTAAAATGAGAACCTACCTTCATTCCCATACACTTGATCAAGCCATGAATATAGCCAAAATATGCCGACATACCAAATTGATCAATATCGGTTAACTCGTTCGTTCTACAACACAGACGAGAGATTTTTTTACCCATCACATAACGTCCTATATAGGTATGTGAGAAAATAAAAAACAATGTTGACTATTATTTTTGTAATTTTCAATTCTTATTCCTTGAAATCGCATCTATCTTGAGTTGTGACGATATTTATATTTTTCTAACTCACACAATACTAAATTATTTTGATTTGTTTTTTATGAAAACTCTAATTTTTAATTTTATTGTTGTTTTCTTTGTATAATTAAAAAAAAAACATAGTTTGTTAAAGTTTTCAGTAATTGCTTTTCATCCTTAATTTATTAAATTTGGGGTAAGAGTAGTAAATGATAATAAATCATCATTGTTATTTTTAAGAATAAATTATTACTCTAAATCATAATAAGTATCAAACACAAAATACAAATAAGCTTGAACCAACCGAAAGAGTATTTCAACTCTTCTAGAAATTAACTTTTATTCACATGGTCTATGTTGGCCTTTTGTTTATTTGATCTGGGGAGAAAATTAATATATTTGTTTTCTATGCTCTGCTACCATAATTATCCCTGTAAAATCTAAAAAGTCGTATTTTGTGTATGATTGTGAAATATTTTACAGCATATTTTTCTTTATATCTTTCATAAAGCATAGACGATCACAAAACATTACAAATGTAATAAAACCCATTTTTGACAAGTGCGGTTTGACTTCGGTCCATTACGATATCTTCAGATCGCATCGCCAATGGATCTTCGCATCCATTGTCATCTTCTCAATGGATCTTTTAGTGTTGCAAAGTTATCACATTGTCAACAACCATTAGTCCACTCGAAGTAATTACGTTTGTTGACACGTTTAATATAATGTGTACTGTTTGACTTTAATGAATTTGGGCTTTTATCATTGTTCTTACATTTTTTCATCTAATCGTAAAAATTTCTTAAATTTTTGTTCATATTTCCTTTGGAATTTTTCTCTCGATACTGCTATGTATTATTTTATGTCTTATTATTCTGTATAAATTGACAACAATTTCAACGTTTTATCATTTCGCCATCGTAAGCTTCACTGCCCAAACTCCGCTCGTCGACGCCATTTTTAGTGCCCTAGAACGAGCGCTAACCTGCTCTCCTGACCTATACACTACTTTTGGTACGAAAAGCTTATATCCAAAATAATGTTAATCATTGGATTATAATTTATAATTTACAAGATATCATTCACGTCAAATTTTGCCATACGTTGCTAGAGTTACCGAAGGGACTTCTTATACAGGACTGAATGTAAAGGTGTTGTAGAATTACGCTGATGGGTCATGGAATGAAGAGATTACCCTATTTTGTAGGTCGCTAGATTTACCGTAGGGACTTCTCATACAGGACCGAATGTAAAGGTGTTGTAGAATTGCGCTGATGGGTCATGGAATGAAGAGATTACCCTATTTTGTAGGTCGCTAGATTTACCGTAGGGACTTCTCATACAGGACCGAATGTAAAGGTGTTGTAGAATTACGCTGATGGGTCATGGAATGAAGAGATTACCCCATTTTGTAAGACCGAGTTACTCCGGCGTTAAATCGAAAGGTATTGTAGAACTGCGCCAATGGGAATTATTTAATAGTTACTTGTTCTAAAAAACCGAGGGAAAAATTTTGGTGCACAATTAAATGTTCCTTCTGTAAAAATATTTTCAATTTTATACAAATAGGCTACTCTAAACTGATTTCAGGGCAGAAAAAAAACCAATATTTTTATCAGCAATGTTTAGTAAAAACAATTCTTACTTTGGCTTTACTTTGTTTTATTACTTTTCAGTGCTTCATTGACGTCAATTACGCATTTCGGTAGAGGTGGAAGATTATTTCTTTTAGTTTACGAAGATTATTTCCTTCGTCTACGGTTTTGTCCTGTCGAGTCGGTCTGATACCGCAGTTTCGAGCAAGGACATAATTTTCTTCCTTATCACCTTTGTAGGCATTTTGAGAACACTTCTCGTTCACTTAAAATATATTTTCCCTTCTAACTATACACTTTTTTTCTTTCTTTTTTTTACATAGATTCCATAACCGGTTTAGCGTATGAAATTATTTATGGATTTAAGGATTGATAATTCTGAGTTATACATTTTGTATCCACCTCCTTCCCTAGAGACTAAATCCTTTTTTAGTTACAACAAAGCAATTTAAAATTTTATCTAATCAGATTAATATCTGTGAAAACATTAAGTCAAATTTATGGAGATCGTAAAACGAACGAAATTAAAAGATTGAACAATATAAACAGTGAATATAAAGTCTCTGGGAGATATTTGAAACCATAAAATTCCTTTATGAAAGTACTGCACCTGTTGTCTAGGCTTAGTAAACTGTAAACAGGTTTATTAAGCTAAAGACTTATAGGATGGTCCTGTACTTAGTGGAGAGTCTGACTACAAGAAAACAAACAAATTGATAGTCGTCATCAAGGTATTTACCCAGCCCTATCATACAATGTAATACAAGTGTAATTCTCAAAGTGTAATTCTCAAAAGTTAGTTTTTTAGGAAATATTAAACTATATTAGTATCCAGTAGAGTAAGTTTGATTAAAACACTAGTTACACAGGTGTATTGACCTCGGTTAGGCCCTAACGATCCTCGTAGATGTGTCCATATTAAAATTTAGAATTTTTATGATTTCATTTTTATAGAGTTTTACATCAACGTCGAACAACACTATCGGATTTTGTTTTTTTGAACCTATCACGCTTTCTCTTGCACATTCATGATTACAGCGTCTAGAGATTATGTTTATGTTAATTGTTGTAGCTCGACAGTAATGATAAGCTGGGATGGTAGCAAGAGATTTTAGAACAAACCTTTTGATTTAGTCTGTCACATGACCACATTAAAACCTGACTAAAGGTTGTTAAGAAAATGTTTTAAGATCTATAAAAGTTGTGACAAATTACACTCTCAAATAAAATTATCAATATATTAAAAAAGAGGAGATAAAAAAAGGGTTTATTGTAAATGAAAGGAAATGCATAAGAATGTTAAACTCAGAAATCAAAAGAGCACTACGGAACTTGACAGTTTGTGAAATGAGGCTTAGTTTCTTGTTTTATCTATTTGAGAGCAATGGTGTGTAATGACATGAGTAGAAGGATAAGGAAACTATACAGGCAGAGAATTGTGGATGTTATACAAATAAGCTGTTATTTAAGAATCAACTTTCTACAAGATATATTCTACTTGAAGGTGAAACTATACCAAACATTGTTGCGATATACACTTAGAATATTTGAAAGACGTATAGTATGGAATATATATGACTCTAAGATAAGATGATGACTGGGCTAAAAGCCGAAAAGGTTAATTGAATATCAGGATGTGGTTCGATTTGTGAAGGTTTAGAAAATAATGTAGTTTGGACATGTGCAGAAAATGGCGGAAGACCGAATGCTCAGAAGAATCCTATGAGAAATGATTCATCACACAAGACGAAAGGACAGAACAACATAAATGGATGGTTGATGCAACGCTTTTGGATATAAGTTGAAGGATTAATGAGTTGAAATAGAGACAGGAATATTGGAGGCTGATTGTGAAGGAGGGCAAAGTCCCCCAAGGGCTGTAGGGATAGAGAAGAAGATGATTACATAAGTGTACACATTCTTTGTAAAATAGAACTTACGAAAGTTTATATAATTACATAGTCTAAAACCTATATTTATACTTATTGTTGTGAAACAGGTTACTGGACGTAGATTTGTAGGAATTATAGATTTTCGTTTATTTTTCTAGGATACATTTAACTGTTACAATAATTTCAAGATTGCAAATTTACATTTTAAACATTCATTTTTTTAATCTAGTGTAGATATTTTGAATTAAACTAAAAAGTATACGGACCTTTCCGTAAATTGCTCACCTAATAAACCTGTCTACAAGTTTACTACCCTCTTAACTAAGCTTGGGAAGCAGGTGCTGTACCTTTATAGAGGCTTTTTATGCCTCTAAATACTCCTCCTAAGCTATATAATATACACTGTTTATACAAAGTAAATCTTTTAATTAAGTTCATTTAATTATCTCCGTAAATTTCGTTTACATCCGTCTATATAATAAAAAACTAAAACTTTAAATTGTTTAGTCATACCTCAGTTTTATTGGTTAAGTTTCCTTTTAAAGGGAAAGGCTATTTGTTTGATTTAATTTGTTATTACTATTATAACAATTATATTACTATATATATATATATAAGTTATATATATATATATATATATATATATATATATATATATATATATATATATATAGAGAGAGAGAGAGAGAGAGAGAGAGAGAGAGATTGTAAACAGTTTTAACAAAAAACATGTGCGTATTTTAGTCGATGTTAAGAGATGTTTGTTGGGCGGGTAATACACAGCGACTAGAGTAAACACATATTGCCAAATAAATGTCAAATAGAATGAAACTAGACCACCCAGATTAGTTAGGCGCGAACCACATTCAATTAATTGTAGTATAATGATCAATTTAGAAGAAACCTCAAAGGGCAAACAAATTAACGTTGGAACTAATATATTAATGAGCATGTTACGATGTAACACTAACAGCTTGTTAAATTTGTGACGTAGTAAAAAAAAGAACAATAAACAGAAATCTTGGAAAGGATTCAAGACGCCAAAACGATAAAACTTCCACTCTCTACTACCCAATACTGAGTTCAGTGATTTACTTTTATCCGTAAATAAGTGTAACATTTAACCGTATAAAATATATTGCCAATGAAATGACAGATTTTTCTCTCTCTCAAATGAACGTATTATAGAGAAAGTTTAGTTATAGGTCAAAATCAATGTTAGCTAACCTAATGTCCAATAGGAGGACAGATGACCAAATGTGGTTATTGACATAAGTTTTGACTATATTTCTAAAGTTTTTGAAAATTGTTGATAATACAAAATTGGGGGTAGCTGAATCATAATATAAAAACATAAAGTTACATCTTTAAGTTATTGATTTTAACGCTAATACGTTTTTAAAAAGAAAGTTTTGAAAATACAATAATATTTCAAGTGAAAAATATACGACATAGATTGGGAATCGAACCCAGGATCTTTGGCTTTACGCGCCAATGCTCTACCAACTAAGCTATCCTAGTCACTCCCATCACAGGGCGTAGACTTCTCACTTAAACTTTGCTTTATTACTGCAATTTTTGAGTTACCAAATTAATGACTTCGCATATGGGATATTGAAATTAATTTTTACTCATTTTGCAGCCCTTACGTATGTATTTATTAATTTATAATTGGGGGGGGGGGAATCCTTATTTCATTTTTGTAGTAGAAATTGAAATACCAATCAGGAAGTAGGCCTATCCAGATGCTCTGATTTTGATTGAAGTTGAATAGACTTGCTTTGTCAATGGTTTTATCTGTAATAAATTTTTAATGAATTAAGTGTACATGTTCTGTTAAATTTATTGTATAAGGATTTTTGACCCATTAATAAAACTACACACAGCGTAAAAATTACAAACATCAAATAGAGCCGAAGACGTACACTGATAATCTGAAAAAGAAATATTTGTGTGCCAACGAGATAGTTACCTAATGGTTTATTCATATGTTAACAACATTTTTTCCATCTCTCAAGAGTTTCCTGCATGCTCATACAGTTTATACTTAAGGAAAATTAAAGGGAAATATTTCAACCTTCCATAAGGAACAGGAATAATTATCATTTTCAAGGCTAATCACGTGTGTGTGTGTGTGTGTGTGTGTGTGTGTGTGTGTGAGAGAGAGAGAGAGAGAGAGAGAGAGAGAGAGAGAGAGAGAGAGAGAGAGAGAGAGCATAGCTACCTTTCCGGGTATATTCGCTCGCCCTGTAAAGTACTTATGGGGATGTTATCACTTGTGTGGATATCTCCAAAAGGGCTAGCGGGCTAATTCGAATATATATAGTACAAATATATACCTTTATACATATTGAGTCGAAAATAAAGATATTTTTCAATATCGCCAAATAGACTGTTTGGGACGAGAGACTTAGTTTTGGAGAGAGGCCACCAGGGCAAGGCTGAACGCTAGAATCTCTCCTAAGGGTTTTTGCCCTGTAGGTGACTTATGGGGCTCTTGAGTATAGGCCCTAATTGGTAGATTCAAATTTAGAAGAGAGTGTGGAAATATCTTATACCTTTGCGATACCAAAATATTTTACTTCAGACACCTACTTTTGTGTTTATGAAGGGTTCCGACCTTGATACATTGTTGCCAGATGGGACATATCCTGTGTTGCCGTCAAGTGCAAGTCCTTTCAGATTTCGGTCCGACTGTATTTCTCAATTCATCAATTTCAGATATATGATTGCTGTGTTATCTTAATGCTACGAACCATACATCTCTAAGATTACAAATAGAGAAGTTACTGTCAACAAATATAATTTCGAAAAATGTTTACAATTTGCAATATCAAACTCTTATGATCACGTCCATTGTTCATGTCCTCTTTTTAACTGTGGCTCACGGAAACGACATTTTTTAGTGCAGATTGCGACGAATACGATTTGGTCTTATGACAGCTACTTCCAATTTTCAAGTTAAAGAAAAAAGAAGATTTATAGAAAACATATATCCACATAACAAATTTTATCAATTTTTAGAGCACGGAAAGTAATTGTTTGCACAGACGACAGACAGACCAAATTCGTAATAATTACTTTTTTTGACTCAGGGTACATCAAATCTGATATATAACACACTCGGTTAGTGCAGATTTTAAATTAATTAACAGCTCCCAGCGAAATTTTTAGGGTTTTTTTTTTTTTTATGGCGGCGACTTCTCTAAATTTAGAGTTTGCAAACAAATGAAAGCACTTGTCAGGTGTGACCAAAACAGTCAATGGTTCAAATTAAAACTAATACTCTCGTGAGGGTTGTACAACAGACGACAGACAGACATCAATCCATATTTAGGCTCCGGACTTCAGAACGGATAAATCCGTAGAAATAGACATTTATTTTTTGTAAATAACTTTCTTTAATCTAAGTATATGAGAGAAAGTAAAAATATTAATAAATATTTGAACACTGGACCTACATCAGAAACATAAGAGATCCTAAGCCTGTGTTTTATCCTCCGTCAAAATATCAAACTAACAGAACACTAACCGAATTCATAAAACTATTAATAACGTAATTGGACTTATAAATACAATTCACAAAGGGTATAAGCTTACAAAGTACATTTAAAATTACATAAAATATTATTGAAAATTAAACATGTTTTCTTTTCTTTTTCAATTTCCTTTCATTACACTTTATTTATTTTTTTGTATTTATTTTAATATTATTAAATACAAATATATAAAATTACCGACACTTTTGAGTTAGCATAAAACATCTCAAAGTGTAACTATGAATAAAACAACGGAAAATACAAATAATAACTAATCTAGAAATTGGCAACATATGCTATGTAGAGTATACAAGATCCGCTTTAGTTGTATGTGTGACACCCACCTATCTTTCTATTTTTGGAAAGTTTTAGTTTTATCAAAAATCGTACCCTTCTCAAAACACACAACTTCCTACATTAACATCACCGGTAGCTATAGGCAGAGAATTTTTTATGATGTGTATTGATATTAATTATTTATGATTGTGGTAGATGTTACATGTCAATGCTGCATTGTTAGTTGTTCTCAGCGCTGTCTCCCAGTGGCACAGCTAAAGCGAATCCACTGTAAAACCATCCCTTAAACATAAATTGGATAGCGCTAATGGAAGTAGTAGTAGGATTATCATGGAGGAAAAGAAAATCTATTTAGGTAGGTATTGCAACTTACTACTTGACAAGTGCTGATATAAAGCGGCAATATTTATAACTAATAACTGTAGATAAACTATAAGAGGCGTGGAAAGGCGTGTCTAGTCAATTGATTGGACGACGTTGATACCATTAGCCGGCAAGTGCTGATATCATGTGGACTAAATTATAACTATTTTAACAATAAACGTCACACGTAAAACAGAAGAAAATGGCCGACTAGAATTGTTCGTGAGGAACGCATGTTTAATGTGAATTTGTTGTTTTAGAGCAGATGTCATCACCGACTTCTTTCGTTTACCAAACTGAATTTATATTTGTAAATTTTATATATTTATTAATTGTATATTCATTTGAATTTTTTATAGTTTTGTGGTTTGGCTTTAAAAAAATAATGTTATATTTAAATTAAAAATGATTTATTTAATAACTTTTCTATTTGAAGCTTCGTTGTTGCTGTCACTTACTTCTTTTCTAAAATTTTGTTTGTCAGTATTGTGTCATGTTTTCCCCATGGTCATGATTATATTATTAATATGGATTTGTTTTACGATGGATGTCGAATATCTTACACAGATGAATATTTGTCATAAAATGTCAATACAAATTGAATTGAAGATAAGCTTACTCAATAAATAATAAGGCAAAGAATTGTTAAGGGGCTAAGTGTACTTCAACCGCCATAGCTAAAGCGTCTCTTGTAGGTCGGTGGAAAATAGCGTCTCTATTGTATAGAAAATAAAGTGGAATTAGAATCTGTGTTTGTGTGTGAGTGAGAGAGAAGACTTTAGGAAGGACGGAAAGAGAATGAAAAAAATAGAGAGAGAGAGAGAGAGAGAGAGAGAGAGAGAGAGAGAGAGAGAGAGAGAGAGAGAGAGAGAGAGAGAGAGAGAGAGAGAGAGAGAGAGAGAGAGAGAGAGAGAGAGAGAGAGAGAGAGAGAGAGAGAGAGAGAGAGAGAGAGAGAGAGAGAGAGAGAGAGAGAGAGAGAGAGAGAGAGAGAGAGAGAGAGAGAGAGAGAGAGAGAGAGAGAGAGAGAGAGAGAGAGAGAGAGATAGTAAGGTGGAGATGATAAGACAATGAGATAGAAAAAGCGGCACAGTGAGGGAGAACGGACAAGAAAGAGAGTATTAGATTAAGAACGCTTCAGAGAGATAAAGAGATAAAAACAGTTATTGTGGGAGGGCAAGAATGAGGGAGAAAGAGACATGGAGAGAGAGAGAGAGATAATGAATGTATAATGATTTTATATTGGGGGGTGAATTAGAACCATCAGCGAAATTAATTGAGAGAAGGAGACAGAGAGAGTTTAAGATCGTAAAAAGTGCGTAAAAGTGGCCAGTGTTGGTAAAAGTGTGTCAAAGAGATAAACTTTTGAGGAGAGGGGGTAAAAAAGAGGAAGAAGATGTATAACTAAATACAATAAATTATTTCCTTTAAGTAAGCAACATTTGTGGGAAATTCAATCATCAAATACAGAAGCATTAGCCTAACCTTTTTAAGTTCTGTTGGACAAATTAGGTTTACATGTAAATTAAAGATGATTACTTAGTCATTGAAACATCATCTTATACGAAATAAATTTGTTGTTGTTGGAATTTGTATATTACCCCTTATTTGATCAAACTTCCTGGTTTTTAAAAGAGTTTCATCATTTCTGTAGGAATGGTTGGATTTAAAGATATTACTTACCCTCTAGGCCTATGTTACTAACTAGTATAGGGGAAGTTTGGTAAATGCAAAAATTGTAATTCCATTGAAAACACTTGTCGGGCATGACCAAAACATGTCTAAGGTCCAAATTAAAACTAATACCCTCGTGAGGGTTGTACAAAAGGCGACAGACAGACATCAATACACATTTGAACTCCGGTTTTTAGATCGGATAAATCCGCAGAAACAGACATTTATTTTTGTACATAACTTTCTTTAAACTGTGGTGCCATGGTGCCTGAGGGTTAGAGTGCAGTTCAATCTGATGGATAAGTTTCTTATATTACATCTCCATTTAGCCCTGTGGTCTTAACATTTAATAATAATAAAACAAATAATCTTATTAGAGTTTAATCAATGAATTGCATATTTTGTTCATTAAATGAATATCGTAATTTAATTTTAGGGGCGCATCCGAACTGAGCAACTTTTTTATGATCGTAAAGGGTCAAAGAAGGGTACTCTAATCCCAACATCCGAACTGAGCAACTTGCTCCTCCGGTAGACAAGCCGAGGGCAAGTAAGGGTGGCAAGTGAAGGAGGCCATAATCATGAACCATCGTCAGTGTAAAGAATCGGGAGGAAATCCATATCAAATATCCATACCTAACTAAACCTAACCCATCAAAGCTGGCAAAAAGAAAAATAGCTTTTTTACTTTTTACGAGCCTTGGTCTTAACCTGATTTAGTATATTGTAGTTGATAAGAATAGGTTTGTATGATAAGTGTTAAATAATTTCTTCACATTCTAAAATCTGTCAAGCGTGCGTCAAAGGTCTGCCGCTAGTTGCTCAGTTCGGACGTTGGTGGTCAGAACCCTTTTTGACATGTTGAGCCGAATTTTAGAAAGGTAACTTACCAAATGACGTAAACAGTCATGGTGATCACTGACAAAAAAGCCTCGGGCCCAGTTCTGCAACCAGTTTTGTTGCCGTTGGGCCACACCTGAAGTTGGCGACAAATCTTATGGAATGCTTTAATTTCATTGGATAATAAATTAGAAGAGCGGAACCCTTGTGATATGCCTAAGTCACATATTCACAGGGAAACTACAGCAGTTCCAAGTTTTTGCGTTTGCTTGATATCAAATAAAAATTGATTTTTAAAAGATTCATTCCTTTCCAAAAGCAATCTTTTGTATTTAGGTTATCACTCTCTGAGTTTCTTTACAAGTATGTATGGAACAACATTTACAGCCATACTCAATTTTAAATTCAAAACGGAAGTTTAAAAGAGAAATAAAAGAAATCTAAACAAATTAAAAATACTAACAAGTAACAATCTACTATGAAAGGTTAAGAGCATTGATATCTCACAGCTGATATGGTTCGTTATGAAAAGAAGGACGTTGATAACACGCAGCTGGTTTATATCTCTGCTACTACAAGGCGATAACGAATTATGATAGACTGACTCAGCAAGACTAAAGGTCAAGAATATATTATTTACTTATCAACAGAGATATCACGGTTCTTGTGTTTTCCAAACTTACAATTATTAAATTCTATTCTATCCATTATATTATAGTCACTATTACTTTTATTATTTCTATGTTGTATACCTGTTATGTACTATCTTATAAAATTATGCAATATTGGTGTACTATTATATTACAAAAGTTGATCAAATCGATGTATGTTCTATATGTATTATTTATATATTCATAATTATTATTTCAAGCTACACTTCAATGCTGCATTATTAGCTGTTCTCAGCGCTGTCTCCCACTCGCACAGCTAAAGCGATTCCACTGTATAACCAATCCATAAATATAAATTGGATAGCGTTAAATTAAGTAGTAGTAGGTTTAGTTATGGAGGAAAAGCAAATCTATTTAGGGACCCATTGAAACTTACTACTTGACAAGTGCTGATATAAAACGGAAATATTTAAAACTAATAACTGTAGATAAACTATAAGAGGCGTGGCAAGGCGTGTCCAATCACTTGATTGGACGACGTCGATACCAGTATCCAGGAAGTGCTGATATCGTGTGGACAAAATTAAAACTATTTTAACAATAAACGTCACACGTAAAACAGAAGAAAATGGCCGACTAAGATGGTTTGTGAGGAATGCATGTTTAATGTGAATTTGTTGTTTTAGAGCAGATGTCATCACCGACTTCTTTCGTTTACCAAACTGAATTTATATTTGTCAATTTTATATATTTATTAATTGTATATTCATTTGAATTTTTTATAGTTTTGTGGTTTGGCTTTAAAAAAATAATGTTATATTTAAATTAAAAATGATTTATTTAATAACTTTTCTATTTGAAGCTTCGATGTTGCTGTCACTTATTTGTTTTCTAAATTTTTGTTTGTCAGTAGGCCTATTGTGTCATGTTTTCCCAATGGTCATGATTATATTATATTATTAATATGGATTTGTTTATACGATGGATGTCTAATATCTTACACAGATGGATATTTGTCATAAAATGCCAATGCATATTGAATTGAAGATTCGCTCACTCTGAAATAATATTGAAAATAATTTGTTTCAGAGTATGTGCCATCTCCAAATTCATTGGTTCACCAAATTAAATTTATATTTGTAATTTTTATATTTATTAATTGTATAATTCTTTGAATTTTTAAATAGTGTTATAGTTTGGCTTTGTAGAAAATAATTTTACATTTAAATTGTAAATTTTTTTCTATTTTAAGCTTTGTTGTTGCTGTCACTTATGTGTTTTAAAAAAAATTGTTTGTCAGCATTGTTTCATGTTTTGCCAAGCCATGATTCTATTATATTATTAATGTGTAGTTGTTTAATCAATGGATGTCTAATATCTTACACAGATGAATATTCTTCTTAAAATGCCAATGCATATTGAATTGAAGATTCGCTCACTCTGAAATAATTTTGCGTAATGAACTGATAAGGAGATAAGTATACGTCAACCGCACAGCTAAAGCGTCTTTATTGTAGGATGGTCCATATACAGAAGAAAACTATAAACACTTGCACAAACACATTTATTAATCATTAAACCATCTTCACTAAACTTTAGTTATTTGTTACTACAGATCAATGAAACTAGAGAACCTATCGGTGATATCACAAACTAACTAGTAATATCGCAATTATACAGATAAAAACTAACCCTCAATATATCAACTTAAAAGTGGTAAGCTAAATTAATTATTTAGAACAGTTCAGTTCCTTCTTGTTTTCATTCACCTAAAACACTTCAAGAGAATGTATTGCATGGTAAACAAAATTCATATTCAGATTTTCGTGTATCTGAGTAGAAAAAATGTTTTTATTTCATCCCACATACGTATTATAAGAAAATGTTATGAGATGGGTCAAACAATTACTGTATTAAAAATGTAATGTAAATGTATTACAATGTATTAAAAATAAACAAAACATAAATTATTGACATAAAAAGTACAAAGGTTATACTGAAAGGCCTTATCGTGTATAGGTAGATATAATATTAGACTATTCAAAATTTTAATTGAATTATTTTGAATATTTTCCAAACTATTTGTAAACATGTTACCGGGTTCGGGAACAGTATTGCAGGCGCTAAAGTGGGTTTAATGTTGTGGAAGTGAGAGATGTAAAGCCGCCTTTGTATAAAATATAGAGAGGACTGAAAATTATAACAAGAGTTAAGAAATCTTTTATTTTAATAATGTGGATTAAATATATGTAATAAGTAGTAATATTTAAAAGTGACTTATTTAAGAAGCAGTTTAAAAAATGTACTGTGCTTTTATCAAATGTAATAGATGAAATAACATAGTAAATAATAATATAGGCTATTGTTTTATTCCCTAAGTTAACAAAGCTCTGAATTGTGTCTTATTTTAACAATGGTTAAATCTGTTACATTTACAAGTAGCCACACTGAATACATAGAACTATGACCAAATTACAAGTGCAAATAATTGTAAATTTATTATATACTTCATTTGAATATTACGCCATATTCGATTTATGAAAATCCTTTCTTTTGTGGTTTATTATTTAATTTGTTTTCAATTTAGTAACACAGAACAAAAACTAAGTTAAAAAAAAATCCTGTCATTAATTTTTATAAGATTATTTAATATCATCTAGCAGTATGGCTTATATTGTGTTCAGTTGTTTTTGTGATATAAGGTAAGCAGTTCTTGTGATATATTCAACTTACATTTTTATAGGTACCAAACTTAAAATCAACAAGCTACTACACGTTAAAACAAAATATTGTTTTTTTTTTGTCAATTCTCGTAATATTACTATTTATGATGTTAATGTATAACTCTTAGACTTATCTGGTTGAATACTAAATCCTAAGCCTTACAGATTACATATTCTGTTTACGGTATGTCTACATTTTCTTCTTAAATATATCATTACTTTGTGTGGTTCTCTGAACAGTAAACTTTGCTTTTTCAGCATAGATCAATAAATTGTTCTTGTAAACTCAATTTGCCTACTGACTAAGGCGCAATGCGATACATCACAATATTGATAGCAGTAAATTTGACCACATCTACTGTAGATATGAACAAAACACTATCCATAGGGAGAAATAATGAAAGTTAAATTCTTTAACGGTGGCTTATTTCTTGAGATTGTGCTTTACTATTAGTTGGAAGCATTGTGGTATTACATATTAAGGTAATAACGATGTATGTTTAAATCTTAGAATGGTTAATGAAATATTTAAGAAATACACAATTTGTGTTTCTTGGTGGCTAATAGTCCGATTCGTTGGGAGCGCAAAAGATCTAACTACTGTTTATATTTTAAACTAATTTATTGATGGATTAATGGATCATCTTCTTTTCATAATTGAGAGAGTTGATTTTTTAAAGCACAATGTTCTGTTATGATACCATTCCCAGATTCTTTCTTACTAATCCTATGAAGCCACCTTCCTATTAATTAATAAATTCTATTTAGGTATTTGATTGTTTACAATCTTTTCTGTATTTTTCTGATGCAAATGTATCTTACTAGATCAGCTAGCAATCTTAGTTGGTCGGTCATGAGAATACTATTGCCGGTTCAAGACCTTCAAAAGGAGTTGATGATCATACTCTGGCCAACTGTTTTACTTTTTTATTTCTAGCAACTCCAGAATGTGACCTTCTTGATTAGTACATCTTTACAGTAAACTATTAATGTGCAAACCATTATGTCACTTCAAATCCCTCAGTATGTTTGGATATCTCAGTAGAAACTAACGTTTGTTTTTTTGAAAAAAAAAAAACTTGTATACAAGATCTGTATATTTTATAAAAGCCTAGACTCGATTCCATCTGGTGTGTTTTGGTTTTATGATAGTTACTTCCATATTTTGAGTTAATATCAAATGGAAAAAAAAATTAACGATATGGCCAACATTGCCACGATGTTAATTTAAGGTAGTTAAATAGTTTTAGGATTAACCAGAGTCTTCACACACTGTCTCAAGAATGTTTTTAACATTTTTAAATCTAAAATTAGTTTTTGACATCTACTACATAGTTGACCACTTTATATTCCAAAAAATAGAG
Organism: Aphrophora alni; assembly: GCA_963513935.1. NCBI lineage: Eukaryota > Metazoa > Arthropoda > Insecta > Hemiptera > Aphrophoridae > Aphrophora > Aphrophora alni. Next base: position 40,664,360 of record OY740769.1, read on the forward strand.
AGTAAACTCAACATTTTTTTATGAAGATATTTTAATGAAATTTATAATATTGATATATTTCAAGGAACTTTTTTATAAGATTAATTTTTCCAAGACATTGGAATGTCACGTGGTGAACACTTATTATGATTTATTACAAGGTTTCCTCTTTCATTAGGAATGAGGAAACAAATAATTTTCAAACAAACGTTTCTTTATGTAACTCGATGCTGAGTACCTGAACAATGCTAAACGTTTGTTACTACCCATATCCATTAAGCTATTTTGTGAAGCAGTAAGACAACAATGTAGAAATATTTATTATATAGAAAGGAACAATTTTACGTGTAGTATTTTATAGAATTTTTCCATTAGGAAAGGAACTATCATCTCCCACAGATAGCTGAAAGAACTCGACAAAGTTAAGTCAGGTACAGTGTTTGTAAGATGTTTTTCAAGTCGAAAGTAATAAAATATCTTTCACTGAACAAGCAGCCAATATGTCTGATAACTGATCACTGTCCAGTGAGATACTGACTAAAAATAATGGGGTTGGTTAAATGAGATGTCTGTTTGTTCCACTCGTGTTGAACAGAAACAGCAGAACACGTCTTGGGTAAGTAGTCCACAGAAGTTTATACTTCTAAGCTTCAACTAATATGTAAATCTGTACTGATATATATTGTGACCTACCACCTTTACCACTCCTGAGGTGTATCTGCATTTCGACATAATGCCATATTAGGAGCATAGATGGTAGATACAATTAATCTATGTTAATATTTAATCTGGGTTAAACTACATATAATTTATACTGAAAATACAAAGCTTTAAATGGAAAGTAAGAAAATAATATTAATTTAAACCAAAAACAAAATACCATAAAAATTATACTAACGTTAATATTTGTAACACACGAAGAAGAATTTGAAGCTTATTGATTTAAAGCTTAGAAGGATATATATATCAATATATATATATATATATATATATATATATATATATATATATATATATATATATAATACATTAAACAATAGATCCATTTCGGGTAGTATTTCAGAAATATAATACTTGTTCTTATAACCCCCCCCAAATAAAAGTAATATTTATTATAAAATTATCTTTATTTAAAAAAATAAGATAAATAATTCATTACTACAAAGTTAGGTCGTGTTTATCATTCTCCCTTATTTCATTAATATTTATTTGTATAAAATAACTACCCCTTGATTCGAAGAGTTGGTTACATAACAGATTGGGTGGTGTAACAATAGATAGAATATTACACAATTACAACCTCATGTATACATTATGTCAGTCTTAATAAGCTATTACAGTTGACGTAACCCCCTAGATGGATGCTTTTGTAAACATCCCCAATCTAAATTTATCTGCTCAATTCAGGCTCATGTCCTAGGTTGTTAATTAGAACATGCTGACTTTTGTTAAATCATTTGGAAAATTTTGTAAAACAGAAATATCAATTTGTGTTTTAATTTTAACTATCCGTTATATTAGGTTATTATATAGGATGAGTTTTGGTAATGCACAATAAATACAAATTATTTTAATTACTGATCAACATATCGTGGCAGAATCAGAAATTAATTTTGCAAAATTATTACAAAAACTTTCTAATATACTCTTAAACAAAACCAAATGCAGTACTAATTAAATAAATAGAATTCATTACTTTTTCATCAAACATTGAGTTTTTGAGTTAATTATTAGAGTTATTAATAAAGGGAAAATGAACAATAGATGACGTCATTAAAGGTGAAATATTTCATTTTAGCTAAGTCAATCAAATTTTAGTGAAATATGAAGGGGTACAACCTAAACCAAAATGTCAATTGTAAAAGGAAATCTTATTCTTTGAATAATGGAAAAAAAAGGTCCTGGTGAGTTACATAACTATGAAAATATCAAATATCTAATTTTCTTGAGAATTCAAGATTAGAAATTATAATTTTGGCTGTTTCTTTTTCATCGTTGAGAATGTGGTTGATACGATTACATGCAGAACTAAAATCTATAAATTTGATTAAATTTATTATGTAGTAAATTGAATATCTCCAAAGATAAGGACAAACAATTTAAAATTATGACCAATTTGAAATCTAAAAAATTAAAAATTTCAATTTACACAAGAAGCCCTCAACAAATTTCAAGGTCTGCGTTAAGTTTTGTGTTCACTATCGCGCTTATTTACAGACAACAATGACAGGCGATCATTATGTTTGTGCAATTGGAGCCAATAGGAACGTTTTGAGGCAGCAGCGTTTTTATGTTGTTTATTAAAAATTAGATGTATTTTTTCATTGTCATCTGTAAAGTATTTAACAATTATGGAAATACTCTTAATAATTTTGGTTTGGAAAGGAGTTTAAAAAAATAAAAATATTATTTGAGTTAGTTCATCAAGCTGGCTGGCCTATTTAATGTTTATAATTTGAGCATAAAATCTGTTGATCATGAGGCTCCATTAAACATGAGATAATACGAGTTTGGACTCATCACCCATTTTGAAATTTTCCACTTTACCCTACTTGTTTCCTCTTTATCAGAATTTAGATAATAATTATGACTGTTCGACTGCAATGTTTGTTGTTTTTAACACATTTTATACTTTGACAGAATTAAAACACAATCTATTATCATGTAGTTATTAATATATTTCTCAGTCACAAAAGATCCATTTGGGTCGTAGTGAGAAGAGGCTAAATAGCCTCGGACCCCCAAAAAACAATAACTAATATATTTCTGAAGGAAGTATATTACCCCTCAGGTGTGTTATGAATCTGAAATGAAGAAAGAAGGTGTCTGCTGATTAAGGGAGAGGGAAGAGATGAATATCGATACTGCGGATAAATTCAAAGTGACTGGAATACATTATAAGCTGCAGAGTATGTGACCTGGAAACAAAGATGGTGCTATGTCCCTGGTATATTGTTATAACATTATATTGATGTTTTATAACCTGTCTATATTGAACATAAAATAATAATAACACTTTTTGGAACAAAGTATCTACCTTGTAATACTCTACGAACGTTTTTATTGTGATACTTATTAGATCATTTCTGTTAGAAGACCCGTGACCATGAAATATAACCCAACTTTGATTGATTTTTTAGTTGTATCAATCAAGGGTCGTTGTAATAGTACGTGCAATAAAAACTATAGATACAAGCCACAAAGAAACATTCAATTTTAGTTGTATGTTATTGAGTTAAAAGTTTGTGCCTGGTGAAGAATATCTTGTGGTTAAGTTAAAATTTAAAACTCTCTATTTTACCGTCTATTGAAATTTTTTGTACTGTTATTCAATTTATAATTCCAAATGCTTTCAAGAGTGTTGATTTTGAAATTCCTGTCTACTTTCAATCCCAGATTTGTAATATTCTTGAATTAAAATTCTCATCGAATATTGAAATCAAACAAATATCTCTTGAAGTAATTCCCGACTATTCAAGCAAGTGAAATAGCAACAAGTTCTAAGGTCGAATAATTAGTTTAATCAATAATCAATTAACTGAACTGTTTTTCAGAGGTAGTTTGATTTCACAGGTATCTGTTGTGGTCATGTACGGTGAATTGTGGGAAACAGTTCCAATCTACAGTTTACCTTTCAATCCATAGCTTTGTTAGTGTTAACGATGATGCTAATTTATGGACTTAAGAAATAACTAACTGTGAATTGTGGGAAACAGTTCCAATCTACAGTTTACCTTTCAATCCATAGCTTGTTAGTGTTTACGATGTTGTTAGTGTTTACGGTGTTGCTAATTTATGGACTTAAGAAATAACTAACTGTGAATTGTGGGAAACAGTTACAATCTATAGTTTACCTTTCAATCCATAGCTTGTTAGTGTTTACGATGTTGTTAGTGTTTACGGTGTTGCTAATTTATGGACTTAAGAAATAACTAACTGTGAATTGTGGGAAACAGTTACAATCTATAGTTTACCTTTCAATCCATAGCTTGTTAGTGTTTACGATGTTGTTAGTGTTTACGGTGTTGCTAATTTATGGACTTAAGAAATAACTAACTGTGAATTGTGGGAAACAGTTACAATCTATAGTTTACCTTTCAATCCATAGCTTGTTAGTGTTTACGGTGTTGCTAATTTATGGACTTAAGAAATAACTAACTGTGATTTGTGGGAAACAGTTCCAATCTACAGTTTACCTTTCAATCCATAGCTTGTTAGTGTTTACGGTGTTGCTAATTTATGGACTTAAGAAATAACTAACTGTGATTTGTGGGAAACAGTTCCAATCTACAGTTTACCTTTCAATCCATAGCTTGTTAGTGTTTACGATGTTGTTAGTGTTTACGGTGTTGCTAATTTATGGACTTAAGAAATAACTAACTGTGAATTGTGGGAAACAGTTACAATCTATAGTTTACCTTTCAATCCATAGCTTGTTAGTGTTTACGGTGTTGCTAATTTATGGACTTAAGAAATAACTAACTGTGAATTGTGGGAAACAGTTCCTTTCCTTCTTTTGTCTTCTGCACTGTAGTTTGTTAGTTTTTATTTAAAGTCACTGTTGTGTAGTTTAATAATGACTTCCTACAGCAACGAATCCATGACACAGCCATAAAATATTTATCGTTGAACCTACTATTTGTAAAATAATTACTTTTGTTGGATGTAACTACAGATTTCTAACAGGCGTAACTATTGAGCGACAGATATTTGGTACTTTTACTTGAATATGAGGGTATTGTAGTACCCTCTGTGTGAGGATTAAAACACAGTTTCCAACGCATTTTTTATAATAATTATTAGAGTTAGAGTAGAGTTATTTTTTGTTTGATAATTGTAGTTATAGTTTTTTTACTAGCTGTTACAAGGGATGGCTTTTATGGAGGAGACATATTTGAAGTTTTTTTACACATTATGTTGTTGTAAATTGAAATGAAATATTTAGTGTACTAACTACTTGTAGGTATATTATTTGTTGTTTTTGAATTTTTAAGATGTTAAGTTAATTTTTTAAAGATTGAAATTGGTTATATTATGCTAATTAATAAATATTTTTACTTTACTTTTCTTAAAAGAACAATTAATTTTTTTTTTAAATTATACATATAAATATTTGTTTAAAACCTATAAAATCATCATTAATTTATTTCTGTGAAAATTTAATAGATTTTAATTGCAATACCATAGCAATTATTGCAATCATTATTTCTAACCCTACACAAATATGAAATATGTGTACAAAATATGAGAAGAATTATTAGCAAACATAACCTAACTTGCAACAGGCCATTTTTGTAGTTGGGGTTTATTATATTTTTGTATCATGTTATCAAAGGGTTTTATGCAAATCTATATTTTCTAAAACAAAAATTAATTTGTAAGCTATTTTTATTATGAGTTTTAAAATCTTCCACAGTTTCATAAACTCTGAGATTACTTGATATTAAAATAACAAATAGTTATAAAATTTTCCTCTACCAGTAAGCTTTTGTAGAGAATTTATTGTCTCCAGTAATCGGCTTTGTCTGCCCGTGTGGCCGCTTCTGATACGTGTTATCCTTTAAGCTGCTTTGTTTCATAACAAACATTTCCTATGCATGACCTTTCTTTGAACTACATTTGAATTGTGTAAAATATTGTAATGTTGAAGTATTTAATATAAATACTAACATAATTCTGAGGTATAAATAATTAATCAGCAATGCTATATATTAGAACGACTTATAATATAAGAAAAAATGAGTAAGTAGTATGAACATCATATAATTCATGTGATTAAATTTGTAAAGATAATTGAGTTTTGTGCAAACGTTTGTATAAATAAAAATAAATAATGTAAACATGAAGTAAGCGTTGAATTTGTTTATATGTAGCTTGTCATTTATCAAACTCGACTAATGGCGATATGTACAGATCTCCAGTTTAATCAAATGAGCTATTATAACAGACATATAGAGTTTCGAGATACGAAGAAGAAATCGTATAACTGAATGAATCTTGCACTATTTTGATAATTTTCTATAATTTTTCAGTTATTTTCAACAAATATTAAAACCCACATTAAATTTGATTTAAATTCAACTACAATTTCCTATTACTAGAGCTATTATTGTTGCTCTTTTACAAATTTTGAGGTTATGTTTTTCTAACTTTGTTTTCCAGTAATAAATAACACTGCTATTTTGAAGAATGTAAAACATGTTTGGCTGCAGATTTTCCAACATTTTACCAACCATAATAGCTGGGTCCAGCAGATCAACTTCTGCCTCAAGCTTCTGGATGTTATTTGCTCATCTATCATATACAAAGTAGGTGTGCTTGGCATCGTCTAGACGAGAGTGTAGTGCCAACTCAAGATTTCCAACTTATCCAGCCTATGCAGGTGTGACTGTAAACAGCCAATAAGGAAAAATGGTACATTGAATGTCTCATTCATTTTTGAAGTTATGTATTGTTTTTGAAAAAAAAGTCAAACAAAGAGATAGACAGACAAAAATGACCTATGGAAAAAATTGATGTTAAAGTGTAATAGAAAACATCAACATAAGTTAGTTGAAAAATAAACTAAAACTATTGTTGTTTCGAATCTTAGTAAATTTAATGGTTTAGGTGTAGTTTTGACTAAATATGGTGCTAATTTACTAATTTAATAATGGGTAGAATGAATAGTTATTGCAGAACCCTAGTTTTGGTTGTAGGTGTTTGAATGAGTCAGGTAGTAATAAATAAATTTTATACATTAGAAATTTCGTAACAACGGATAAAACAATATTACTTAAAAAAATATATATTTTATGAATAACTTGAGATAATATTTAAATAATCTTAAATTCATTATCTCTGGAATGGAACTGTTATTACCAACATATTTTCGATTACAATGACACGGATTTAAAAAAAAGGTTGTGGCACTCATCTGGCTGTCTATGTCTATATGTACTGTCCATATGTACTAGTATGTGATGTTCATTTATTGAAAAAACTATTGAACCGATATTTATAAATCATAATATACACATTCCTTTAAACAGAACACAACACTGTCACATTTATAAGAGTACTGAATTGTATATAATAATTTATAATTAGTTCTAAAAATCAAAATGGCAAATACACTTTATACTTTTCTCAATTGATTTTAATGAAATTCATTTCCCAATGTTTCAAAGCTGGCTGAAAAACACAATTACAATTTGAAAATAAATATTCCTCATTCTTGTGGAATGCTGAAACATTTTCGTTTAATTTTCCTCAAGAACAAGGCATAAACTCTTGAGAGATGGGAAAAGGTTTGTTCACCGCTGAATAAACCTTTAGGTAAATATCCTGTTGGCACACAACTCTTTTTGCTCAGTTAATCAGTGTATGTCTTCGGCTCTATTTGGAGTTTGTAATTTTTACACTGTGCATAGTTTTGTTGACTTGTGTAAAATCCATCCTTATCCAATAACTTTAAACCAGAATATTTGTTTAAAACAGTTATTAATTAATTAATTATATAATTTATAACAGATAAAACAATTCACAATGCAAGTATGTTCAACTTAAAATCAAATCTGAGCATCTTGATACTCCTGATTGATACCGTTATAGGTGGGAACTGTAAGTCTTCATAATTATATAAATTACTCTATTATTACGTTTTTATTTTAACTTATAAACAAAATACATCTATAATAAACAACAGTTTGTTAAATAAAACAGTAACAAAAATTGAGTTTTCCGAAAGCAGATTTAGCTGTAGACTAAACTTGCTTTAAAATAGATCGATTTTTTTAGATAACCATTAGAGACGTATTTTTGATTTAGATGGATATGAAATGTTTGATTACTAATACTCTAGCCAGTAAAATGATAAATACCTTACTCTATTAGGCAAATATAATTACAAATATCTTTCTGTGTTTTGTTTTTATATTGGTTTATTATCAATATGATTGCTTTTTTACCACTTTGATCACCAGCCGCACCAAGCTATAATACACATGACTAGCTCCAGCCATTAATGTCACTATCCAACACTCGAAGCAGCCAATTTAGTGTATTTCAACAATTTATTGTATCAGTAACATCACAGGTACAATCATGTTTTAGTTATAAATGAAGTTTGGTCTTTTTCTTTAAGAACATTTAAATATGGCCATGAACAAATAATCAATTTACATTTCAATAACAAACATAAAACATTCCAGTTTTGATGTAAAAAATGAATAATTGGGCAAAGATTGTGTTTATAGTTTGCTAGTATTAGTTGTTGCTTGAGGCTTCACGCGCGAATATTTCGGATTCAACATTTATTGTTAAATTATCTACGTAATAAATGTTATGGGAATCGAAATTAGCTCAAGACAATTATAGTTTTTAATAATCTTTTTTTATATACAAATTTTATACACAACTATATACAACACTTTGGGCAAATGAAATTAATAACAGTTTTGAAATGTTACACATTGGTCTAGGCTAGGCTTAACCTAGCTTTATGTTGAATTATTAAAGCTGATGGACCTAATCAGCTGTTTTAAGTCTGTATTGGTGCTATGGTAACTAAATTTGTATGTAAAAATATAATAGGCTCAAAAGATTTAACCAAAATGTTTCACACTGGTCGATAATAAGCTTATCTTTTTGTTTAATTATTATAGCTGATGAACCTAATCAGCCTTTGTAAGTAAAATGTTTCACACTAGTGTAGGCTACCTATAATCTATCTTTTCGTTGAAATATTAATTAAAGCTCAGCTGTTATTATTTATTTACTCCACCGCAAATGTAGACTGATAAAGATTTATATTATTTGTAATAACTAAGATTATTTTTAAGATATAAATATGACACAAAGTCTAAAATTTGCTTCAAAAATACATCTATATAGTTGTAGAGTTTCATTGAGATCGGTCCAATAGATGGTATGATTACCGCGAACAAAAGGGACCTTTACGTCATTTAATTATGGGAGAAATACACAGACAAACCTTTTTATTGTTATAACTCAATTTCTAATTGAGGTATTGTAAAAAAAAAAAGAAAAAACTCTACTGTAAATCTTTTTTCTCAGAGGAAATTATGATATCACCAATTCTCATTAAAATTGATTCAATAGTTTTAAGATCTGAGTGAACAAACATAGACCCCCCCACAGATTTACAGTATTAGTATAGATAACCAACTCCACTCAGTTGCACAGAAACCTCTTCTATGTCTCCCACTAGACACGATATCGAAATAATTATGCGGACACGACTTTCTATGCTTCGCCATAGTACAAACCAAATGTCTTTAAATTATATATTAAAACAAGTATTTTATAACGGCCTTTCTTCAACCAACCAACTAACCGACACATTATTCTTGTTTATCTTTCATCCAAATATTGATATGACGTGCTTTAACACGCAACACTGTTTTATTTTACGGAGTTATGGAGTTGACAACAAACAGAGAGAAAGAAGAATTTACAACATTTTCACGGTAATTTTGGATTTATTTTTCTACAAATTTTCATAGCTTTATTGACATTACTTATTTCCACGCGCTACAACCTATTACTTAGTGTTGGCTTATTTAAGGCTTTTTCACCATCTTACATTATTCCTTTGAACAGCCCATCAGCTCCGAATACACAGTAGATGCCGCAATACAATACGCAGACTTGGTAGTTATATGTACTTAACAACATCGAGCACTCCATACATTTTTGTGACGTATTCTCCACTCTTTGTTTTCGCTAATAATCAATACATTGTTCTTAATACGCTTATTTCAAAGACGAGTACTTTCACCTCGGTAAGGTTCCATGATTCTGCTCCATAATTAGAGGCAGGTACTATTAATACTTTGTATATTGATGCTTTAGTAGATTTGAGTAGGATTTGAGTAGAATATATAGGATGCGGTTTTTCATATGATTCAGGAGCCCATAATAGCGCACCTATGTACCGCAACAAGTCATTGTCAGCTTTTATTGATTCCATATACTGTATTTGAAAATATTAACTTTGTCAGAGCTAAGCCTTAAGATTGTATCTGAATACAGTGTATTTATAGTCATATATTTTGTCTTAATTCTATCACTTGATAGAAGATTGATTTTTATCATTGCCAAGTTGAAAGTAGTAAATACTTCTGTCATATCTGATAGTGATTTACCAATGATATAGCCAGCGTAGACCAGAATTTGTTGCCATTTATTTATACATAATGCTTGTCATTTAAATTTGGGTACCATTCTCATTGTCATTTGGATATAGAACTCGATTTCGTCATTATCTAATACGAACTAAAAATTAGCTAATTTTTTAAATTAATTGAAATATCTTTGTTTACTTTTATGGTTAAAAATTATTTCCACTCTCATTAAATTGATTAAATAGAAAGCAAAATGAGTAACCTCTAACAATGAAAATCTATTTTGGTAATTATTTCGTAATTGAAATTAACTTATGTTTCTATATACAATTTTTTATACACGAACTTTAATATTTTAAACGGCATAAAATTGGAGTTTTTTTTTATGGTTTCAATTAATTACAATATTCCTACAACATTCTATATATTCTAGTTAACAGCATTGTCATGTAAGTGTAAACAATTTACGAAACGAACATTTATAAAGAGTCACTTCGTTAATTGAATTTAATAATTTATGAAATTAACAAATTGTTTTCTGTATGTGACAGGTTGATGCATCTTTGCTCGCATTCTAAATAAAGTCGCAGTTTCATAATCAGGTTACTAGACTATCTTGACATGACTGAGAATGTTTAGCCTTTTAGTAGAAATGACAACCTTTAGTGCTTCTTTATGGAAGTAATTAAAAGAATAGTTATGCTTCAAGAAACAAAAATTTATAGGCCCTTGAGTATAAGCCATGAGAGAATGCTTAGAATTTGTTGGTAATATCAGAATACATCCTTCAGAGGTTTATGGAGACCTTTATAAGGTTGAAAAGTTTATCCAGGTCAAATCCATCCGTTTGAGGTAGTAGTTTGAATTGTGTAGGGTTAGGGAATAAAGTGATTTGCATATGTGGAGAAAAGGCTGAATATCCAGAAGAATACTGATAAAAGTGTTTCTTCACACAAGAAGACTAAGACCATTGCTGCTAACCCCTGAAATTAAATGATATTGAGACGAGTTTCAAACAGAAAAGGTTGCAGGCTGATTGTGGAGGAGACCGATCGATACTGTCGAACCAGAGAAAAAGAAGATATAAGTATATGGTTATACTCTTTCCTAAACTGGATTTTTGAAACTTTATGTGATTTTATAAGACTTATATTAAAAATATTATCGTAAAACAGGCTCTTAAATATACAGGACGTATATTTACAGGAATTATAGAATATAAATTCTTAAAATATTTGATTTACATTTAAAAAATATAACTTTTGTAATATTATTAAGATGGCAAAGTTATATCTAAAGCATGTCTTTTATATCCTTAAACTTTTATTTTTTTTCTGGTATTATAAATATATTAATTTCTCAGAAATTTAATTCATTTTCTACATAGTGTAGACATTTTAAAGTGTACTAAAATGTTGTTTAAAGTATACCTTTCCAAGTCGCTCACCTAATAAACCTGTCTACGGTTTAAAATTCTCCTACCTAAATTTGGGAAGCAGGTGCTGTATTTTTAAAGAGTTTTTTATGGTTCTACATACTTTCCCTAAGCTTTATATTCACTGCTTATACAAAGTAAATCATTTAATTAAGTTCTTTTAATGATCTCGTAAATTTGGTTTACCAGTTTGTACAGACATCCGTCTATACCATAAAAACTATAAATTGTTTAATCATACCTACGGTTTACTCACATTAGACATAGTAAGTATAGGGTAAATTAATAATGACTTCCGTTTTTTAACTTTCATGTTTCATGGCATCAGGAAACTCAATAACTGATTTTCTACATGCTATCCGTCTGTAGTCGTTGTTGTTATATAAAGAAAGTAGTGATGTACACACCATGGGGACCAGAAAACTTGTTTTATAAACTTATCTTAATGAATAAGACCACTGGATCTGCTAATAAAATCGTCAAGAAACTAACTTTTGGGGATAAGATTTAAAGGATTTTCTTGTGACCACGATGGGTGCATAAAATAATTCGGAAGGCCTTTAAAACTTAAAATTTACAGGTATCTTCAATTAGACCAAAACCAAAAATAATTTTTTATGTAAAATGACTACAAAATATTTTATCAAATTTTGCAACCTTGAAAGACTTTAAAAAGGTATGGGTCATCATCAGACAAAAAAATATCTGTTTACGAGTTGTCGGTAAAAAAGATTACAAACGAAATGGTAATTTAAGCTTTCTTAGGATACTAAATTATTAAAATCTGCTACACTGAATTAGTTTAAATTTTGATGAAATGTTTACTAAACTAGTGTTTAGTTCACAGCACTAAACTCAATGAGAGAATATTACAGCACAAGTACCTGTAATATATAGAAATATGTTTAAAAATATATTTAAACAGTTAATAAGAAGGATCCTAATATACCAACTTGTATCCCCACAAATTACTCGGGGGTAAAACCAATAGTAAAAAAGATTACATATTTTTCTTACGTAGTATAGTGACATCCGTATAACGAATATTATGTTTGGTTTTGTGGATGGATGTCTGCTGAGAAATTTAGTGCAATATGTTTCCTCTAAAAAAATACAATATGTTTTTTGTAAATAAACTATATGAATACAAATAAATAAGTTTCACAGAACTCAAAACCCAAGTTTGAAATATAAGCCGTCTCGACACAGAAAGGCGGGTTCACATTTCTCACTTCCACAACATTAAACCCACTTTAGCCCAGCAGTATATACTCGACTCCAATAATGTGTTTACAAACAGTCCTACAGACCGCTATAAATATATTACATGCGGATTTTCAGAAAAACCTATGTTAGATACAATGGTCATATTAGTTTTGACGCTTGGATGCCTTAAAAAATTACAGTTTCTCACACAATATTGAAACTGTTTGGCAAAACACTATATTAGTTAATAGATGCATTAACCAAGATATTTAAATTATGTATTACTACAGTGAAATGCAGGTTTATTATTTTTTCTTAACGAAATATATTTTTGTAATCGTAAGAACCATTTTTATAAAATCGAAATTTCAAGTTTTGGTTTTATGGGAGACACATGTTAAAAAAAAGTCTCGATAAGGCCAAACTATGCCGAAATACAAAATCTGATAACAATCGAGACGGGACGAGAGAGACAAAGCAACGGGGAGAGAGAGAGAGAGAGAGAGAGAGAGAGAGAGAGAGAGAGAGAGAGAGAGAGAGAGAGAGAGAGAGAGAGAGAGAGAGAGAGAGAGAGAGAGAGAGAGAGAGAGAGAGAGAGAGAGAGAGAGAGAGAGAGAGAGAGAGAGAGAGAGAGAGAGAGAGAGAGAGAGAGAGAGAGAGAGAGAGAGAGAAAGGAGGAGATGATAAGACAATGAGATAGAAAAGCGGTACAGTGAGGGAGAACGGATAGGAAAGAGAAAGTGAAAGATAGACTAAGAAAGTGAGTATTAGATTAAGAACGCTTCAGAGAGATAAAGAGATAAAAACAGTTATGGTGGGAGGGTAAGAATGAGGGAGAAAGAGACATGGAGGGAGAGAGAGATAATGAATGTATAATGATTTTATATTGAGGGTGAATTAGAACCATCAGCGAAATTAATTGAGAGAAGGAGACAGAGAGAGGTTATGTTTGTAAAAAGTGCGTAAAAGTGGCCAGTGTTGGTAAAAGTGTGTCAAAGAGATAAACTTTTGAGGAGAGGGGGTAAAAAAGAGGAAGAAGATGTATAACTAAATAAAACAAATTATTTCCTTTAAGTAAGCAACATTTGTGGGAAATTCAATCATCAAATACAGAAGCATTAGCCTAACCTATTTAAGGTCTGTTGAACAAACTAGGTTCACATGATTACTTAGTCATTGAAACGTCATCTTGTACAAAATGAATTATTTGTTGTTAGAATTTGTATATTCCTTTTATTTGACTAAACTTCCTGGAGTTTCATCATTTCTGTAGGGAGGGTTTGGTATTATTTACCCAGTATATTACTTGCCAGTATAGGGTAAGTTTTGTAAAAGGAAAAATTGGATTAAAATTTTTGCTCATCTTTATGTTTCATCTCTTCAGGAGACTGTAAAAGTAATTTACGACATGTCCGTTATCATTGTCTTTTCGTCTGTACGTAAACACGATAACTGCCACGAAAAATAAGATAGGGGACTATAGTGGGCTTATATAGATCTCTATTCAGAAAGATGTAACTAAAATTCTTAAAATTGCTGTCATTTTAATAAGTTTTTGTACACATCTTGTGTGTTATTTCAATTTATTTCACACTAAATAAGATAAAAATGTGTATATTTCAATTCTACATGTAAATCGTAAGAACCCTAATTATCTAAGATTACAAATTTAGGTACTGTCAAAAAATTTTGAAATGTATTTTACAATTTGCAATATCAAACGTTTATGATCGCGTCCATTGTTCATGTCCTGTTTTTAACTGTGGCTCACGGAAAGACATTTTTTGGACGAGGTTGCGACAAATAGAATTTGATCTTATGACAGCTACTTCCAAATTTCAAGGTAATGAAGAAAGAAAAGAAGATTTATAGGCAATATACGCCCAGATAACAATTTTATAAATGTTTAGAGTATTGGGAGAAACGTTTTGCACAGACGACACACAGACGAAATTCCTAATAAATATTTTTTTGGACTCAGCGTAGGGCCTACTTCAAAACTGATATATTACACACTCGGTTAGTGTGGATTTTTAAAAACCAATAGTCCACCACCACTATTGTAGGTTTTTTTTTTATGGCGTCGACTACCAAATGTAGAGTTATCAAAAAATGAAAGCACTTGTCAGGTATGACCAGTCAATGGTTCAAATTAAAACTAGTACTCTCGTGAGGGTTGTACAACAGACGACAGACAGACATCAATCCACAATTGGGCTCCGGACTTTGTAACGGATAAATCCGCAGAAACAGACATTTTTTTTAAACCAACTTTCTTTTAACCAAGTAAATGTGAGAAAGTAAAAATATTAATAAATATTTGAACACTGGACCTACATCAGAAACACAAGAAATCCTAAGGCTAAACCTGTGTCTATCCTCCGTCAAAATATTCAACTAACTGAGCACTAACCGAATTCATAAAACTATTCCTAATGTAATTGGAAACAATGACACTGCCTTATAAATACAATTCACAAAGGGTATATCTTGCAAGGCACATTTGAAATTACTGTACATAAAAGATGATTGAGAAATAAACTTGGTTTCTTTTCTTTTTCAATTTCCTTTCACTATACTTCCTTTAGTTTTTTCGATTTAGTTTTACTATTATTAAATTAAAATAAATAAAATTACCGACATCTTTGAGTTACCACAAAACATCTCAAAGTGTAACTAGGAAAACAAAAACGAAAAATAAAAGTAATAACTAATTTAAAAATTGACAACATATGCTATAAAGATAATATAAGATCCGCTTTAGTTGTATGTGTGCCCATCTACCTATATTTCGGTTTTTGGAAAGGTTTAGTTTTAACAAAAATCGCACCCTTAGCAAAACACAAAACTCCTTACATTTACATCACAGTTTGCTATAGACAGACATTTTTTATGATGTGTATTGATATTAATTATTTATGATTGTGGTAGATGTTACATTTCAATGCTGCATTGTTAGTTGTTCTCAGCGCTGTCTCCCAGTTGCACAGCTAAAGCGAATCCACTGTAAAACCATCCCTTAAATAATATAAATTGGATAGCGCTAATGGAAGCAGTAGTAAATTGAGTTATGGAGGAAAAGCAAATCTATTTAGGTAGGCATTGAAACTTACTACTTGACAAGTGCTGATATAAAACGGAAATATTTAAAACTAATAACTGTAGATAAACTATAAGAGGCGTGGTAAGGCGTGTCCAGTCACTTCATTGGACGACGTTGATACAGTAGCCGGCAAGTGCTGATATCGTGTGGAGAAAATTAAAACTATTGTTACAATAAACGTCACACGTAAATCGGAAGAAAATGGCAGACTAAAATGAATCGTGAGGAACGCATGTTTAAATGTGAATTTTTTTCAGAGCAGATGCCAACCCCGAATTCTTTTGTTCACCAAATTTAATTTAAATTTCTAATTTTTATATTTAATAATCGTATAATTCTTTGAAATTTTTAATAGTGTTTTGGTGTGGCTGTTTGTAATTGTTTTTCTATTTTAAGCTTTGTTATTGTCACTTGTGTGTTTTCTAAAATAACGTTTGTCAGTATTGTTTCATGTTTTGCCAATGGTCATGATTATATTATATTATTAATATGGATTTGTTTATACGATGGATGTCTAATATCACAATGCAAATTGTATTGAACATTCGCACACTCTGAAATAATATTGGTTAACGAATAGATAAGGGTACGTTATCCGCACAGCTAAACAGTCTCTATTGTAGGACGGTCCATTATACGGAAAATAAAGTAGAAGAAGAATCTGTGTTTGTTAGTGAGTGAGAAGATAATGGAAGGACTTAAAAAGTGAAAAAAAATAGACAGATGAGAGAGAGAGAGAGAGAGAGAGAGAGAGAGAGAGAGAGAGAGAGAGAGAGAGAGAGAGAGAGAGAGAGAGAGAGAGAGAGAGAGAGAGAGAGAGAGAGAGATAGAATAATATTCTAAATATATTGTATTAGTATTTACATTATAAAATAAAATAAATCTCAGTTGCTCACTATAGATATTACGAGCGTTAACCTAGAAGGACCTTGCTGGATGTACACAATTTTTCATGTAGATTTGGGTTTGATCAGTCTCTTTCATCTTCCCTATTAGGCCTCTCACTTCCACGACATTAAACCTATTTTAACATCGCAGTATGTTCCCGACTAAAGTAATATATTTATAGATATACTACACATCGCTCTAAATATTTTATATTCGAATTTATTTTTACTAACAATTTACGAGGTATGTCCAGAAATCAAGTTCCCTTCGTATCTATCGCTGAGGCAGCGCTGCGATCGCAGTTTTATGCATACGCGATAGTTGCTCTGAGTCAAAGAGAAGGAGATAACGCCATTTTTGACATCATTGTTTGTTGTTTACACTTTGTAGTGCTTGTTTAGAATGGCGATGTTGATTGAAAATTTTGCTACTTGTGAGATTAGATCTGTAATACGATTTCTGAATGCCAAGAACACTAATCCAGTCTACATTCATCAACAGATCTACCAGGTTTATAAAGAAAATGATATGAGTGATTCAATGGTCAGAAGGTGAGTTCGACAATTCAATGAAGGAAGTGCTCAAGTGCACGATAACGAACGTAGTGGGCGTCAATTTTTGGGTTCGTGCAGTACGAGAAAAGACTAAGGAAAACCGTAAGTTTACAATACCTGCACTTTATATGAAATTTTCGCAAATTTTAAGAACACTTTTTCATGATTGTTTCTGTAAAACTGCTTTCTCTATAACTTTGTGCTCGTTTAGTGCCAAAACCTCTTACAGAGCAACAGAAAAAACAGCGCCAAGGCAGTGTATTTGACATTTGACACAATATGTCAAAAACTTCGATGACTTTCTGAGCCACATAATGACCGTAGATAAGACTTGGTTCGCTTATGAAACTCCTAAATCAAAACTCTATTCGATGTAATGGAGGCACACTTCGTCATCAGCAAAGCCACCAAATCTTGACAACTAGAAAAATCATGTGCACAGTATTTTGGAACAGACACGGGATTATATTGGCGGATTGTTTACCGCGAGGTGAAACAATCAATTCAATGTGAGACTCTTAAGAAACTGCATCGCTCAATACAGATAAGCGCAGTGAAATGTTTGCAAACAATAATATTTTGATTCATGAGAATGCCCGACCTCACACCATGAACATTCCACGACAACTATTGCTGGACTTTGGCTGGGATCAGTTTGACCAACCTCCATTATATAACCTTGCCCATAGCGTCTTCCATCTCTTTTTGCACCTGCAATCGTTCATTGGTGGTCAAAACTTCAACAACAATGAGAGCTCAAAGAATATGCTACCACACTGTTGACAACACAGGCAGCAACCTTTTATGACAATTGCCTACAAAATAGTGGGAGCTTTGTAGACAAATAGTTTAAGGTTTATAGGTTTTCTACAATGAATAGTTTTTCTGTATTTGTACTAATTTTTTAATTACCAAACGGAACTTACTTTCTGAACTTACCTCGTGTAAATTATATATTAGAATCCCGGACATTCATATTTCGATCATTGAATGCTTTGAAAATAAATTTACAGTAAAAGAAAACAGTCTATTTTATTTGTATGTTTATATTGAAATATACATGAACGTGCGTAGTTACTTTCCCGTCACCCTGTACACGTACAGAATGAGTGTTAAAGTTAGGTTTCCAATATTACAACCAATATTACTGAAATAATACAGAAAACGATGAAAATACGAGAAGTATTGGCAATTTGTATCTGCTAATATGTTGTAGGGGATACGTGGGCGGAATATGAGGTGAAGGTAATAAGGGTTGTGAACAAGAGAAACATTTAGTAAGGGGGAAGTCTCAGCTGTCATCATACATAAATACAAGTAAACATAAATACAAATAAACAAAACATAAATTATTGACATAAAAAGTACAAAGATTATACTGATAGTTCTTATCGTGTAGCCAATAGGTACATATAATTTTATTCAAAATTTTAACTAATTACAGTATTTGAATATTTGCCAGACTATTTGTAAACACTTACTGGGGTAGGGAACAGTATTGCAGCGCTAAAGTGGGTTTAATGTTGTGAGAGATGTAAAACCACCTTTGTATATAGAGAGGACTGAAAATTATAACACGAGTTTAGAATTTTTAAATTTTTTAACTAACGTTGATTCTACAGATAATAAATGTATATAAAGTAACATTTAAAAGTGACCTATTAACAAGTACTTTTAAAAATATACTATAATTCTAGCAAATATAATAGATTAAACATTACAGGCTTTTATAAACGTAATATTTTCCTTCCCTGAATTTACAAAGTCTTGAATGGTTAAATTCGCCAGTTTGTATGTAATCACACTGCTATACAAGTAAACAACTAAAAATTGCAATAAACTTAATATGTACTTCATTTGCATATTACGTCATATTTTATTTATGTAACGTCCATTACTCTTGGCGTTATTATTTAATTGGACTCAATTTAATAACACAGAAAAACAATTTGAAATTTCTATAAAATCTGAACATTAAGTCATAAAATACGTCGTTTAAAGTCTATTAGTGAGGTCTGAATTGGGTTTAATTGTTTTTGTTTTGTTTTTTGCTAGAAGGTGAGCAGAAGAATGGATACTATGAATTTAGTGAATTGACACGTTACAAGTTAAAACAAAATATTGTTATATTTGTCAATTCTCATAATATTTCGACTTATGTTGTTAATATATATCTCTTATACAAATATCTGGTTGAACATTAAAACCTAAGCCTTAAACATTATATATTGTGTTTACAATATGTTTACATTATTTTTCTTCTTAACTTAAGAAGTTAAGAAGAACCTTTTTTGTGGTTCTCTGAACAGTAAACTTTACTTCTTCAGCATACATTCAATAAATTGTTCTTGTAAACTCAATTTGCCTATTGCCTAAGGCGCGACATGATACATCACAATATTGATAGTAGTCAATTTAACCACACCTACTATACATACTGAACAAAACACTACATAAAGGTTATATCAGGTTGTAAAGGAAATCTCAGTGGGCTAAAAAGTGTAACTGATATGTAAATGATAATTTATTATATATTTTTCTAAGCCTACAGAACATTTGAAATGTTTAATAAATATAATTGAAAAGTACAGGTTATTAGTGAAAATGTTTTGAATTTTTAGTTCATGTAAAATTATCTGGAAGAAAGTTGTAGAAAACAGTTCAAATTTCATTTTTCTTTTAACGACTGTTTTTCATTTTTTGTTCACACGAAAAATACTTCATAATAATTTCCCCACAGTTTTCCGTAGCCAGAGTTACATATCGCTTCAAAATATGCTTTCTTATTTGTTGAAGATTTTACTATTTACACTTTCTACAATTCTTTTTTTATAGACTTTTAGTGAAGGGTGACTTGAAAAAATTCGTACAATTTCTTTTGTTTACAAATATCATTAATGGAACTTTATTAAATGTTTTATATTTTTATAAACAGTTTATGTAAAGTCACGGGAACATATTTAAAGCCATCTGAAAGGGTAGCAACTGTTGTCTAGGATTAGAAAGGGGGTTGTGAACCGTAGAGAGGTTTATTAATTTATAGAGCTAAATTTATTTAAACTAAATGAAAAAGTAATAAAGTTGTGTACAATCAAGTTAACTAGTTTATAACCCTATGGTAATAATTATTCTAAATGTATTGTTTGTATATGTAATTTGTTGTATTTTTTATGACTAACATACTGGTAACTTAGGTTTAATACACCAGAAATAAGCCATCATATTTCTCACATGATTGCAACTGGATGAAGACTGGGAGGGAAGCGGCATTCTTGTTAAAACTAGTCCTTCTTGGAATAAGTAAACGATCAAATATTTATTAGCATTACTGTGGTGTTAATTCTGACTAGGATATTTTACCACTTGTCTTACAAAAAACCGTATAGTTCCTTTATTGTAAGCCGTAATATAAATATACTGTTCATAATTATATGAAATACTCCAATTATTGTAAGTTTGCTTGAGAATAGTAGGGGCCTATGTAAAAGCATATATATGTTAACATTATCATAAGTAAATATTTTGGAAATCCAATTTCACTCAAAAGTTGAACTTTCAATGCCAATTTTACTCAACCCATCTTATGTAAAATATCTCTTTAAAGATAAATTGTAGACATTGTTTTTCTTAATTTGTGTGGTTTTTTTTTCTTGATTTGTATTTCAATGTTTCAAAACAATAATTTATAAAACCAAAGTAAATACGTAAGAGTTAGGAACTGTTTTATATTTGAAGCAAAATTTGATTTTGAGATCAAATAGTCAAATATCAGTAACTTACATTGCTATATAAATGACTCAAATTTTAGATCTCAGAGCAGAGGTTACAACTGAACAGTTACATTCCACACCAAGTTACACTGATGATAGATTTAAACTCTCTAACGTCAAAAAAGAGATGGTTTATATGAACATGAACTAATTCTTAAGGTCTAAACTCTGTTCATCAGTGTTAGTGCCTTTGTTGTTAGTGCATCAATTTCTATCTTTAGTACTTGTACTAACTCTGTAATGAGCCTTACCCCTCTTCACTATGTATTCTTTACATATGACCCATCATTCAAGGCTATTAGTTTATATTACTACGGTCCTCCAACACACATACGTGTTTTATCTTTTTATAGCAGAAATGATTGTTTAGTTACGATTCAATTACAGCACAACTTTACAACTTTTAGCTACGCAATATTAGTGGTTAAACTTAAAATTATCATTCCCATACTTAAGGCAAATAGTCAATACCTCAAAGGTTCTTCTACACTCATCCGTGTACTTGTCACTTTATTCGTTTATCTATGGAGACTCGAATGATTATTTGACTATGACTCATAAACAGTACAACTTAACTAGTTTTGATATGACGCCTTATCGTTAAGAATTAAACTTCTGCTTTTCACAGGTCCTCTACCACATATTCATCTTTGATAAGAGAGGATAAATTATTCCGTTAAATGTTTTTTACAATACATAATAGACATCATAGTTTTACAATAATAAACTATGTAATCATCATACATAGCAATACTTGCAGATCTTCAACACTCAGCCATGTCCCAATACTTCTTGTAGTAGCTCATTTCAGAAGAGAATAAAACCCTTTAGTCCCCACTGTTATGTAAGTACAGCTTATTTGTAGTTACTGTTTTAAGCAGAAACCCTATTCTGGTGGCTAATTTTGTAACTATAAGGTAAACTGATCTATCATGTGCTGTTCTCAGGGATAGATATTTGTTACCACTATTCTTCGTGTCAGTTATATAGTTTAAAACAAGCAGTTGTTTGTAATAGCCTCAAAATGACTGAAAAGGTAAGTTTACACACTATTTTGACGTAATGTATTATCCTTTTTGACAAACTATCAAATGGTACTACAAGTATAAGAGTGACATCTCTTATTTCATTGGTTATTTAGTTCATAATGCAATTATACATTTTGACCTAACGCTAAAAAATGATATTAAATTGTGTAACATTGGACATTCAATGAACAAATTGAAAAGTTTTTCTTACTTAGTGTTTCAGTTATCTAATAATATATTTTTATGGATAAATCTATAATACATCTATTTTAGATATTCGCTATTATCTCAATTTTTATTTTGAAAACCCATTCATTCTCCATTTTTTATCCATCTCATCTCATTAGGTATACTAAATAAAAAAAATATAGAAAGTAAAGTTTTTAATGTTTGTAATTCTTTGCTTGCAGAATATAATTAGAAACGAGCGAGATATTTTTGAACCCCTTTATAGGCTGGATATCAGTGATGTCGAAGAACTCTGGCAGAATAAATTGTTGAAATTCAAGAGTGGGCCAATGAAATGTGTATTGAAGAATCAGAACATGAGCCATATGAAGAAATCTTAGTACAACCTGTGAAACATATTTCATGAACTTGAATCACTATTTGATGATGCATGTTTATATTGAGATCCAGAAACACCATGACCAAGTCACCAGGTCAGTGAAGAATTGGAACCATGCATTGTAGTCATGTAAAGCCTAACCCGGGATACATTCATGATGATATCCTATTTAAACCAAAAGACTGCACGCCTACTCAGTGAGGCAGACAGAATGAGATGACAGCAACTGTGTCTAGCTTTTCCAATAGGTCGTCTTCAATGGAATAAAGGAGATATCTACCCTCCTGTAATACCAGCTTTTATTCCTTTTCATCATACTGCACCACTATCAGTAAGATCTCCTTATGAATATTTTAAAGAATTCGTATCAAATGAAATCATAGAAGATGTAGCACGAAAAACAAATATTTACAGTCTTCATAAATGTGAGATTACCACCGATTTGAAACCATATAAGTTTGAAAATTATTTGTTAGCTATTTATTTGAGAATGGGGCTCTCGCAAATGCCCAGTGTTTGCAGTTACTGGGAAACAGGGATAGCACATCCGCCTGTTTCTGAACTCATGCCCAGAAACAGATTTGAAAAAATTCTAACTTTGTTACATTTTAGTAATAATCTAGATGTGTCAGAAGATCAGAAGAAAACAGATATGGTTTGGAAATTACGATATTGGATGGAAAAGTTCCGTCAGAATTGCCTAAAAGTGGAGCCGGGGGAACACCAATCTATAGAAGAGATAACGCCCTAAATGCTCAGTGTTACATATATGTAACAGCTTTTAAGCTTCTATAAAAAAGGGTGTTTGGTTTGGTTAGGTTAGGTTACACGTCATTATTATATAAGACGTAATTAAAAGCCTTCATAAGGAAAAATATTTTGTTTCACAAAATATCAGTCTGGGCACTAATGGGTTTTAATAATTTTCCAACTCTGTAATAAACTTATAACTTGACGCCTAAAGCCATATAATCAATTTTCATCATTCAGGAATAAACGTCGACTTACAGATTCTTCATCATTAATTTGTTACTGCCCTTGATGAATTTTTTTTTCTTCACTACCTACACTTTATATATAATCATGTATCTACACATTCAAATCTAAAAGTGCCTCTTTATGTAAGCAGAAGAAATACTCCCTCGCTTATCTGGCCGAATTTGATCCAATTTCAAGTGGGTCCCTGACACTCCCCAGATGTTACTCTTTAGTTTGATACTAAGAAGCTATTTAATTGTTTCCATTTTAAGGCGATAGCTTGTTCATTACCCTACAGTAATCAGTGAATGTTTTGATATGAGGCGAGAAACTGATATTTTTCTATTATCAGTTTGACTTTATAATAAGTGGGATAGCTTGAATCCTCATTCTACTTAATCACAATTTCTCCCATCCTTCCTCAATCAGGCGTTGAAAATTTATGGCTCCTACTCTATAAAATAATACGCGATTTAATTGGTTAAGAAAGGTTGAAGGAAGGATTTGAAATAAACAATAATTCGTGGCGTCCTCAAGTAAATCAACAGCAGTGGCCTTTCTGGGGATTTGGGGAGTTATGGCCCATACTGGAGTTACCATCTTTATTACTGTCCTAGTTCTGCAGTGTTATTGTCTTTAACCTAGCTAGTCCTCCTTTCTTAACCCACTTTGGCTATATGAGGTCTTTGTATTTCCTCCAAGGTTAACTTAACTTCCCTCCTAGTCTTTCTCTCTTTCCTGTTCTATAAATTTAATATGAACTTAAATTTTTTGGTTTCATCTTCTTGGACTCTTTCAACTCGTTCAGCAGGAAAGAACAAAACACATAATGCGAATACTAAATTACACTGCACGCTTAAATATTACTATATAGTCCAACCGATCTCCCGTGTCCTCACTCCCTTCAATTAAATTTATACTTGTAAAAGTAATTTTACAGAAACAATATGAATGTTTGGCGCTAACTTTACTTAACAAATAAATCACGTAGCTTTAAAAAATAAATAATTTTTTCGAATAATTTTTATTACCAATTAATTGTTGTAAATTTACTGATAATTTTTAAGAAAATAAAAGTTTATCTATTACAGTGTGATATATATTTTCTTATTTTTTAAGTACATCTATAATTCGAGTGTGACTTTTAATATTTTTCAAGGCAATAATGTATAAAAATAAAGTATGTAAGAGTTAGAAATTAATTCGAATTTCAGTATTTTCCATATCAATATATTACATTTTATAAAAAAAGAATCCTAGTTTTAAATTTTAGAACATCGATACAGCCGAACATTACATTCAAGACAAAGTTACGCTGACGATATAACTTCAAACTTTATGACGTCACTGAAGTGTTTGGTAATTTAAACATAAACAGTGTTAAGGTCTAAACTTTGCTCATCAATATTAGTGCCTTTGATGTTAGAGCAGAAATTATTGCCTTCAGTGTTTGTATTGACTGTGTAATGAACTGGAGAGCCTTACATCTCTTGCTTATGTAATCACCCCCATCACTCTACGCCGTTATTCTACATTTTATAGGCCCTTCGACACTCATACTTGTTCTTATCTTTTTATCGCATATCTGTGTTACCAGGGGACTTAAATTTAATAAAGGCGGAACCAAAATGGTAACAATGTTTGAAAAGAAAAAAAATAAAAAAAGACAAAGACAAATTTAGTAATTAACAAGGCTCAAGTTCATTGAAAGCAGAAGGAAATTTCGGCGCTTCAGACTTTGTCATTTACAACAAAAGACATCCTGACACAAATCATCAAATAAAAAAACTTATGATTAACAATATCATAAATTGTAAAAGTTATAAGCCCTTAATTGTAACATATAATAATTTAAAAAAAAAAATTTAATCAACAGATTCTAAAAATTTATCCCCCCTTTTAATATGTATATTTATAGTTACAAAAATTTAACAAAAAAACAATGAGCACAGCTTAATAATTCACAGAATTATAATTAATCAAAAAAAAAGATTATACGCCCTTAATGTAAAAGTATAATAATAAAAAAAAATTTAATCAAAAGATTCAAAAAAAAGAAAAAAAACTTATCCCCCCCTTTTTAGTTTATAAGATGATAGTTTCTTTTTAAACAATTACAGAATTTAACAAAATATAAAAGAGTTTGATATTTTAAGTTCAAAAAATCATATCTATAGTTAACATGTTTATCACTAAACTAAAGATACATAATATAACTGGTTTGAAAAATTTCTTAAAAACTATATTGGCCAAATAAATTTATATATTTTAAACAAACAAAAAAAAAAGGAATTTAGAATTTTGAAATTTTGTTAATTGACGTCAATTATTTTAATTTAGAAACTAACCTCTTGGAGGTTGTTAGGACCGAAAATTGCATGCAGGCTCCACCCAATAATTGTTTTTTATATATATTTTATAATTAACTACACAGGTCTACATTTAGAAAATAGTCTTAAGGAACACATATTTGCGAAAGTAAATTTAGGCACATATACAAAATGAGTTAGTTAAAGTTCTGTAAAGTCAGCTGTAGAAAAAGACATCACTTTTATGCACTTGAAAATGTGAAGTTACGTTATACAAAAAAAAACGTGTTTTGCCAACAGGACGAAACTTGTTAGGATGTTTCGTTGGTTTGCGCAATGTGAGGCAAGAATTTCTTTATTTCTCCAATTTCTCCTATTTGTCCTACCAGCATATTAGCTGTGAGCAAAAAACATGTTCTTTTAGTGTCTGTACAAAATCAGACATGTTTTAGCATTAATGTTCATCATTAAAGAAATATCTGATTATTTGCCAAAATTAAAGAAAATTGATTGTATAACAGAAATTCGTTAAGATGGTACTTAAAAGCTTCTTAGATTATTATAAATCTATTTATATATATTTTAATTTTGTTTAAAAGAAAGCTTGTATAAGACTTGTAAGATTTTGCAAAAGCTTGTAAAACGAAATTTTCTGATTTAGAAGAAATTTCCTCAATTGTTTTATATTTGACATGTTCATATTCTGATCATTTAATGTTCAACACTAGTTTGCCCTTATTTCACAAAAATGTTCAAAACGTAAAATGTGCCTTTGCAAGATTTTGTAAATGATGTTTTAAGAAAAGAAAATTTTTATAATCATTTAGTTTCAAAAGGAAATAGAATATTGAATAAAACATGAAATACATATTTTAAAGAATACATGATAATTAACAAATTATTTTAAAAATTAACAAAATTTATAATATGACAAAATCTGTAAGGTTGAAGTACCTGGTAAATCCTGTCGCAGATCACGTGAGGTAGTACCGAGAAAATGATGGTTAATTTTAACATTTTTGAACCAGATTATTAGACTAAGGCGCACAATTAGTAATTTAACATGATGTTTTAGAAAGACGGTAATTTTGAGAGAAGAAGAAAACTTTTAGCTAACGGAGTTATGAAGAGTGTAGACCATGTTGTTATCGCATGTAGACTGTGGTCCGGTAATCGAGAAGCTAGCTTGACCGGCGAAAATGTACTTTGGTTTCAAGTATCAGGTGATGCTTGGTTTAGGAGCGGGCCGCTAGATGCCAGCATCTGTCAAGCGACGGAAAGTGGAATGTATATTTACGAAATGAGTTAAGTTATTGCGGAAGTGCTTTTTTTTGGATTTAAATGCTACAGCTCTCCCCCCCCGAAAGACGGAGTTAGGGTAGAAAAGAAAAGGGGCCAGAAGGGCCTCCCGCAAAATTTAGAAAAAGGAGAGAGAGAGTGTGCTTGAAGGGGTAAAAAAATTTCCTCTCAGACAGGTGTTTTAGACCTCGAGATAAACAAAAGACAAACTAAGACTAACATGCATAGCGAGTGCCACATTAACTATATGTAGTTCGACAGAACCGGTCAGTATACCTTCACCAAGATAAACAACAAAGAACAAATGCACCAAACTTAACTATTAAGAAGATGGACTCACTATGTCCTCGTCCGAAGACGTTATGGTGACGAAGAAATAGAAGAGTTCATGACGCTCTCTATATTCTCGTCGCATCGATTACACCCGCGGAGTGCTCGATGTCAAGATATGTCTAGATAGGGAAACATGTCAGGTACATGTAGCGGCCATTGCCGTAAAGTGGAACCTCATAGTTGATCAGACTATGGGTTAAAAAGCGTCAAGTCCGGGAAACAGTGAGATATATCACTGGACAAGGAAAATCAATATCTCTTCGCCTGCAAACACCTATAAAGATTACGGCACGGAGGGGCTCTAGGAGAGCTCAGCCCACCGATGCCCAAACATACAGATGTGCATTTGGCTTAGAGGAAATACGGCTTGGTTCCGTATTTTATTATGTTCTGCAGTGCATAGAAAGAAGACTACCAGATGACAATTTGTGCGGGCCAAGAAAGATCAGAAAGAAAATTAAATCGTAAAGGAGAAGGTTCTAGAAATTTGTTATTATTTAATTTATATGATGAGGTTTGAGTTGCTCGACGTGTGCTTTTTTAATAAAACGAGGTGAATTGGCGAAAGAAAGCGCAACGGTAACTGGAGTAAGAAAATCAATGATCCGGAAGGGACCTGACCATCGAGGCATCAATTTAGCAGCTCGCTTGTCTATGGCAGAGCTAAGAGGGTGTGTTTTACACCAGACAAGATCGTTGATTTTATACAGATGAGGCTTCCTGAATTTGTTATAGGTCTTTTCGGCCTTTTGGTGCGCTTTCATTATATTGTCTTTGGCCTGGCGCCAAACTTGTGATGGATTAGTATTAGGTTTTGGAAGGAGATCATGTATGTTCCAGCTGAGACTCAGTGGTGTATTGGGGAGAAAATTAAAAAGAATGCTAAAAGGTGTTGCTTTAAGAGTCTCATGATGTGCGAAATTGAAAGCCAGCTGAAGCCAGCAAAGGGAGTCGTCCCAAGAGGATTGATTTTTGGAGTGATAGGCGATAAGGGCTGCCTTAAGGTTTCTGTTAAGTCTTTCCGCATTATTAGGTTGGGGGTGATAAGGGGATAAAGTTGCATGCTTAATACCGCGAGAAAAACAAAAGTTGCGGAAGACATGTGATACAAAACATTGTGCATTGTCAGAGATTATTATCTTTGGAAAACCGAAATTTTGAAAAATGTTTTGGCTTAAGGCCTTAATTGTACTGTGGGAAGTTGCATCTCTGACAGGCATGAGCCAGGTGAATTTTGAGAACTGGTCAACTGCGACCAGTATCATGTTGTAGCCCTGTTTTGTCCTAGGAAGCTGTCCGACGTAGTCGATATGTAATTTTTCCATGGGACGATTGGGAACCGTTGAGGCAAGGTATCCTAATTTGGAGTTGTGAGCAGGTTTGCTTACAGCGCACACCGAACAAGCTCGCACTTTAGAAGTGACATCCTGTTTTAAAGTTGGCCAATAAAAGTTCTCCTTTACCTTAAACAAAGTTTTAAGTACTCCAAGATGACCACCCACAACGGAGTCGTGATGATAATTAATCACCAGGTCGACTAAGGACTGAGGTAAATAAATTCTGGTGGGCTTTTCCAGATGATTTTTCAGGCAAAGAACACCTTTACTTAAACAGTACTTCTCCGAAGAGATGTTCTGTTCAAGATCGGCAATGATATTTTTCAAAATAGGGTCGGCCTTTTGATGAGTCTGGATGTCATGAAAAGCTAGAGGAAAATTTGTGAGGAGACTGGTACACGAAAAGGTGACATTTTCTTCGTTGAAATTTTCCGGTTCAAACATGCGCGAGAGGGAGTCTGCTATGATGTTCTGAGTTCCTCTTATGTGCGCTACCTTAAATTTCAATGAAGTCAACTTGGCAATCCACCGGCCTAATTTACCAAGTTGACGAGGACGTGCTAAAAGCCAAGAAAGGGCTTGGTTGTCGGTTTCTAATAGGAATTCCCGATGCTCTAGATATTGCCTAAATTTCTCCACTCCAAAAACTACTGCTAGGCATTCGGCTTCATATGCAGATGAGGCTTTTCTTTCTGCAGGTGTTAAAGTACGTGAAGCGTACGCTATGGGCTGTCGTGAGCCGTCAATTTCTTGGAGTAGAACTGCTCCAAGGGCCACCGAGCTCGCATCCGTTTGCAGGATGAATGGTTTGGCGAAATCGGCCATCCGGAGAACCGGAGGCTGTGTTATTGCCTCCCGAAGATGTTTAAAAGCTTTCTCTTGTTCAGCTTGCCAAGAGAATTTTTGGCCCTTCCTCCGAAGCAGATTTAGAGGCGCAGCGTGCTCCGCGAAATTTGGAATGAATTTAGCAAAGAAATTGACCATTCCAATAAATCTGGAAACGGCCTTAGGGTTCTTGGGTTGCGGAAAATTTCTAATTGCTTTTGTTCTAGATGGGTCGATTTGCACGCCACGAGAAGAAACTAGGTGTCCTAAAAAGCTTATCTCATTCACAGCGAAACGGACCTTATCTGGGTTAACAGTCAAGCCAGCCCGCCGCAAACGAGTAAGGACTTCCCGAAGATGTTTTTGATGCTCTTCCCAAGTTTTGGAGTAAATGACTAGATCATCCAGATAATTAAAAATGAATTTGAATTTGATGTCATGGAAGACCTGATCCAAAAGTCTGGTAAGCACTTGGGCACCAGTACAGAGTCCAAAAGGGACTCGAGTAAACTGATAAAGCATCCAAGGAGTGCAAAAGCTGGTAATTTGCTTGGACTTTTGAGACAAAGGGATTTGATGATAAGCTGAATTAAGATCGAAAACTGTGAAATATTTGGCACCGACAAACCAGTTAAAACTTTGATGTAAGTTAGGTAGCGGCACCGCTTCGACGACGATGTTTTGATTGAGCCTCCGATAATCAATCACCATCCTTGTTTTCTTTTCGGGATGTTGAACCAGAAAAACAGGGGATGCATATGCCGACCGGCTGGGTTCTACTACTCCTGAATCTAACAATTCGTTGATGTGTTCGCGGAGGTATTCCATTTTGGGAGGTGCCAATTGGTATGGAGAACACTTGACTGGAGTGTTGTCCTTCAGTTGAATATCGTATTCAACTAGATGTGTTAAACCTAACCTTTTTGTGAGTACCTGAGGAAAATCATTAATTATTTTTAAAATGGCGTTTTTATCGTCCTTTTGAAGATGACCTAAAGGATCAGGAGCAGTAGATTCAGATGTTGTGGACACTATAGGTTTATACGCAGAATTACTAAAATTACATAGAGGAAAAACAATAGACCTTGAAAATTTGAAATAGAAGTTTTTTGCTGAAAGATCAAGTACCAGTCCCGTTTTAGATATGAAATCTGACCCGAGGATCAGAGGACACGACAACTTATGCGCCACCAGGAAATCCACATTCCAACTACAATGTTCCATTTTAAGATGAAGACGACAAGAGTAGGAAATGGGCAACCTTTTTCCAGAAGCCGTGACACAATCAGCCTTCACCCTGGTGATGGATTTAAAAGCCTTGGTGTTCTTCAATTTTTTAAAAAGGGCTTTAGAAATGACGCATCTTACTGAACCGGAGTCCAGCAGAGCCTTAACTTTAATTTGCCCAAAAGCTACTTCCACCAAAGGCAAAAACTGATCGTTCAGACCCCTAGATTTAAGAGAAATGTTATTTTTTTTTTGAAGTTTGCAGTTGGAAAGCTTAGAGCTGGAATAGGTTTGCCTGGACCTATTCCGTAGAGAGAAGAATTTACAGCCCCAGATATAGTGACCGGGTATGCCACAATGATAACAGATGGGAGTAACGTAATTTTGAATTTTATTGCCGAAATTGTTTCTTCTTGAATAGGAGATTGAGTTTAAATTTTGAAAGGGAGGTTTATTAAAAAAAATGTGGTTTCGTGTTATGTTTAAATCCGATGTGGTTGGTTTTAGAAAGGGAGGCTGGCCTGGAGCTACCAACTAGACTCCAAACCTGCCTCCGTTTTTTGGAGGATATTGCCTTGTTGGAGGCCGGTTTCGACACTCTGGGCTTCTATGTCCCGGCTGCCCGCAACTGTAACAGACTACAGGTCTTGTAGGTCTAAAATCAGGACTTTTAAACTCAGGTCTCTTTAATGGAGCCCTTTGCCTGTCAGTGTACATGATGTTATTTACGTGAGCGCAGAGTCGATCTAGATCTGCGAAATTTTTAGGCTTAGTCGCAAAAACTAAACAGTTGCGGACTTCCGGAGACAGTCCCTCCAGAATGACGTCCGTGACCTCCAATTCGGACTTATCTAAATTAAGTGTTTCTGCAGCCTCTTTAATTTCATTTACAAAGATGTGCACCGCCTCGTTAGTCTTCTGGGGCCTATAAAATAACTCCTGCACTAAAGAAGCTAACCGTTTTGATGGTATAAAGAGACTTAAGGCCTCTTTATGAAAGGTATTAAATGCCTGATGTCTAATCAGACATGAATTTAAAGGGCCCTGAGCATAGGGCATCAGAACATTATTAATGTTTAAGGCTACGTCCGGGTAAGTTTTAACTATTTTTAAAGAAATTTTAAAAAATTTTAATAATTTGTCAAGGTCGAACCCATCTGTCTGAGGAATTGTCTTAATTATTTGTTCGGCAGGATGACTTAATTTTCCGTATAAGGAAATGTATTGACAGCCTTTCGAGCTGCTAGGTGTAGTTTGCTGAGCCTCAGCCTGCGGCGTGTCCGCAAGGAGATTTGGCCCATTAGACCGAGATGGCTCTGCAGAGCTAGCTTTAGTGGTTCCCCCAGAGGGCGTTAGCGGGATGCTTACGTTTAGTTTTAGAGGAGCAACGGTTTGCTCAAAGGCTTTAAATTTTTCTTTGAGCGTAGCGAAATTGTTATGTAGCTCGGCCAGATCCCGTGGCACGTTGTTGTCTGCTACTTTTAGTTGTTCAGTGTGCACCCGATTTAGGAACTCTAGTCGTCTTCCGAAGACGTTTATGCGCGCACGAACACGAATCATTTTGATTCCTCTTTCGGAATCGAGGTTCTCCAGGTCGTCTTGCAAGACAAACAAGGAGTTCCGGGCTAACGCTATCTGTTGCAAGAGGATGTCTTCAGTGAAGTTTCCCATTTCGGGCTCGACGCTGTTCTGCAGAAGGGACCTAAGAGAGGTTCGCATTTTAGCTACAATGTCTTTTTCACCACCTCTAGCTACTACCTCAAAAGCAAGCTCGGTATTCTTTAACGAATCCACTAATCGCAGCAAATCCACTGCCATCTTAACTGTTGCTGATAAATAAAAAAAATTTAATCAAGTGTTTTTAAATAAAAAAAATTTCTTTTAAGATGATGTAAAAAAGGTGAAAGAGCCAGAGAAAGACTCAAGAATTATATGTAGTGTAGTTGTTGTGTATATATGTGTGTGTGTAAGTATGAATTGATACAGACAAGCGAAAGAAAACTCGAGAAAATTTTTTGAAGGAGATTTTGAAATTTTTTTTTTTTTTTTGTTTTTAACTATTTTTGGATTTTATTATTTATTTAAATTTTTTTTTGGATTCCCGAATGAGCCCGCTGTCTGGATCAAATTCAGTGAATGACTAGGGTGCAGTGTATGTAAATATATATATATAAAAAAAATATTTAAGCAGACAAAATAATAAAAAAAAATTTTATCGAAATTGGTTTAGAAGTTTTTGTGTAAGTGTTTATAAAAATAACTAAATAATAAAAAAA
Source organism: Aphrophora alni (assembly GCA_963513935.1). Lineage (NCBI taxonomy): Eukaryota > Metazoa > Arthropoda > Insecta > Hemiptera > Aphrophoridae > Aphrophora > Aphrophora alni. Next base: position 40,697,602 of record OY740769.1, read on the forward strand.
AGAGACTATAGATTTATAGAGATTTAAATATTTAAACTAAATAAAAAAAAATTTCATCAGCAACAGTTGTGCAGTATTTGAAAAAGCTGCAAAACATAAAAAAGAGCCTTGTTTAACAAAGATAATTTTGAATTTAAATTTAGATAGTTCCAATGCAAAATTTTGAAAATTAACTACGGTTCCAGAATTTAAAATTAACCACGCTCTGCTACCAAAAACATGTTACCAGGGGACTTAAATTTAATAAAGGCGGAACCAAAATGGTAACAATGTTTGAAAAGAAAAAAAATAAAAAAAGACAAAGACAAATTTAGTAATTAACAAGGCTCAAGTTTATTGAAAGCAGAAGGAAATTTCGGCGCTTCAGACTTTGTCATTTACAACAAAAGACATCCTGACACAAATCATCAAATAAAAAAACTTATGATTAACAATATCATAAATTGTAAAAGTTATAAGCCCTTAATTGTAACATATAATAATTTAAAAAAAAAAATTTAATCAACAGATTCTAAAAATTTATCCCCCCTTTTAATATGTATATTTATAGTTACAAAAATTTAACAAAAAAACAATGAGCACAGCTTAATAATTCACAGAATTGTTACCAGGGGACTTAAATTTAATAAAGGCGGAACCAAAATGGTAACAATGTTTAGAAATGAAAAATAAAAAAAGACAAAGACAAGTTTAATAATTAACAAGGCTCAAGTTTATTGAAAGCAGAAAGAAATTTCGGCGATTCAGACTTTGTCATTTACAACAAAAGACATTCTGACACAAATGATCAATAAAAAAAACTTATGATTAACAGTATCATAAATTGTAAAAATTATAAGCCCTTAAATGTAACATATAATAATTTAAAAAAAAATTAATCAACAGATTCTAAAAATTTATCCCCCCTTTTAATATAGATATTTATAGTTACAAAAATTTAACAATAAAAAAAAACAATGAGCACAGCTTAATAATTCACAGAATTATAATTAATCAAAAAAAAAGATTATACGCCCTTAATGTAAAAGTATAATAATAAAAAAAAATTTAATCAAAAGATTCAAAAAAGAAAAAAAAACTTATCCCCCCCCTTTTTAGTTTATAAGATGATAGTTTGCTTTTAAACAATTACAGAATTTAACAAAATATAAAAGAGTTTGATATTTTAAGTTCAAAAAATCATATCTATAGTTAACATGTTTATCACTAAACTAAAGATACATAATATAACTGGTTTGAAAAATTTCTTAAAAACTATATTGGCCAAATAAATTTATATATTTTAAACAAACAAAAAAAAATTTAGAATTTTGAAATTTTGTTAATTGACGTCAATTATTTTAATTTGGAAATTAACCTCTTGGAGGTTGTTAGGACCGAAAATTGCATGCAGGCTCCACCCAATAATTGTTTTTTTATATATATTTTATAATTAACTACACAGGTCTACATTTAGAAAATAGTCTTAAGGAACACATATTTGCGAAAGTAAATTTAGGCACATATACAAAATGAGTTAGTTAAAGTTCTGTAAAGTCAGCTGTAGAAAAAGACATCACTTTTATGCACTTGAAAATGTGAAGTTACGTTATACAAAAAAAACGTGTTTTGCCAACAGGACGAAACTTGTTAGGATGTTTCGTTGGTTTGTGCAATGTGAGACAAGAATTTCTTTATTTCTCCAATTTCTCCTATTTGTCCTACCAGCATATTAGCTGTGAGCAAAAAACATGTTCTTTTAGTGTCTGTACAAAATCAGACATGTTTTAGCATTAATGTTCATCATTAAAGAAATATCTGATTATTTGCCAAAATTAAAGAAAATTGATTGTATAACAGAAATTCGTTAAGATGGTACTTAAAAGCTTCTTAGATTATTATAAATCTATTTATATATATTTTAATTTTGTTTAAAAGAAAGCTTGTATAAGACTTGTAAGATTTTGCAAAAGTCTGTAAAACGAAATTTTCTGATTTAGAAGAAATTTCCTCAATTGTTTTATATTTGACATGTTCATATTCTGATCATTTAATGTTCAACACTAGTTTGCACTTATTTCACAAAAATGTTCAAAACGTAAAATGTGCCTTTGCAAGATTTTGTAAATGATGTTTTAAGAAAAGAAATTTTTTATAATCATTTAGTTTCAAAAGAAAATAGAATATTGAATAAAACATGAAATACATATTTTAAAGAAAACATGATAATTAACAAATTATTTTAAAAATTAACAAAATTTATAATATGACAAAATCTGTAAGTTGAAGTACCTGGTAAATCCTGTCGCAGATCACGTGAGGTAGCACCGAGAAAATGATGGTTAATTTTAACATTTTTGAAACAGATTATTAGACTAAGGCGCACGAGCTGTAATTTAACATGATGTATTTGAAAGCCGGTGATTTTGAGAGAAGAAGAAAACTTTTAACTAACGGAGTTATGAAGAATGTAGACCATGTTGTTATCGCATGTAGACTGTGGACTGGTAATCGAGAAGCTAGCTTGACCGGCGAAATGTACTTTGGTTTCAAGTATCAGGTGATGCTTGGTTTTGGAGCGGGCCGCTAGATGCCAGCATCTGTCAAGCGACGGAAGGTAGAATGTATATTTACGAAATGAGTTAAGTTATATGGCGGAAGTGCTTTTTTGGATTTAAATGCTACAGCTCTCCCCCCCCGAAAGACGGAGTTAGGGTGTAGTCAGAAAAGAGGCCAGAAGGGCCTCCCGCAAAATTTTGAAAAAGGTGCAAAGGGCCAGAAGGGCCTCCAAAAGATTGAAGCAAAAGGGGCCAGAAGGGCCTCCTACAAACTTCTGAAGAAAGGGGCCAGAAGGGCCTCCTACAAAATTTAGAAACGGGGCACCTGATAGAAACAACGCTTCATAATGCTTTTATAATCACCACTCTAGGGTGTAGCCTCCTTCGGCACTTACTTATTAAATTTTGAAATTTCTATAGCGTCTCAGCTCTTCCCATCTATCATTAGGACAAGCCCCCGACAGAAAGAGCTGAAGGGTGACGCAAAGGTCGACATTGCTGTGCATGAACTGACTTTGTACACTAAGGTACGTGGGGAAAGGGGTGGAGTGGCACCTCGGGAATACCAAGTGGAGGTGACCACTCCGGGGACTGGGGAGGGAATGTGCATCGCACATTGGACTTACAGGAAAGGCCGGACTCAGACGGGGGGGAGTATCCTCTGAGCCGACCTTTACATTGAATTACAAAAATAAATAAAAATAATAAAAAAAAACTCCTGAAGCCAATTAGGTCAGATCATGCTCAGCGTCGTTATTTTTAAATTCCTCTTCTCCCATACGAAGAGAAATTTAAACTATTCACGGCTCTTAACAATTTCCGTGAGAAAAAGAATTTTGAAGGGTCTAAACAAATAATACATTTTGAAAATAAACAAAGAAGCAGTATGAAACGTTGGGGAGTCAAAAAATGTTTTAGTGCCCAAGGCAGGGCATGTGGTGTTTGACTTAAGGTCTTATGTATGTGTATCATGTGCCCCAAAAAAAAAGGAATTTAAATTAATCAAAAAAAAATTATGTAAAAAAAAATTTCATCAAAATAAGATAAGTGTTCTAAAAAAAAAGATGTACAAAGAAAGATGTATTAAGAAAAGGTGTAGCAAAGTAAATATGTAAATAAAAGGTGACCCATGGTGAGGAAAACCCAACTCCGGTTTTCTCAACCCTAACAAAAAAACTAAATCAGGAAACAAACATGTTGACCTGCTAACTAACAAACAAACAAATTAATCAAAACAAACAGGCCAACCATGTCGTCCTATATACAAAACTGGGCCCCTATAATTTGGAAAAGAAAAAAAAATTTTTTTTTGCATGATTTGGAAACATGATTTGGAAAAGAAAATTTAGCTCACAAGGATATATTATTAAAAGGTGTTCAACATTTCAATTTACTATCAAACAGATGCCACCATCTGCATCAACCAGTCCACCGCCATGATGATAAAATTAAAAAAAATAAATAAAAATAATTTTCCTTTCAAGATGACGAAAACAAAAAAATTTGAAAGCGAGCTCAGTGTTCTTTAACGAGGTTTTCTAATCGCAGCAAATCCACTGCCATTTTTAATTGTTGCCGATGATTATAAAAAAAAATAAACCAAGTAATTTAATAATAATAAAAAAAAAATTTCTTTTAAAGTGATGCAAAAAGGTGAAAAAGCCAGAGAAAGACTCAAGAATTAAATGTAGTGTAGTTGTTGTGTATATATGTGTGTGTGTAAGTATGAATTGATACAGACAAGCGAAAGAAAACTCGAGAAAATTTTGAATGAAATTTTTGAATTTTTTTTTTGTTTTTTTTTTGTTTTTAACTATTTTTGGATTTTATTATTTATTTAAATTTTTTTTTTTGGATTCCCGAATGAGCCCGCTGTATGGATCAAATTCAGTGAATGTTTAGTGTGCAGTGTATGTAAATATATATATATATGAAAAAAAAAATAATTAAGTAGACAAAATAATAATAATAAAAAAAAAATTTTATCAAAATTGGTTTAGAAGTTTCTGTGTAATGTGTTTATAAAATAAATCAATAATAAAAAAAAAGAGACTATAAATTTATAGAGATTTAAATATTTAAACTAAATTAAAAAAAAAATTTCATCAGCAACAGTTGTGCAGTATTTGAAAAGCTGCGAAACATAAAAATGAGCCTTGTTTAGCAAAGAAAATTTTGAATTTAAATTTAGATAGTTCCAATGCAAAATTTTGAAAATTAACTAGGGTTCCAGAATTTAAAATTAACCACGCTCTGCTACCAAAAACATGTTACCAGGGGACTTAAATTTAATAAAGGCGGAACCAAAATGGTAACAATGTTTAGAAATGAAAAATAAAAAAAGACAAAGACAAGTTTAATAATTAACAAGGCTCAAGTTTATTGAAAGCAGAAAGAAATTTCGGCGATTCAGACTTTGTCATTTACAACAAAAGACATTCTGACACAAATGATCAATAAAAAAAACTTATGATTAACAGTATCATAAATTGTAAAAATTATAAGCCCTTAAATGTAACATATAATAATTTAAAAAAAAATTAATCAACAGATTCTAAAAATTTATCCCCCCTTTTAATATAGATATTTATAGTTACAAAAATTTAACAATAAAAAAAAACAATGAGCACAGCTTAATAATTCACAGAATTATAATTAATCAAAAAAAAAGATTATACGCCCTTAATGTAAAAGTATAATAATAAAAAAAAATTTAATCAAAAGATTCAAAAAAGAAAAAAAAACTTATCCCCCCCCTTTTTAGTTTATAAGATGATAGTTTGCTTTTAAACAATTACAGAATTTAACAAAATATAAAAGAGTTTGATATTTTAAGTTCAAAAAATCATATCTATAGTTAACATGTTTATCACTAAACTAAAGATACATAATATAACTGGTTTGAAAAATTTCTTAAAAACTATATTGGCCAAATAAATTTATATATTTTAAACAAACAAAAAAAAATTTAGAATTTTGAAATTTTGTTAATTGACGTCAATTATTTTAATTTGGAAATTAACCTCTTGGAGGTTGTTAGGACCGAAAATTGCATGCAGGCTCCACCCAATAATTGTTTTTTTATATATATTTTATAATTAACTACACAGGTCTACATTTAGAAAATAGTCTTAAGGAACACATATTTGCGAAAGTAAATTTAGGCACATATACAAAATGAGTTAGTTAAAGTTCTGTAAAGTCAGCTGTAGAAAAAGACATCACTTTTATGCACTTGAAAATGTGAAGTTACGTTATACAAAAAAAACGTGTTTTGCCAACAGGACGAAACTTGTTAGGATGTTTCGTTGGTTTGTGCAATGTGAGACAAGAATTTCTTTATTTCTCCAATTTCTCCTATTTGTCCTACCAGCATATTAGCTGTGAGCAAAAAACATGTTCTTTTAGTGTCTGTACAAAATCAGACATGTTTTAGCATTAATGTTCATCATTAAAGAAATATCTGATTATTTGCCAAAATTAAAGAAAATTGATTGTATAACAGAAATTCGTTAAGATGGTACTTAAAAGCTTCTTAGATTATTATAAATCTATTTATATATATTTTAATTTTGTTTAAAAGAAAGCTTGTATAAGACTTGTAAGATTTTGCAAAAGTCTGTAAAACGAAATTTTCTGATTTAGAAGAAATTTCCTCAATTGTTTTATATTTGACATGTTCATATTCTGATCATTTAATGTTCAACACTAGTTTGCACTTATTTCACAAAAATGTTCAAAACGTAAAATGTGCCTTTGCAAGATTTTGTAAATGATGTTTTAAGAAAAGAAATTTTTTATAATCATTTAGTTTCAAAAGAAAATAGAATATTGAATAAAACATGAAATACATATTTTAAAGAAAACATGATAATTAACAAATTATTTTAAAAATTAACAAAATTTATAATATGACAAAATCTGTAAGTTGAAGTACCTGGTAAATCCTGTCGCAGATCACGTGAGGTAGCACCGAGAAAATGATGGTTAATTTTAACATTTTTGAAACAGATTATTAGACTAAGGCGCACGAGCTGTAATTTAACATGATGTATTTGAAAGCCGGTGATTTTGAGAGAAGAAGAAAACTTTTAACTAACGGAGTTATGAAGAATGTAGACCATGTTGTTATCGCATGTAGACTGTGGACTGGTAATCGAGAAGCTAGCTTGACCGGCGAAATGTACTTTGGTTTCAAGTATCAGGTGATGCTTGGTTTTGGAGCGGGCCGCTAGATGCCAGCATCTGTCAAGCGACGGAAGGTAGAATGTATATTTACGAAATGAGTTAAGTTATATGGCGGAAGTGCTTTTTTGGATTTAAATGCTACAGAATTATAATTAATCAAAAAAAAAGATTATACGCCCTTAATGTAAAAGTATAATAATAAAAAAAAATTTAATCAAAAGATTCAAAAAAAAGAAAAAAAACTTATCCCCCCCTTTTTAGTTTATAAGATGATAGTTTCTTTTTAAACAATTACAGAATTTAACAAAATATAAAAGAGTTTGATATTTTAAGTTCAAAAATCATATCTATAGTTAACATGTTTATCACTAAACTAAAGATACATAATATAACTGGTTTGAAAAATTTCTTAAAAACTATATTGGCCAAATAAATTTATATATTTTAAACAAACAAAAAAAAAAGGAATTTAGAATTTTGAAATTTTGTTAATTGACGTCAATTATTTTAATTTAGAAACTAACCTCTTGGAGGTTGTTAGGACCGAAAATTGCATGCAGGCTCCACCCAATAATTGTTTTTTATATATATTTTATAATTAACTACACAGGTCTACATTTAGAAAATAGTCTTAAGGAACACATATTTGCGAAAGTAAATTTAGGCACATATACAAAATGAGTTAGTTAAAGTTCTGTAAAGTCAGCTGTAGAAAAAGACATCACTTTTATGCACTTGAAAATGTGAAGTTACGTTATACAAAAAAAAACGTGTTTTGCCAACAGGACGAAACTTGTTAGGATGTTTCGTTGGTTTGCGCAATGTGAGGCAAGAATTTCTTTATTTCTCCAATTTCTCCTATTTGTCCTACCAGCATATTAGCTGTGAGCAAAAAACATGTTCTTTTAGTGTCTGTACAAAATCAGACATGTTTTAGCATTAATGTTCATCATTAAAGAAATATCTGATTATTTGCCAAAATTAAAGAAAATTGATTGTATAACAGAAATTCGTTAAGATGGTACTTAAAAGCTTCTTAGATTATTATAAATCTATTTATATATATTTTAATTTTGTTTAAAAGAAAGCTTGTATAAGACTTGTAAGATTTTGCAAAAGCTTGTAAAACGAAATTTTCTGATTTAGAAGAAATTTCCTCAATTGTTTTATATTTGACATGTTCATATTCTGATCATTTAATGTTCAACACTAGTTTGCCCTTATTTCACAAAAATGTTCAAAACGTAAAATGTGCCTTTGCAAGATTTTGTAAATGATGTTTTAAGAAAAGAAAATTTTTATAATCATTTAGTTTCAAAAGGAAATAGAATATTGAATAAAACATGAAATACATATTTTAAAGAATACATGATAATTAACAAATTATTTTAAAAATTAACAAAATTTATAATATGACAAAATCTGTAAGGTTGAAGTACCTGGTAAATCCTGTCGCAGATCACGTGAGGTAGTACCGAGAAAATGATGGTTAATTTTAACATTTTTGAACCAGATTATTAGACTAAGGCGCACAATTAGTAATTTAACATGATGTTTTAGAAAGACGGTAATTTTGAGAGAAGAAGAAAACTTTTAGCTAACGGAGTTATGAAGAGTGTAGACCATGTTGTTATCGCATGTAGACTGTGGTCCGGTAATCGAGAAGCTAGCTTGACCGGCGAAAATGTACTTTGGTTTCAAGTATCAGGTGATGCTTGGTTTAGGAGCGGGCCGCTAGATGCCAGCATCTGTCAAGCGACGGAAAGTGGAATGTATATTTACGAAATGAGTTAAGTTATTGCGGAAGTGCTTTTTTTTGGATTTAAATGCTACATCTGTACAGACTCTAATGATTGTCTGACTTGTGATTGTTAGCTTATCAATCCGGAATTAGCTTTGTAATCACCAGGGTTTTTCCATTTATTACCCCGTAGGTCCACTTATACCATAAGATCAATCTGACAACAATAGATTTTTAAATTTAATTATGGATTCATTAATCTCTTCAGACAAATAGAAGCAAAACACACAAACACTAGGCTACATTATATGTTTTACTGGAACTGTTTGGTCGATACGAACCTTGACTCACTTCAACAGTACAGGAGTTAAAATCATGTTGACATAAGCGCAACGGGCTAGTATAGGGGCTCAGTAAGTCATGTGAAAAAAAAAAAAAAATTAAATACACAAAATAACATTAAATACTATTTAAACCAAGTGACTGGTAACTAAATGGCAGGTAGTAGAATTAATACCAGAAATAATGAGACAAGAACGAACCAGTGGCCAAAGTTTTAAGCCTATTCTTTTATAAAAGTGAATAACCCTATTAAATTTATATTTGTTTTAAATTTACTAAGAAAAATTTTAAGAGATGATATCAATAATTAGTTTGTGAATATAAGAAATATTTCGTTAATACAATAAAATTGACACAGATAAGAAGCATATCTGTTAATTCCGGATAGTTTATTCATTGTTTGTTGTTAATTTTGAGGTTACCTTCGTATTATTTCATTTATTACAACATTAATTATGTTGGTTGTAAACTAGATTGATATCTTCATTCTTTTCTTAACACTTTCAGAATAAAATAGAATCAACTCTGAGTGTTAAGGGTAGTTATCTCCTAATATGTTGTAGGTGATACGTGGGCTGAATTTGTCAACTAACGGGAATATGGTTTGTGAACACGGAAGGCATATACTATGTGATAAGTGGAAATCTCTGTTTTCATCACACATAAATAAAATGTTTTCAAAATAAACACACCATAAAGTTTTGGGATGAAAAGACTATTACATTTAATTATAATGATCGTGAACATTTAAATATAACTTTATTCAAAACACCCATACCAATTCAAAACATATTTAAACAAAAATGTTTACCAAACTATTTATAAACGCGTTACTGAAGGACTAAACTGAGTTTAATGTCACGGAAGTGAGAGATGTGAACCAGCCTTTGTGTATAGAGACAGTTTTAAATTATAATTCGAGTTGAGGAAAATGTCTTTTAACAAATCACAATCTTGCATAAAGCAGTTACCTCAAAAATTGATTTATGGAAGAAGTTTGAAAATGTACCTTATCTTGCCACCTCCTCTCAATTGATCCATAATGTTAAATATGAAACATTACAGGGTTTTAAAATATAATATTTTGTTAAAGGGAGAAAAGTGATGGAAAATTCAGCGTAGAGAAAGGGAAAAATAATTTTAAAAAAAATTGTAACACTAAAAACTAAGAGTATCTAAGTTCGTATCGACACACTTGATACAGAGACCATGTAGTAAGGTCGCACTCGGGGTATTTCATTACTTTAAATTACAAAATTTGTACAAGTCAGATAAATGGCTTTTATATACCTTTTATAAAAGTTCTTTAAATTTAAATTTATTGCAAATGTTTACGATGAAACAAAATGACTAATAAATGTAAATTCAATAAAAGCAAACCAGCCCAATCTCAAGGACAGTTGTAGACGTTAAATTAAAATAGACAAAGTATCGAAGTTTCGAGATAAGAGACCTTCAACAAGAGCAACTTCAAGAAGTAAGAAGGTACAACAGCTTTAGTTTCTTCAATCAAGTTATCCAGTAAGCTACTGGACCACCGGTAAATTTTCAAGCTGCCATCTAGGGTTTCCCGATTAATTGCAGCACGGACTTAAGCATCTATGACGTCGTAGACCTTGCACATAGCGGGGCTAGACTGATTCATGTTTCGCCCGTCACTTTATAAGGTACCGAGTTGTACAAATAACTTACTTATCTAAAATATTAAAGTCAATTTATTATTAATTTCTAAAATTAAAATTAATAAAATGTAATCCAAATTGACTATTACCAAGAAACCTAGTTTTAAAAAGAAAATTACATAGTATAAATATGATAATTTTGTCGATTATTTTTGCAAAAGTTGAAATTAGGGATATTGGTATATAGTTCGAAGAAATCACTTTACTTCCTTTTTAAAAACCGGAATCACCAATTTGGAATTTTAGTTTTGACTCATTTGGAAATATACCAGTTTGAAAACTTAAATTCAATATATATATGTAAAAACGAAAAGGATTCTAGAATCCACTTTTTGACAAGTAATACGTTAGTTCTATTAATACTCGAGGATTTTTCATTTCCAATATAACTTTAACTACATCACCAGGTAATAATGGATGAATAAACATTGAAGAAAATACTCCTCTGGTCCAGATATTCTATATATTATTTCATTCAGAAAAACAGACTGTATGTTTGACTTAATTAAATTACTAGCAACTGATAAAAAAATATTTTAAACAGGATGTTATTAGTTTCCAAGAATGCAATATTATAATAAATGGGTATTTATTTACCTTATTTGTCAATTATTAGAGTGCTTAATTACAATACTTATCTCAAGACTAAAATTGGGACTATTCACATTCTGCCTAGTCTACTCCTTCAAAGTATTCCAAGTTTTTTTATAAAATCACCGGTACAGTCATTACATATTTTTAACATAGTACGTCTTTCTTAATATACTTATATAATTATTATTTAATCTGTTTCGATATGATATAAAGTATTTGTACTATTAATTATTTTTAGGTACTTTTTAACCTTTTAATACAAAATATTTCGTCTCATAATTCATCTACATATTTTATCTGTGATCCATGGTTTAAGTTTTGTAAACATTTTTCCCTTCCGTATTTCGTATATACTTTTAGAGATTACATCACTTAATTGGTTTATAAATATATCATACGCCACTGAAGCATTTTGTTGATTCTTCTTCATCAATGTTGTTAGTGCCTTTGATGTGTGAGAAGTAATTACTGTTTATAATGTTTGTACTGACTGTGTGATGAACTGGAGAGCCTTTGATATTTAATCATCCCCATCATTCAAGGCTATTAATTAACACCTTTTAGGTCATTCGATATTCAATCGTTCTCTTTATCACCGTCTTGAAGAATCTATTGGTTGTCTGACTTTGATTATAAAAAGCATAGCTCCTTTATTTAGCAGATCTTCCATTCTTTATATATGGATTACTTTTTATAAGAGAATTTGAATATTTTTGTTAAATGTTTGTCGGGATACATGATAAAGAGCTCTGTTATACATTTTATAAGCTATGTATTCTTCCTTCACCTCTCAAGACTTCATGTAATTATCTCACAAACTTTTATACACTCAACTGTTTCTGGTTTAACTCATCTCTAAAGAGCCTGATTGTAGAACACTGTAATAGACAGTACAGATTAACTAATCATAATAACTTAACATCATTAAGTGATAAATACCGATATCTCATAGATTTTTTATAAATTATTTGGCTGAGAGAAAAACAATTACTTTTCCAACTGTGTTTTTGACTGTAATAAGCAGTTCATTTATACACATATACGCTATGTAATCATCCATTCTTCTAATTAATTAACTTTAAACTGCGACAACTTACATATTATTCATCTCTTTCTATGAACAGAAGTAACACTCTCTCTTTTATATGGCAGGCATTGTAACCAACAGCACAGCTTGACACTGCCTAGCTATGTAATCACCCATTCCTCTAGTTAATTATACGAGGAAACTAAGACAACTTACAAATTCTTCAACTCTTTCAGTGAACAGATGAAACTCCCTCTTTTATCTGGCAACCATTGCAACTAACAGCACAGCTTGACGCTGCCTAGCTGTCATCCCTCTAGTTAACTATAAACTACGACAACTGGCATATTCTTAAACTCTTTTTGTGAATAGAGGAAATACTCTCCCTTTTTTTTATCTTTCAGACATTGTAACCAACAGCACAGCTTGATGCTAACTAGCTATGTAATCATATTCTCAACTAAGTTTTATTTTAATAACCAATGTAAATATCCTTATATAAATTATAAACACAAAACTACGCGTTTTAAAGAATGCATTTGATAAAAGCACAGAAATTATTTAGTTTAAATCAGTTTAGTTTTGTAATAAATGAAAAGCACAATGCCATGTAATCATCTTTTCTCCCGTATTAGCCGATAGTTAGTAAGAGTACATTATGCACGGTTTCTATCCTATCAAATACGTAAATTCATTAACCGTGAGGTGAAAACATTACTTCCTATGATCGTTTTACGTATTTAAATTAAAGTTAACAGCAATGCAACCGCCGAGGCTGCACATCTGGTGGTTTATCGATTGACAATCCTACTTAAGTACTGTAGTTACCCCATCAGAACAGTCGTATCCGAGCTTCGTTCAATTTTTAAACCTGCCAAATCCTCTACCCTATTTTGAGTACCTGGTCTATTTGTTTTTCTAATTGGAATTTATCTTTACTTTTCCTCTACGCCTTTCACGATATCTTCTATTTCAATCTAAACAAAATCTATTACGTTTCATCTCTATGAACTAGTAACCGTCAGGAATGACTTCAGGTTACTCTTTGAGGATGGTGTCATGAATTTTTCTACAACACATTACAACTAACACATGCACTTACACTTTATTATTGTCATGGTTGTAAAACAAAATAAGAAGAAAAGTGATTTTAATACCTAATTATATTTAGATCAGGTTCCTTCATGCTACCATAAGCACAAGTTTTATAGTTATTCATAAATAAAATGAAAGGCATCGCCTTTGACGTGGAGTCAACTCCAACGCAGAAACTATAACAATTATACTTGCTTTTCATTTGTATTTATTACTCTTAGTTTATTAGGTAGTCTAGAGCTAAGGAATATTTGCTTTAAGTTTGGTTGTTTCAAATTTGAAATATTGTAAGCAAATAGCATTACAATACAAGAACAATAAAATAAAGATGCTCAATTCCGTACAAAATATAAAGTTCAACAAAACATGGATTGACAGCAATATAACGCCAAATTATATACGTATAAACATCATAAACCCGTATATTCCCAAAAAGCAACTACAAAGATATGGTTGAGAAATTAAATAAAATATTTGTACAGCATGAAAGATACCTTGTACCAAGCACTCTATAAACAAGACATAGAATTAGACAATATCTTGCATCCATCCCAAATAGAGAATATTTATTGGAAAATTCAAAGACAATTTAACCCGATCATTTTACGTAAAAAACTTGTTCATAAAAATAAAATTATTACCTTATCACGCAAGCAGTATAGAAGGACTGAACAGATAAAACCCAACCACCTATTTCATCCCCGTGTTTTAAACACATCTAAGATTTCCTTTTCTGACAGTGAAATGAACTTACTTAACAAAGGTCTAAATTACAACATCTTCCATAATGATAAACATTGAATAATGACAGAAGCAATTAACACAGAAGCTGCAACTATAATTTTACCAACTGCGGAATCCTAAATCACGGCAAGAGTAGCCATTAATAATAAATTAGTCAAAGTTTTAAAAACGCTTTGCACAATCAAAACAAAGCCAAAACATAGGCCTAATGTATCGGGTAAGCGTGTAGCAACGAGAAAAAAGACAAATTAGTTTAAGAATCATGTTGCTAGTATCCAAGTCACTATTGTTTTAACTAACAATAAATTACCTTATATGGTTTCCGCCAGGTGACTTCTTTTTTAAACACTAACGCGTTTCAAAGCATCGCTCCATCTTCAGAGTTATTTTCACTCAGTTGAGATCGTTAACACATTAAAATAAAATATAAAAAAACACGGACATTTACATATATATATATATATATATATATATAATATATATAAATATTATATATATATATTATATATATATATATTTATTAATTTATACATCATTTATCGTATCGCGACACTTGCTATGCGCATCATATCGATGTCCTAGGACAACTAACGTCTCGTATTTACAACATGGTTTATTTAAGATTATTATCTTGAACTTTAATTGCCGTATCGTATATTGTGTTGGAAGAGAAGTTTAGTTGGTCGTTCAGTAAGTTGTGTGAGTCATGCTTAAATGATTTATAGATCTCAAATTCTTCAATCGCGTCCATATATTACCCCTTTCTGCATATATGTAGTGGTTCTAGGTTGGTTTCGAAATCTGTATAAGAGTAGTTTTCGTCAATGAGGCGTCTTGAAAAATTTGACTTATTGCTGTTGATATTCTTTTTTGGCAGATGTTCTTTAAACCTTTGGCGAAAAGCTCTTCCCGTTTGGCCTATATAGAATTTATTACATTGGTCACATTTCAGTTATAAATTCCTGTTTTAAGTTGTAGATGTTTGTCATGTTTATGACTGAACAACTTCTTAATATTGTTGTAGGTTCGAAATGCCATTGTAAGATTAAGTTTTTTTAAATTTTTTTGTTAATATTGCTTGTAATATATTTCCGTATTCACTTGCTATGAAGGTCTTCTTATCTTTATGTTCAAGTGGTCGTCTATTTTTCTTTTGTTTTTTACTTAATAATTTATCGACCATGTGACTTGTAAAACCATTGGCCGTGGCTATATATTTGATGGTATTAAGTTCTTCAATAAAGTCATCACTATTTAAAGGCACTGTAACCAATCTGTGTATCATATTATTGTATGCGGCTGTTTTTTGAGATATAGGGTGATGTGAATCAGAATGTATGGTGGTAACAGTGGTTGAGGGTTTCCTATATATATTGTAGCGGAAATTGTCCTTCTCTTTAACAATCGTTATATCAAAAAAGTTTAGCCTATTGTCGACTTCTATTTCACTTGTGAATTGAATATGCTTGTTTATGCCATTCATATAATTTTTTAGGTGTTCTATTTGTCTGAATGTGGCATTAAAAATTATAAAGGTATCATCTACGTATCTGGTGTATGATATAATTTGACTAAATGATTTATTCATACTAGACAGCAAGTGTGCATTTTCATAGTGATTCAGATGTAAATGTCCGTGTGTTTTTATATTTTATTTTAATGTGTTGACGATCTCAACTGAGTGAAAATAACTGTGAAGATGGAGCAGATGCTTTGGAAACGCGTTAGTGTTTAAAAAAGAAGTCACCTGGCGGAAACCATTCAAGGTAACAAATCAGTTGCTCATAATGCGTTAATAATTCGATAAGGGCAACTCAGTAGGGGTTATAGACAGAACTGATTACAATAACAAAATCTATGAATTCTTCAAAGTAAACAATATAAACAAACTACCCAAGGACCCGAGATCCAAATACAACAAATCAATAAACCAAGCTCTTAACCGCAGCAACAATCTCTTATCAGTAAATTGTCGGATTAAAAATGATCAATCCACTTGCACTATATTTTAAAGGGCTTCCTAAAGTACACAAACCTGACGTACCAGGAAGACTGCTGCTTGTTAACTTACAACAGCACCTAGTTATAGAATTTCTAAAGAATTGGATAAATCTTTAGGACGCACTATGTTTTTATCAACGACCATCGGTTAATAAATAGTCTGGAGCTGGTTAACAAAATATGAAATACAGAATTGAACAAAGGTCAAAAACTAGCCTCGTTTGACATAATGAATCGGTATACAAACATCCTCGTCCCAGAAACAATTGAAATCTTACAGAATAATTCAATCTTGCCTGTAAAGCAAATCTCCCTCGGTTTCTCAATAGCTGGTTTCCAGAGTCGGTTTCTCGTCTCTGTGATCCTACAATGTGCCAGTTCTAATACTGAACATTTGATTTTAATCACTTCCCGAGTGGCGCGTTCCCAAAATACCGAGATGCTATTTATCAATTACATTATATACTGTTGGTTTTCTATTACGTTCATTCATTAGTATAAATATGTTTTTTTTTTTAAATTTTGTTACCAATATATATTACTTATGTCATAATTTTATAGAAATACATTTAATTTTAAATAATTTTCATGCGGTTTCTCTTCACAAATGAGTTGAATAGACGTATTTTTAATGAGAGAGGTGATGGTTTTCGACATTTTAATTATAAAAATATATTCAAATTTCATAGAAAGTCCTGGCCTTTGATCCTTTTCAACTTCTTTTTAATATTCTGATATTGGGTTTCAAAGAGAATCTTTCTTTACTAATAAAGTCATCGATGTCAGGCAAAGCCATTTGGAGACTCGTAATATAAAGATACGAGTATGTTAATAAATTATATATTTTTAATATAAATTTTCTTTTTATCGTATATTAATTTTATAACGTTGGCACTGCATTTTACAAATAACTTTATACACGTTGCCGTTACTGTTTGATAAATGTATTTGTTTATGTAGAAGCGAATATATATATCATATATTCTTTGTTCAACTTTTTTCTAAAAAAAAAAAATAGAAGTGGAAAATACTTTATACTTTTGTTTGTCAAAACCTTAAAAAAAAAAAAATTGATCGGATTTTAACGAAAAGTGTAAACACATAATTAGGGAAGTCTAATGGTAAAGTTAGGTTTTGCTTTGTTTATCCTTTGACAGATGAGACAAAACTCTGTAATTAATAGCAAGCACTACTTACACCTTTATTATCCCTCTCCACTCCTAACTCCCTGTATATGTGAATACACATTTGTACTTATACTCTCGTTAAATAATTTTAGTATCAATCACACAATCTAAAATAAGACATAAACAATATCATTATCTTATTTAATTATGTATTTTGTTATGAACCACCCTTCCTCTCTACAAGTTGGGAATTATTTGATTTAATTAATTGATTTAATGTATCACTTTAACTCTGCGCTTCTTACCTTGTCAATGAGCAGCAAGACCAGTCCACGACCCAGACCCCTGGAAGTCTAAGCTAGATAAATTTTCTCGCCTGGTCTGGATGTTCCCTTCAAAGAGTTCAACAGCCCAACTCAATGGAATCTCTCCTTTATTAGTTGAAGGTAAAGTTTAACTCCTTTCATTGTAAAGTTACCGACTAGCTTCAATTTAATTTCTCCTTAATTTGTTCTGTTTAAAATCTCTTTAGCTAGAATCATATAGGCAACTTCTCTGCAAATTATTATTTTTTAAGGTGTTATCTTATTTCAAAAACCAATTTTTAGATCTAATTAAACTTTACTTTATGATCAATTTTACATTTCTTCTTTTTCTTTCGAAATTACGGTCTTACACTTTCTACTCGTTTAGTGTGATATTAAAATTATGCAGACATAAATTTTATTACTTAAATAAACATCTTATATTAATACAAAATACAAATTTCCTGAAAAGATAAAACATACAAAATCATATTAAACAAACAAATAATTATAATCACACTTTATATACAAAATAAGTTTGAAACCTATCAAAATTATGTGCAAAGCAGAGCAATTTTATTTTAAAAAAATACTTTTAATTTTGAAAACTTATTTAGATAGATATTATTTTAAATATACAAAATTATTACCAACTCAGAAATTTTATTTATATATTTTTGGGATGTAAGAAAATGTGGCTTTCGGCGAACCTGTGGTTGAGACGGAGTTCCTGATCCTTGTGAGAGGTCGATCCTGGTAAATGATGCTGCCAGATCTGGTGTTTTCAGGTTAGATGCGTGACATGTACTTTTAAATTTTGAGTTATAAAAAACACCAATAACCCTCTATCAAAAACAACCCGGACATATATCCAAAATTTGCTTACATTTGATTAAAATCTATCAATTTCGTTGGGCTGTGAAATAAAGACGGACAGATATCATTCCCTAAACCACTTTTGTTTTATTGAGAGGATCCCAAAACGGATATTTCTGCGAAAATCTTGACACCAATTTTTGTTACATCTTACATAACTTTCTCTAAAACCCAAAACTACCTAAAAGACAAAACATGCTCTGTTTGGAAGAAAGAAGTATGGTTAAAACTCAAGAGTATTTTTGCAGGACGACAACATATGACCAAATTTACGGAATACGTCTTGTATGTATAAAATTACAAAGAGAACATGGTAATTTGAAGTGTTTTAAGAATTTAACTTTTCCCTACAACAAGTTTAGCTAAATGTTCCTTGGTTTATTAAGACTGCAAGAATCATGTACTTTAAGGCTACTGTGTGTTTTTATTTAAAATGTTATTTTAAAAATAGAATTGGTTATGATTATTTTGTTAAAGAAGTAAATAAATGCGTGAATAAGAAAATATAATATTGAAATTTTGTATATAATTTTAGGAATATTGTAATTAAAATGAGTACATTTTTTCGCCTTTCCCAGCTTCATTAATCTCACTTTGTTGATACGTTTCGGATATACTTCATTCTCCAAACACTTAATAGTACTCCCTAGTACTTGAAGTACTAGAGTAGGGTATATTCGAAATGTGAGATTAACAAAGGTGGGAAATGCGAAAAAATGTACTCATTTAAAATTATAATATATGTGTAATCGTAACAGTGTGCTTTAAAATTCAAGACTTTAGTTTCTTCCATAATTTTAATATTGGGACAGTAATGGTTAAATGAAATTTTCTGTAAATGTTTATAAATTAGTTATAGTAATTATTATGAACCAGTAATTTCAACACATGCAATTCTATTTAGACTTTTGGGGGGATGAATTTTAGAATCCATGAAACGTGTTAGGATTTGTTTTATTAGGTGTAAAATTATTTATTTTATTAAACGTTATATGTTTATTAATTTGTATGTTTTTGTAGTTTGTTTTCTTTTGATTGCAGTATGTATTTTTAAATTTTCTTTTTAATTATGTATATATTGATTGTGTAAGGGTTTTTCATAAGCAGTAATCATTAAGAATATAATATAGTTTGTTGATTGTATGATAAAAGATTTAATACTTGAAGATTTGTTAGTGCCATGGTAAGTAAAATTAATAGTTATTACAACTTTTATGTTTGTGTATTGAGTAGGCTACTCTGAAGTAAAAGATATTTAAAATTGTTAGTTTTTTGTTATGGTTTACATAATAATAACTTTACACAAATATATATTGGATTTGCGTATAGAAATAGAGAAGGTAAAACATAACACGGATATTTAAATTTGTTACATTTTGAGTGTAGAGTAGGCATTTGTCGAAATTGAGTTTTTGAGTGTGTTTCTTAGTGTTTTATCATGAATATAAATTGAATATATATATTTTTATTTATCAAGACTTAAATCGTATTCATGAAACATCCAGAAAACTACTTTGCAGAGGGAATAAACACAGACGTTTTATCGATACGTTGGTGAAGTAAGCTATCTTCTTCCTAAGATAAACATTAGCTGCATCTAGATTTTTGATGATAGCAAAAGCCACTTGAATGTGCTGCAGTGTCCAATTAGGGAACTAAACTCCAAACCACTAACATGTCACCATAATAAGAAGGCCCTCAACCAGTAGAAACTATTCTAGAAATAGACTATTTGTACTAGATATTTGTTGTTGTAAAACTGTACTGTAAGTGCAGTTTAAAATTTTTTTTTATGTAGTTCGAGTTAAGTTATCGACAAACAAATGCTAAGTACAGACATCCAGTTTTTCTGGAATCACCATTTAAATATTAAAATCTGGGCTGTGTAGATTAATTAGTTTACAATAAATTTTAGAGTAGAGTGTCAAAATTTCAAAAAAGGACTTAAACACTGACATGAGTTGATTTTCAAAAAGAGACTTTTTTTTAAAAGGCGTAAAGGATTTTCTTAAAATCTTTTGCCCACTTTCTTAAAAGTCTTAAAAAAGTCTATAACAAATAAATGGTTTATTTTTGTTAGTTAGTTTTTCTGAAAAAAGTTTTAAAATGTCGACTACAGTAAGACTACTTTCATATATATAAATAATAATAAAGCCACACAGAAAGTATGGCACATTTTACTGTGTAAATTAAACAAATATTCACATCCAAGGTCTGTCATTTTTTGACCTCGGTTTTATGAAATATTTAACTTCTGTTCTCCACTTACAGTCTTACTTCTTGCTTCGGTAATACTTAAACTGTATTTAGATAAACAAATTTTGAGAGTAATTTGTGAACGATTCTTAAAATAATAAATAAAAATAATGTAAGACTCGATTAATATATAGATAATAGGTTTTAGATAATTTTATAACAAACAACTTTGCTCGTTTGGTGTTTTACTCTAAAATGCATTGGAAACCATTTTATCGATTAAATACAATTCTTATATTTTAAATTGGTGTAACCTGGGAGGATAAGCCAAACAAACTGTAGTTAAAGAATATTTCTATTATGTCGCTACTTTGTTTAATCCAGATGCGTCCTATTTGAAGTTTCTAATCATTAATTAAATTAATATTAAAATTAAAAGCCAGACACAATTTATAAATTGAAAATATTTATTTAAAATATATTTTTCATTTAATTCCCTAAGCTGCGACATACTCGTAAACATTCTTTATAAATATAAAATAAAAATAGAGTTTATTTAACAAACACTCAAAGCAAAAGCAATAAAAACAAAATACCAAAGCACCAAAGCTACTAGATCTGAAACAATTTAACTGTGTATCAATGTTTCCAACTAACTTAGAGGGATTTAATTCGACCCAATTTCCATTTCCTATTTTCCGCAAGCTCAGGTAAATTGCTTTGCTTATACATTATTTAAATATGTCCTGATATCCAATACACTTTATTCCTCATTTATTTTGGAATGTCACCCGCTGTATATCCTATATGATAATGCAAATTAGTCTAATTTGCCTTGTATCATAGTATATACGTACTTGTACATATACTTATTTGCTCTACTATATATATATGCAAGGCAAAATAAAGACATTATCTACTTTGTTATTGCTGTGCAATGGTAAAAGACGTCTCGGTTTTCATTTCCTAATGAAAAAGGAAGAACAGAACATAAAATAAACACTCCTTGCTTCTAATAGAGTCAGGGTTGGAAGAGAACAATAGTTGGTAAAGTGAAACTTGATAGGAAAGATAGAGAGAGGGATATAGCCTAAGACTACATGAAAAACGTTTAGAGCCAGCTAGGATCTCTCAGGGTTTTACGTCTTTACTCACTGTTAGTAAACCCCTGAGGAGAGTGAGAGGAAAGAGAAGAGAGATAGAAGAAGTTAAATTTTACAAAATTTAGCAAAAATAGGTTTTGATTTTAAGAGATTACGTCTTTCATATGAGTCCAATGGTCAACTTTTAAATTTGTAATTACCATAGCAACTATTTGATCAAACTTAGCCTGGACTATTATTAAAAATAATATTGTAATTGCCATAGCAATCACTTGCATAAAATAACAAATAAAATAGTTGATTGAGTTCATGAACATCAATAATTAAATTATTCTGATAATTTAGGTTAAACCAAGCCTAGAATATTTCAGTTTTTATCGAGATTTTGTTTCAAACAGATGAATTTCGTTGTTAAACGTTGTTTCATAAGTAAATATATACCAATAACTATATTATATATTTAAATTATATAATGTGGCTAATGGATATTTAAATATTAATTTTAATAATAATCGTAATTGTAATTATTGGGGATGGTGCGTGTCTATTTCGATCTCTGCCTTATATTATGAATAACACTCAAGAAGGATGTCATATTCGTTATATGATTGTATTACATGTAATAGAAAACTGGGATAGATTTTCTGCGTTTTCTGAAAATAATGACGGTGATAATTAATTATTCCGACTCTAATAGTTATTACACTGACTTAGTCTCAACATTCAACATATAACACTTATAATTTGGTCTTAGCCTATACCAGTGTGAAACATAACAACCAATATGATAATACACACTTAAAACAACTGATTAGATCCATCAGCTTTAATAATTCAACACAAAGCTAGGTTAGGCCTAGCCTAGATTAATGTGTAACATTTTAAATAGTGTCATCAACGTGATTTTGGCCTAAAATTTTGAAACTATTCAAATCTGATTTAATGAATAGGCCTCTATAATTTCATATTGTTTTCACTTAAACAATACGCGACTTTTTTTTATGACGGCAATCAATGAAACTACTGGGCCGATTTTTAAGAAATGTCTTAAGACTATAGTGCTTAAGAAGTTGGGTGTACCACTTTCTTCATCCTCCTGGAAAAATGAGTTCTTACTGCCATTAAATTTCAAAATATATCCCATAAGTTTAACATTATGTTTAGTATTTTGTAAAAAGCAAATGTTTTATTGAACGTTTAAAAAGTCAGCTGATAGCGAAAGTAGTTATCTTTTTATTTGTTCAGAATCAAGTACAAAAAATGTCTACAAGGAAGCACTTCAATGAAAAATATAAGCTAATATATTTGTGTGTTCTGTATATGTGTATGAGTGCGTGTGTAGAAAATTAAAGAATTATTTATGTTTTTATACTAAGGTTTGAATACACGAATAGGTTCAGAATATCTAAAATATTGAGGTACGAAGCCGCGGGTAGTTATATAGGAGAACCACGAACGAAGCGAGCTTGATGAGTATGAAGGTGTGCGTGCATTATCGCGACAGAACCTACAAAACATTACTACTTAGATTCATTCTTTGAAATTCGTTTGTCACAATTAAATGATGCTTTAAATACACCACTACATGGATAAATATAAACTCTGAGACCAATATTTAGTTTTTCTTCCAGAAACATATCAGTCTGAAAAAAAATAGTAAAAAAAATTAAATAATTTCCCTAAATAATACATACACATAACTGTTAAAAAATTAATAGATAAATTCTTATTTTATTTTAGTTGGAAGAGTGATTAGAAAAGTTGCGGATAACCCACGGTGAGCTGTGTTCAACATACAGTCAGCTGATGTATGCCTTCCTCGTCTACGTTAGATATATAAATATTATGTTACACCTCTTTAACAGTGTAATCTGAGATCGCCGATACAACATAATGGACGATGGATAACTCATATCTTGTAATTTAATTTTATTTCCCTGCGTTATTCTAATGATTCAGAAAACTCAGGAGGCTGTAAGTTAACATGTATACTGCAAAACGAAAGCACAAAACAATATCATTCAAGATTTTTTTTTTTGGTTTTTGACTACTTGTGTTCTTTTTTATATACAGCTTGAAAAATTTTTTTTTAGTATTATAAGAATTAAATTTTCTCTTGGTCTGATTTTGAGTTATTCCAGTTTCCAAACAGTTTGAATAACGAATTGTTCAGCAATAAAGTACTTCATTTTGGATTAGATTGACGTAATATATAAGTTGTGTCTATAAAATAAACAAATTAAAAAGACCAGACAAATAGATTAACCCTTCTAGTATTGAAGTATAATTTTTGTAAATAATAACGCAAATATCATAAAATATGCAGGGAGGTTTTCTAACAAACTAATGGTGTTAGAAATTTTAGTTATCTTTTTAAATGTTTTATTGTAACTTATTAGGAAGTCAGGGAGTTCTGCTTGTGAATTTTGGTGTAAAATACGTAATATAGAGAAAGTATCATCAGTGAGGATAAAAATTGTTGTCGATTGTTTTAGAGTAACGTCTATATAATAATGAAGGCCTCTGAATTTAAAAGAAAGGTTTTATGAACGATGAAATTCTGTCTTTTGGAGTCTCTCTGTACGTTGTTGGTCGTATATGCAGAGTTCTGTACTGAACAGAAATGAGGTATTACTAGACGTACCTTTACATTTGATCATTTTCCATAAACAACCCCCTCATAAAAGCACTTTTGGGCATTTTTGAGACTTGAAAACAATTTTACTGAATTCTCTAGCGTCGAAATAGGGGGGGGGGGGGTTTAAGTTAAAATGAAGGCTGTAGATCATTTGGTTAAGTCGCTATACATTGTACACGTATGGTCTGATTCACTTTTTATAGTTTATGATAAATAATATAAAAATACCTGAGATCGAGTTGCCAGGTCTCGAAAGTGATAACTTAGAAACGTCGTGTTGTCTTGTTGAATTGTTTATTGTTTAAATATTCTTCAAGGTTCCATTTGATGATTCAACTTTCTACAAATAATATTTGATAACTTTAAATTATATACTTTCCATGATTATCTTGTCAGAATATAATTTTTATTTTTCAGTAACATTACAGTTAATCAGTTGTCCACTTAAGTAATGAAAGCTAATCGATAATACATTTCGTTAATTTTTTACTCAAGAAAAATTGAAGTATCATTTAAAATATATTTGTAAAGGTTCCGTCAATATAACACATTTCTGTCTTCAATTTAGATCTGAATAAATTATGACTCTGTCAATCATGTATTTCAGTATTCATTAAAAACGTGAAAAGTAGAGTAAAATACATTACTTCTTCTGAAGGTATAGATTAGTACATATTTTGTTGAAATTGTTGAGGAATTAAACATAATAACTTTAAAATAATGTTATTTAATGAAATTAAATACGCTATTTTAGTAAATATGATTTGTTGCTTATATCCGATAAACAATGTTTTTAACCCGGATAATATTTACCGCAAATACCCGTTTATGTGCTGGCGGGATTTGCACACTCTGTGTCTATATACTGTAGTATTCATTCCAGCAATATTTTTATCATATAAAAATGTACTTGAAAAATTCAATACTTTTGTTTATTTTTTTACTGTACTTCGTTGCTGGTCACTTCTAATGGCGTATTTTGCAACTCGTAACAGATTTTTAACTTTTCTGATTAAAATGAATAAAATCGACTCAACGATGAACACGATAGAGACAAAGTACAAGGAATCAGAAAAGTCTAAAGTGAATATTTTATTAATGATAATCGTTTGTGGTTATTTATTTCATTTGCTTTATAATGGAACAAAATATTTATCTGATGGCAAAACTTGGCAGGTAATAGTGGTCATAATTGTAGTGCCTTGTTCAGAATTACCGTATTTTTTTATTTTACTGCCTCTTCTTGCGTCTTTAAATGCTTTGACGAACAGATTCATCAAAATAAATGAAGAATTAAAGATAACAGTTTTGTATCACTTTGGATCAATTGATGTAAGTTTATTTAGTGGTCAGAATGTTTTTCTATTAACAAACACACACACACACACACACACACACACACACACACACACACACACACACACACACACACACACACACACACACACACACACACACACACACACACACACACACACACACACACACACACACACACAGACGAATTCTTCATTCTTATACTTGTAAGAATATCAGTTTTATAAACAAGGAAGATCTCAAGGAAGAATTTTGAAAAAACTCAAAATTCCAAAAAGTCAACCTAAATAATCCAAAGGTAGTAGTAGTAAGAGAATAATTAGTTTCAATATAGGGAAAAATAATGTAACTAGCAAGATTGTAATAGGCTAGCCGCAACGCAAGATTGTACGGACAGGAAAATCCGAGATTTCATGTCACGACTTGCTAAGCTCCATAAGAGTACATGTTAAATTTTCAAAATTAGAATTTAGATATAAGAGTAATGTCATTTTGTAGAGTAATTAAAATAGAACAAAAAAAAAAAAAAAAAAAATTCCAAAACTGTAAAATAAATAATTAAAAAGTTATAGTCGGAAGAAAGATGTGTAAAACGAAAAACTTTTGTAAATCAAAATTAATCAAAAAAGTAATAATAAAAGACCAATACATAATAATAACTAACCAAAATAATAATTAATTAAACATATTAAAATAAAAAGGAGAAAGGGTGCCAAAAGGAAGGAAGTGTCAATAACTGGGGAACCAAAGAAGCCAGGAAGAAGAAGTGAACGGTTTTGAGACTTTTGGAATAGAAGGAACAAGAATCAAAAATAAAATTTTAAAGTTTTTGAAAATTAAAGATAATAAATTTGTAAAATTCACGAAAACGTAAAATCACCACAACTCAGGAAAAAAAGGTTGCAGAAGTTCAAATAAAGTTTGGACAGAACCAGGAAGAAAGTGGTTTCAAAATGAGCCAATCCAAAGGAAAATCGAGCGAAGCGAACGTGAGTTATGGCGAGTTGAAGAAATCGAAGGTAAAAAAGTCAGTTTCAGGTTCTAGCAGGAACGACAAAGCGGGGATGTAGCAAGCTGGTCGGAGTAGGGGAAGGCTTGCCACCGACCATGTAAAATATAGTAAAATCTAAACATTTAAATAAACTACTAAATAAGAGAAAAAATTAATAAAAAACAAAAGAGACAGAGTCAGAGTACTTAAAGAAGCCATAAGGAGTTTAAAAAAGCATTAAGTAGGTCGGAAAACCAAAATAAATAAAATTAAAAGGAAAACAGAAATTATGTAAACGTTGGCTATCGTGTAAAGCCTAAAATTTGACGATCTGCTTAGAACCAAGTCAGATCGGCAGTCTTGTACTAGCTTCAAGGAAGAAACCACGTTTCTAGAGAGACTGGTACCACATAAATCAAGAATTTTAAAAATAAAATCTTTCAAAAAATTTAAAAAAATTTAATTCAATAATTAGTAAAATCGGGACTTAATAAAGTCATAATAGGAAGTATGCGAAAAGAAATAATTAAAATAAAGTCATTAGTCATTACAAACATTGAACAAACTAAAAGAACTTAACAGATTGGTCAAAGTTAAAATTAAAATTTAATAAATATTAGAACGGCGTAAGGACTTTTCTCTCTTAAATAAATCCACGATCGGAGTAAGTGGAGCCCGGAACGTGGGGCTTTCGATTAATTCTTGCGCCCTGAACGGCGTAATTGGCGCCCAACGTGGGGCTTCTTCAATAAATTCTTACGCCCTGACCGGCGTAACACAAACTCACATATATATGTAATATATATATTATTTGTGATAATAGGAAACTCATATCATTTTATTTCAGAATTTCACAGAAGACAGCTGGTTTAGGATATTTTGGCAACAATCGAAATAATATAATTGAATATCTTTTTGGAAAAAGCCAGATATCTACCAATGGAAGCTCTGTACTCGACAAATTGTGCAAGTAGAAGTAAAGATGTTCCCAATTTCGTTCAAAATGTAAAACATTTATTAAAAATGTATACAGCTACATCTTTTTATCGCCAATTGAAGGATAATAATTGCTTATATTTTGCAATCAACAGCATCTCTTCTCCGGTGTACAAGTGGCCAGCCACTTTAAAAGTTACCTTCTGGGGAAAAATATGGCACCAAGTACAGTAACAAGATTAGGGACGCAACTAATTGTTATTTGTTTAGATGTGTAAAATTGGCACATTGGTGGGAAATGAATTGAACTGCACAACGATTTTATGATGGCGGAATAATTTAACTTACTTTTTACTTTTTTTTAACAACCCTTAATAAATAGCAGAATAATTATTTCACAATTAAATTTAAACTCTTGGCTTCATCCATATCCTAATCTAAGTAAACCCTAATATTAGTTAGTTGAACTCCCCAATTAAAGCAGGCAGTTAAGGTGATTTGATTTTGGGTAACCGTGTCATATAATTTATTTTGGAAATGTACATATCAACGTAAAAGGCATGATAATTACTTTTTTCTGAAACATGGAACACACTTTGAACATGTAGGATTTACTTTCTTAAAAAAAATCAATAATTCAGAGACATTGGTTTCAACGAATTACTTTTTTACAGAGAAAACTCTGATTCTTAAATTAGATAAAAATCTAAATAGTTAAACTAATGAGAAAGTGTTTCATTGGTTTAGAAGAGGAAATCAATCAAATATCAATTACTACGTTTATTATTTCAAATTACATTAGTTTGTCGTTGTTAAATTATGTCTTTGCTTTTCACTTAAACCACAACATGATTATATTTAGTCAGATAAACAAGTACTTATATGTTTTCCCTGTAGAAACAGAAATCAGACTGAAACAAAAATGTCTGAATAAAAAGTTTTTGAAATATTTTTTTAACTTAAAAAAAATCTTACTTAATAAATAATATGAAAGTATTCATATTTTAAACATTAATAATAAAATTATTATTTTATTTCAGTTGGAAGAGAGATTAGAAAATTTGCGGATAATCCATGGCCAGCTGTGTTCAGCATACAATCAGCTGATGTATTCCTACAACTACAGAACGTTGATCTATTTTACTTTTTTTTATATAAATATTATGTTAAAACTTTTCTCCAGTATAATCTTCGTTCGCAGTTACGACATAATGGACGATGGATTACTCGTAGCTTGCTATTTTACTTTATTTGTCTACATTATCCTGGTGATTCAGGAAACCCAGGAAGCTGTAAGTTAAACATGTTCATTGCAAATCGAAAACACAAAACCCCGTGTAACTAATTCAGTACGGTATTTTCAGTTTTTTTTTGTTGATAAATTACAAATAGTTTATGTTCTTTTATTAAAAAAGTTTGAATGTTGTAAGAATAAAAATTTCTCTTGCTCTGATTATGAAGTGATTTTAAATAAAATTTTTAAATTTTCTTCCTCGGTATCTACGTCAACGGTAATATTTATTTATTTATTTTTAGGTTTTAGTTTAGTATAAGTGAGCTAAGATGTTTGTTTTAACGTTTGCAAACCAATTTAAAGCATTTATGAACCAGATTGGATGACAAATAGACTATCATTAAAGTTCTTCATATTTTAAGTATTATACACTTTAAGTATATAATCATTTTGAGGGCCTCCGAGTAAAAAAAAAGAGGTTTTTAAATGGTGTCTGTCCGTCTCTCTGTATGTCAGTCAGTCGAATGTCCACTGCTCTACAGCTCAAACGCAAAAACTTATTTTAATAAAATTTGATATGTACATGGGCATACCATTGGCATATATCGGGACTTTTTCATTTCTTTGATAATACTAAATTTAGTTGCCAGTAAGAAAACACAAAATTACTATTTCATCAAAATGCAATTCACCGATTTTGATAAAATTTTGCTTATGTGTACTGATTTAAAAAATATGCATCTCTTCAAAAAATATCAGTTTATAAGTTATTGCCAAAAACAAGAAAATGAGCCTTGTGGCTGTTATAAAGGACGTATTTTCTCAAAATTGACTTTAGTAATTTAGTTCATATCTTAGTGAAATAAATGTGATCAATAAACGATTTTGTAAAAAAAGTAGTTCAAACAATATTAGGGTTTAGCATTAATTTGCGAAAACTCAAAAATGAACAATGATCGCCGGCAATAAACTTTTAACTTTAATCTATTATGTTTAGTACATTACATTTGTGTTCTCGGATCAAATAAGTCTATATTTATTATTATTTTATTTGTTTTTGAGGGTGGGTTAATGAGAATGTTTGTGCAGTGTTTTACACCCAACTATATTTTAGATACAAAGATATTTATCTCGATATCTGATTAGGAAGATGAGTAGTTATATTACGGTTTTCTTCAACTATGGATTTTATTCTTTTTAACGCAAATGGGAGTTATGATTGGTTTAGTAATATAGTAATAAATATAAATGACTTATAAAAGAATGTTTTACAGAGTCAAAGTGTACTGATACCGTTGAGACAAATTTCATTAGTGGGACGATCAAACGAGTTCTTTCTTCAAGTAAGTAATTTTATTGCAAATATGTGTATTTTATTTATTAGTTAATAGTCAACATACAGTATAACAAACACACAGAACACAATTCTCATAAAAAAAAAATAGCCTAAGTATCAGATGCGTTTCAACGACAAGGTCGTCCTCTTCAGTGATACACGAGCTACACCAATCAAACTATAACTGACTGATTATAGTTTGATTGGTGTAGCTCGTGTACCACTGAAGAGGACGACCTTGTCGTTGAAACGCGTCTGATACTTAGGCGTATTTTTTTTTTATGGGAATTGTGTTCTCTGTGTTTGTTATACTGTATAATTTTTCTCATAAGTCAAGCTCAACATTTAATATTAATAGTCAACATAATTAGACAATTATGTCATAATATCAAATGTGAAACAACTTTTTTTCCTAGAATTTTTCGAAATGATATATATATATATTTCCCATCTGAGGCTTTAAAAATATTAAAACGTCTGAAATTATTATGTTTTGTCTTTTTCTATTCATAAAAAAAAACTATTTTCTACTAACAAACATTTTGCAAAATCAGCGCAATTAAAAAAAAACACGAATCTACTTAAAATGATCTGATATCCTGAAATGAGAAAGTTAAAACATTTCATTTGTTTATTGAGTCTTTCATAATTTGAATAGGTAAGGTAAGCACAAAACTATCATTATAAATACAAAAATCTGTTAAGAAATAACTTGAAAAAATGCATATTAACAACGTTTGTTGAATATTAATATTACATTTATAGCAAAAC
This sequence comes from Aphrophora alni, assembly GCA_963513935.1. Taxonomy (NCBI): domain Eukaryota; kingdom Metazoa; phylum Arthropoda; class Insecta; order Hemiptera; family Aphrophoridae; genus Aphrophora; species Aphrophora alni. The sequence goes on from OY740769.1 coordinate 40,728,383, forward strand.
ATTTTTAGTTTGTGAACATTAAATTTGTAAAATTTAAAAAAATTGCCTAAAATAAATTCGACTCTCATGATATTTCCTTATAGATTTATGTCCAAGGAATTAAATTTTTTTTGAACCATGTTTTCCCCGAAAATAACCATTTTTTTTCTGAAAAATTAAATGTGATTTTGTTTTCTCATAACAATACAAATCTACGAACCCTTAGTTGGTCAAGTAACTAGAGCCTTTCCTTAAGTGCAATGAGTTACAGATTCAATTTTCATAATACCTAAAAATTTAGGTTGAGATAACATCGATAATGATCTAGAAAGCGGCGATTGGTAGTAAATCCTAGTTACGAAAGATAGAATTACGGTGGAAGGAACTGAATGTGCTGAGACATCACCCAATGAAAAGAAATTTAGCAGACCTAGACCCTCAAACGGCAGTTGCGCCACTAATTTCAGTATAATAGAAATTAGGAATATATCTTCGTTTTGTGACTAGTTGTGGGAATCACTCAAGATCAAACAATAAATGAGATTTCCATCAAGACCTCATAATGCTATACTTTGACTTTTTTGTACAAGGTATAAAACTGAAAACTTGTCCATTTTTTTGGCACTGTCCAATTTGTCATAAAAAAATAATTTCACTATTTCAGCTACTCTGTTGGTATAAAAAAATAAATGTAATTATTAGCGCATGATCCTAAATCTAAGTACAACGACAAATAGTTTTCTGGAGTGTGAGAAGTTTTAACACTTATACCTTCAACAATTTTATTTTTGTTTGATAATGTGGTTAGCAAACACTCTTTAAGAAATCAAAATAGTTTTAGTTGAAGAAATATTTCCGTTGTATAATATGCTAGTCCACTAGTCAACTGAAATTATTTCAGTTGAATAATTTTGTTAGTTTTTAGATTTATTAAAAACCAAATGAAGAAAAATCTGTAAATCGTTCTATGTTGTAAATAAGCTTATAAATTTCCATGAGGTTGTAATAATGCCAAACATTATATATATATATATATATATATATATATATATATATATATATATCATGAACATCTTTATGAACTTAGTTACTTATATTATTTGTTACAGATAAAACAATTCACAAGGCAAGTCCATTCATCTTCAATGACAATCACAGCATCGGGGTATTTTGTGATCGATAAGGTGCTTATAGGAACTGTAAGTCTTCATAATTATTTAAAACACTGTATGTATTTTTAAACAACACGTATTTAAATTGAAATAAAATGCAATAATTAAAAGTTGATATTTTATAATTTTTTAAATGATAAATTACAAATGATTAAAAACTTAATTGTTTTCTCTTTTTTATTGTTGTACAAATAGCCTATAACAATACATGCTGTATAAGAACAGAATTTAAAAGAAATCATATCTCTTTATTTTCTCTTTTTTTAATTTTATCTTAGTTATAAGTCATAAGTAGTCTCCATCCACTACAACACGAAATTGATTTATTGTGATTCATGTAAGTTTGTGCTCTTTACAGGAATTTAAACCTGTTCCTTAAACCACATTTTAAAATAGGAAATCGATCTCTTATACCAAAGAGTTCGCCTATAACCTGGTTTACCTTTTATACAAAATTTAGATTACATATAGAAACATGGCGTAAGTAAGCAGACCGAATAACGTATCATAAAATCTATCCGCTCAGATAAATGTATAATTTACATTGGAGTTTTCGTTAATGTTGTTACCATCTCAAAATTGAATTTAATAGAGTTTAGTCTGAATTAAATTATTTAACACATTAAGCGATTAATTTATAAACCAAATCAAGCAGGAAAAAGTAGTCTAAAGCTTTTTTCCAGCAATATTTGATAATACTAATGGTAAATTTTCTTAACAGAACAGAACCTACTATTAAAGGAAATTAAATAAAAATGTATTATCTTTTATTAGTTTCCATCCGATAGAATTTTTAAACATTGAAAATAATTGGTAAATAAACCATTTTATAATATTTAAGGCCTAATTTATTTTAACTAGTACATAATATAATATAAATACCTAGTTCACAATCATTTAATATAATAACTCAAAATGGTTTATACTGTGTTAAATACAAACTACTATAATTTATGCAAACATATAAATGCAAACTCAATTCTGATTCCAAACACAGTTTTGTCGAAAAATTGAGTTAATTCCGACATGTTATTTAGCATTATCAGCTCTATATTTGACTTTATGTATTTAGTTGCGAAACCCACTTTGTATTGGTTAAAACTGTAATTGAAAAAGTGGATTTTTTTTAAAAACCTTTTTTTCCATTGTAATCATTTTCCAGACAACTCTTTGTTCAATAAAAATAACCTTCTATCGTAATTACTTTACCTAGCGTAACGCCATCTTGTTTTGATTAAGTTATTTATTAACCCAGATTTGTTCATATAAATTTGCTTTTAGTGTACAATTTATTCTTTTTAATTCGTTATAACTTAGTATTTCATTATTATTATAATTCGATTTTAAATCCTGCTTATTATACAAGCTGCTGCTTTAATTAAAAAATTATTTATAAGTTGAGTTATGACATTTAATTATTTATATTCTGAACAAAAAGCCTGATTCATGTTATATCATTCAGTTTGTCGGTTGAAATTATTACTGAAAATAGGAGAAAATGAAAGCATGAGACTAGTTTTAAAATAATATTCATAACATCATAAAAATAACTTGAAAGAGGAAAAATAAGTTTCTAACTTCATCTAACCTATTTCTTACACCCTTGAGTTTTTTTTCGAAAAGTAGTCCTTATGATTGAATTAAGAAAATAACTCCTGTTAATACAATAATTTATATTCTTACACAGACTATGCCTATAGTATTCCTTTACTTCTTCAAGCATGATTTCAGGACGGGTCCATCACTTGTAACCTACTATCAACCTATACGTTTGAATGAAGAAGGTAAATTTACAAGATATCAGCGATTTTACGCACAACGAACAAGGTTGAGTAAAATATGTATATCCTTAAATATTGCACAAGGTAAATACCAGTACGTGAACGTATAAGGCCTAATGGTAAAAAAAATACAGGAAGAAGTTATTATATCTCACGGTATCAATTAGACTCTGGAACAACATTGGTAAGGTTTTGTCAGAAGATGTTTTCGTGTTAGCACTATGCATATTTGCAAGGATAGAGTAAAACGAATTAATCTTGTGGATGTGGTTTTAGGACAAACGCTAAAAGAAAAAAAGGGAGAGATAAAAGGTCAGAAAGATACCAACAAATTAAGAAATCTGTTCGTGCCTATATCCTTTCCTAAATAGTGCCTAATCACACTATTGTAGGTCTATAAATTTAACTTGGTTTAACGCGTCTACTTACTTACCCATAAAGAAACTTTGGCGTGCATAATATATTACTTTGCAGAATGTAAAATAAGTACCAATGAAAGTTAATATTAAATTTAAAACACTTTATGGTGACAAATGGTTTTAATACCTTGAATTACAGTAAAGGATTATGTCAACAAAACTCTAAACTGAGAAGTATAACGTGATGTATGAACAAAGAACTTAAAGGTAAGGTTTAACACATTTTACGAGCTGGTTCGTACTGAACGGCATAGTGAAGTTATACGTTCATTTAATTGTTAAAAGAATTCAGTGTTCCCTAAGCTACCAAATCAAGCTATTTACTACACTAGGCGACTGATTGTGTAGAATTTTATATTATTACAAGGCAGCTGTAAAGTCGCACTAAACACATTTATATACATTTGTATTGAAAGACAAAAAACTTCAAATCAGATAGCATCTGCTCTCTATTACCGGTTAATCAACACTAATTTGGATAGGATCACCGCGGTTCGTCTATTTACCGACAGCTACGGTGATCGATTGTGATTAAGAATGGTTTCTACGTAGGTTAATTTAAAGAAACTCCCCTTAGTGTCAAAAGAGTTATTCAATCTTCCCGTCCTTGGTCATTCTTACATTCAGCCAGACAAAGTATTGAGAGAGTGGGGTAGAGAGGGTGGGGAGTGAGAAGATTAGAAATTACCATCAAGCCTGAGTAGTATTTTGAAATATTTAACAACTACGTAACAATTATTAAATTTATTGGCAACTAGGGATTTTGTTTCTATGATTTGAAAAAGCAGTAAAAGTCAACTAAAAGCTTACACTTTCATTTTGCGAAATGAAAAAGATGTATTTTGTCAAGATATCCTACAACAAAAAGTATTGTGATTAGAGGAGAATCCTTTTACAGAAGTGATATTGGAAAGGCATGGGGAACTTTAAATAGAGGAATAGGTTTAAAAACATCACATCTGAAAAATTCAAAGTAACGTCAGAGCTAAACCTGAAAAAAATTAAAGTCATTGAAAATCTTCTGAATGAGCAATTTGGAAAAGACTGGACCAATCAGGAAGACTAATTGTACACAGTATTTTTTTGTAATATTATCTATGATGTAAACGTCACAGACAAATAGTCTACGGAAGATGGCAACTGAGAATTTAATAAGACTATATTATTAGGTTTACTACGTTCAATAAGTAGGCCTTACTACAAATGTTTTGTATGAAATACTTAAATATAAAACGTATGTCAACAGTTGTAATAAAAACACATGTTTGAAAGTTATCGTGTTTCTTTTTTTATTCCAGAACAAAATTAAATCCAATAACTAAAAATAGTTTCAAAAATCACTTTGGACAATAAGTGTCCAAAAACAGCTTTATCCACCATTGAGTTCCAAATGTAGCTATGTCAAAAATTTATTTCAATTTAAGAAATCAAATGGATATATTCATGTTTCTTGTTACATTATTCATAAGGGATGTAAAAGGAACTCATAAATCATATTTATTAATAATTTATAAACTAAGGTATCAGATTTTGAGTTTTACTCAAAATGCATAGATGAACAAATTGTTGTTTGAAAACTAACAACTATGTGTAAAAACAATAATAAAAACTAAGAATAAACAATAACATGTTTTTTAATCAACTTAAGAATTTATTAATTTGTGACTGACATAGATTTTTATCTGTGACAGGTTGCTGCGGATTTGGTCAATTTTGCTTTGCTTATGTTCCAAATGAAGTCTCAATTTCATGAACTGTCACTAATCTATTTGCAATAGAAACAATCAGCGCAATTGGACTAATTTTAAATGATTTTGTTTAAAACAAAAGTTTTTAGGTTGATTGTAGTTATTTATAAAATTAAATTAAATTTGTCTCCATCATGTTTTGATCACACATTTTTAGTATCTGTTTTTAACCATTATGTTGTAGAATATAATAAACTTACTTTGGAATAATTATTATGAAATGATTACCAGCTATTAGTTTGAAAATAAGACCGCTTGTGTATTTGTAACTGTTTTATTTTCTATTTGGCCACCGCACTAAACGGTATAAGTATAGAGTAAATCAATATTGATTAAACTAATACCCACCAATAGTGGTATCACGTACAATTTATGATATTTAATACTAAAGAGAACCTATTAAATTGACACACAAAGAAGGAAAATAGTAGGTTTTGTTAAGTTGGGTTAGATATGAGCCTTAATGAAATAATTTTTTATAGCAACAAAGAATGTTGACTGATTTCTAACGGTAGAAATGTTCTTTTGGTTTATATTTTTACAAATGATGAATCATAGCTTTAGGGAAGAATTTTAATTACATGTACTTTTGGAACAAGTCATTCTTTCCATACTTCTAGAAGAATTAACACTCTTTAATATTAATGTTTTTTTGGCGTAGATTTTTAACGTAACATCGGTAATTAGCTTCAGAATTATGAAATGTTTGTGCTAACTATAACACTCATTTAAAAGTAAGTTTATAAAACATTACCTAAATTGTTTATTAATAAAATAACTGTCTAGTGTTCTTGTCAAAATATCCTACAGATGCTGTGGTAACACCGTAACTTTTAATGGTTCTTTGTAATGGATTCAATAACTCTCATACAAATGCTAGAGATTTGACACAAGACCAACCAATACGCTCTATCTGCTGTTTTATTTTTGCCATGATGATGGTATTCATCCTTCCTCTAAAAATAGATAAACACTGTAATCAAACTACTTCTCCAATCAACATCATCTATGGTATTCCCAGTCCTTCTTTATATATACCAGATCGCGTCAAACCGGTTCCTTACTAAATCGAGTGATTGATTCAATCTACAATTCTGGAATCTTATAAACGCGTCTAGATTGATCAATTCTCTGAAGTAGAATTACAAGGATATGTAAGCTAAAAGAGTAATCATAGTGTAGGTGCATTCTTCTGCCAGAATTCACCTGACTTTTACTAAAAAAAAAAAAGTTCCAAATAAGAGTTCTCGTTGAAGAATCTTGTAACGTTTAGAGAATAAAGGAAAGTTCTTTCAATTGCGTCTCTCAGAAAAGTTTGTCACTCCAATTTTACTTCCAGTACCTCCTAGTTTTCTATTTACCAAGTAAAGTTTTATTATTTTCTACTTTGTAAAGAGAAAATGGGAAACCTGCTATAAATCACAAAACTGAGCTATACAACGATTTTTAAGAAAAACTGTTTTAACTCAGTTCATTAAATTTTGTTTCACCAGTCAATAAAAGTAATAAAGCTGTAATAACCTAATTGTAGTTTTTTTTTACTTAATATGTTATTGACAAATAAAGCTAATTTGATTAAACACTACTTTCCAATAATTAAACTTTAACTTTATAAATTAATCTAATTTTTCATGTTAGCAAATTTTCATTAATAAATATGAGTAAAACAAAAACGTTGTTTTTCAGTAGTAAAATTTAAATGATTTCTTTTTGTTTAACTATTTAATTATGTATTATTACTGTCTTTTTTTCAACGGCATAGCCGATTTTGATGAAAGTCTTTTTTATTTTGCTTTGTTGACCAACCCTAAAACATTAAAACAATATAATTATGTATGTGTCAATTAATAAATATTCTAACAAAAAAATCAAAGAATATTCATTCTTTAATCATTTAATTTTAAATAATCTGCAAAAATTAAAAAAAAGAAGATTATAAGTTAACAAAACTAATATTTTTTTTCTTTAAAAATATATACATTAATATTGATACACAATTTTTTTTGGGAGATATTTGTATTAGTATATTTGTTTCTTAACTTGTTGACAGCTTATTTTTTGTAAACGGCTGTGATTTGCAGTGTAAATGTAGAGTAATGTAAGCTTAGTTGTATTTGAGATCTTGTAAAATTTTCTTTTGTCGTCCATTATTATTTTTTTAAATATTATTTTTGAATATGGATGCCTCTCCTTTATTTTAGGATATTTGTAAAGGTTTACATGTACTTGTTCGCCAGTACTCTAAGGGGGCGTAACACCCTGGCTGGATTTTGTGAGTACATTATACCTAAAATGGTGTGTCAATTAGACCATGTTCAGTTTCTTTCCATAGATACTATTAATGTTTAGTTACTTAATCATGTAGGTTTAATAATGAAAGCTTTCTTAGCTAGGTGTACATCATTTAATAAATAGGTAGTGTTTGTTACAACCAAATTATCTGGAATTTTAAACATTCAGATAAAATCATTAAATTGAATTTAGGAGACTATATAACAAACTTAATTAAAACATTGAAGACAATGAATACATTGTCTTAGTGGAAATGTATAAAGACGTAAAATGCTTCCGAGAAGGTATTGAACGTTCTGAAAAGGCTCAGAAAGAAATAAACTATAGAGGGTTTTATCAGTTTTACAGCCTAATGAACTACCCTGTAATTTGGGATGTTTTCAAAATGTGGCTTTTTCACTTCGTGAGAAATATATTAAAATGATAAGAAAGCTGATCAATAATGTATGTATTTTAACTTTTGTTTTATTATTAGAATAATTTATAATGTTGTTTTCGTGTAATAGCTACAACCTGAGTCTATTAAAATGAAATACAATTTAATGACTTCACAATTTTAGGTTGTATAATTTCTGCAATTACCGAGTGAATGTAGAAACTTGTTTTATAAAAGAAAATATAACAACAGATCAAAAAACAAAATAGTGAGAGAAAAAAAGTTTCAATAAATAATAAATTTATTTTTAGGTTTCGTAATATTAAATGTGTGTAAATTCCTACATTTGTCATCTTTTTTTAACATAACAAATACACAGATTTCGAGATTTGATTAAACCTTGTACTTTTGTTTTATAGGATTTACACTTTATAGAAAATGGACGATTATGAGATCAAATAATTATAACCGAGCCATTAAAAAACGCTGTCATATTTATAATAAAGTTTTTAAATTGACATTTGTGTGATTGTTCTTCTTGATATTTGAATTTAAACAATAATTATGTCCAATATCTAGTAATTATAATGTCAATATTTTTTTTGTGTTAACTATATTATACAAAATGTTTTCACTATAAAAATACTATATTTTATTACATTAAAAGGATGTGTAAAAGATTCCGTTAAGCTAAATATTCAGACAAAATGTGTATCAATAAATGAAAATTTATTTAGAAACTTTTCAAGTAGTGACATTATAAATTAATATTTTTGTCTTTTTTTTACATAGAAAAGATATTTTGAGATTTGATTCAATCTCATACTTTGTTTTTATAGGCTTCACACATAAATAAAAATGAATGGATATACAATATTAAAATAATAAAGAATGTGTACTTATAAATAATTGAAAACTCATGTTTGTTATTGAAATTTGTGTAATTCTTCTTCTTGATAAGTTAGAAATTATGCACAGAGTCTAATTTTTACACTTTCATTAATTTATAAATGTGACTATAAGTGTTTACGTCTAAAACATTGTAATACATTTCAAAATCACATCTCAATTATTTATGACTTTCAGTTAAGACAAAGAACGGCTAAGAAATAATTAGGAAAAAATTTATACTAAAACTTCATTATTTCTTCTGTAAGATTATTGTTTGATAAACGTGTTTTGCAATTAAGTTATTAAACTTAGTAACTTCTGCCAATAAAATACTCTGGATACTTCTAAATTTATGTTTTTTGATCAAATTAAATATGATATTCTACCAAATATGATTACTGACTATATTTGCTGGATAATATTTTAAACCCAAATCAAATTTATCGGAAATACCCATGAATGTGGTATACGCCTGTGTTCATATAGTGTAGCATTCATTCCAATACATTTCTTTATAAACAAAGGGATATCTTAGAAGTACAAATATCCGTTGTTGGACAGTACAAATAGATTATTTTGTAATTCTACACATGTTTGACTTTTTTAAATTAAAATATAACAAAATTAACTCCAGGATGATGATGATAGGTACACAGTATAACAAATCAAAAAGACCTAAAGTGATGTATTTATTAATGATAAAACATTAATGAAATTACATGTGAATTGTAATGCATCAAAATATTTGTCTGGGGAGGAAATCTGGCAAGCATTTGCGGTCATAATTTGAATAATTTGTATAAAACTGCCACACGTTTTCAATATACTGCCTCTTCTTGGTCTTGTAATGCTTTCTCATTACACACTTTCTCACAATAGTACGTTTATTTATTCAAACGCGTTTCAACGACAAAGTCGCCATCTTCAGTGATGCCTGAGATACAATAACTAAGTAATAACTTTGAAAAAATAAACGTACTATTTGTGTTCAAGTTTTAATCTATTAAGTATACCATCTTAAAGTCAAGCTCATTATTTTTATTACTAAGTATCAATTTATAAAGTTTGTTTGAACAAATCATCGGATTTTACTATTCACATGATAGGTTCAATTACTGTCTTAACTGTGTTAGTTGTTAATCCATTGCCGCCAAAACTGTTCCTTTTAAAAGCAAAAATAAGTTTTGCCAATTAACTCAAATCCATCTCTTAGGTTTTGCAATCAAATGCTCCACTTTTATCGTTGGGGTGTTAAGCCATTCTAAGCTTTTCAATCTGACTTAAAGGCATGGTATGAAGCTGTCAATTAAATATGAGAAAAACTGAAAAGTTAGGTGAAAAATATTTACTATTTTAAAACTTTATTTGCTGTGGGCACCAAATTTTAATCGGCTTTGTTTCAATACTAGTTATGAGGTCAATTATTAGCAAAAATCTAGTTTTTTGTACGTGATGATGGACATCGTAAAATAGCCCAACACGCCCAAAATTACGGTTAACAAATGGCACAAAATACAGGTACGTTATTGATATTTTAGTAGTTATTGAAATTAATCATAAATTTGAGAATTTACTTATCGATTTGGGATATTGAAATATATTAAATTTAGAGGTAGAGGAATACTATAGATTTAAGTGTACACATCAGAGTACCTTGTTTGTTATTTTATATAGTTCCGTATTGGTTGTTCAAACATCAGAAATTGTATCATAATTTTATATTGTATTTAATATTTACTGTGTTATAGTGTAGATAATTAATGAGTCAATGTTAGTAGTCAATAAATTACACAGTGTCCTTAGTTACTATTATAATTCAAAACGTGCCATTGTTTTCAATCAACATATCAATATAAAAGATATTTATAACAAAATCTAAGGAAAGAAAAATATTACGGTTAATTTTAAACTCAAATTTATCTTACTCTTCATTAGAACGAAGTAAAGTTTTTGTTATATTAGACTTTTATAAATTGTTCACAGAACAGTTTTCTAAACCGCAATATGATAAAGTTAAAAAACTCGACTTACACTTAACATTATTTTAAACTGGAAAGTCCATGTAAATGACACTTACAATACATGTTTGCTGGCACGCACTATGTAAAAAAAGAAGAAGAAGAAAAAAAGAAGATTTCCAGTCATATTATGTTAAAGTTCAATTATCTCAATTATTGTTAATGTAGTTATTTTTTATTAAAGTACATTATTTTTTATCTACTTGTAAATTTGTTTATACGTATAACTGTATATGTAAATAAGTAAACTTTTTTGTTGTAATTGTTATATCTTTTACTTGATAATTTATGCTTTAAATGTAAATGTATTTTTGGAATTGTTGCAGTTAAGTAAAAGAAAGGAGGCTCTCTGTGGCCCCAACTTTGTCTCAAAAATAGAGATTTATTGTATTGTATTCTCACCCTATCTTTAAGATAATTCATCTTTGGATGTTATCGCTTTATACATACTTCTTCAAATATTACAATTATCGTTATTGTAAGAAAATTCCCTTACATCAATCAGAGCTAAAGCTACAAAATATCTTTATAAATAAAGACCTTTTCACTTCTCTCACTTCCAGCTAATTAAACCCACCTTACCGTTAAAATTCTTCTTTTCTTCTTATTCTGTACTATTAAGAGGAAACACATATTTTCATTTTTATTTTGGGCATCTAGGCGACAAAATATGTTTTAACAGCGTTAAATTTCGTACGTTATTCAAACAGTAATCAAAACTGTAAATATTTTCTTAATCACAGCTGATGAGGGGATGTAGTTTATATATTTTACTTTTCACTTTTGACACTCAAGCCACAACATATGTTTGATCAATATTAGTTATAATTATAATATTATTTAGACTTGATAACATTATTAAAATCGCTTTAGAGATATTATAATTACAGATATTGTAAACGTCTCGGGGAATGAATATAAATAGCGTGATTGAAGCAATTTTTCTCATTCCCCACAAAGATTTTCATTTTCCAAAAAATAAAACAAGCGGGAATCACTATTCTATTGTCAACTGCTGCTAGTAACGCGTTCATGAGTTTGATTATAAATGTTATTTTTATTATTTTATCGTTGTTTATAAAATATTTTACCTATCTTGTATGTTAGTTTAAAAACCCAAAGGATAATTCCTCAGTGAATGATGTGTTTATTGGTTATTCTTTTATTTGTAGCCTGACACCCCCAGAACAATACTGTCGAAGGTTACGCAGGTTTGAACCCGTTGGGTAAGAATTACGTTTTTCCCGTGTGGATCACTATTTTCCCGTCTTTTATAAAGCTAACCCTGTTGCTTAAAAACTAAAATCCTCTTGGTTATAATTGCCTAAAAGGTCATAAATTAGAAACAGGAAGAAAATAAAGTTAAATACCATTTGCCTTCAAATACTCTAAATGCGTTAGGGTCGGAAGAGAGCAATAGTTGGTCAAAGCAAACCTGATAGGAAAAATGAAAGCTAGGGGTCTAATCCAAGACTACATTTAACAGAATGTGTAGCTCCAACTAGGGTCCATCAGGATTGTCTAGCTTGTACTCACTATGAGGGCCTAACGGGTAGAATATAAAGAGTTTAAATAAAAATAAAAATAAATCTTTTTGAGTAGAATAAGTTGGGATTTTAAACTATTAATAAAAAGGAATTACAAATGTTTTTTACAATTAATTTGTATGCGAAACTTTCTAGAACCTCTTATCTTTCGGTTTAAGTTGCTAAGATAAAATAAATTTTCATTTCTTAATTTTTTTATAATTGCATGTGTAAAAGTGTAAATTAAATTTTGTTGAGTTCATTTTAATAATATGAAATAAAGGAAGGTAAAGTTTAGATCATTATCATTTTATGGAAAGATGAGCAAACTAGCAGAGCTTGAAATTGATTGGACTTTAGACTACAGAATGTAATATATTTTTGATGCCATATAACTTTGTATGACTGTTATTTAGTTGGAATAAAAAGACTTAATTGAACCAGCTAAATTTTTAAGGTTTTTGTGGGAAATAAAATAATAGAATTAAATTATATTTATTTAATAGAAAGGAGAAGGTGGATTATTCTGATAGCACTCAGAACTCCCATCATTCCATATGGGAGTTAGTCCTTCGTGGTGTGCCTCAGAATTTAATTCTGGAGGTATTACATTAATAACACGTATAAATTATTTGTCAATAAATGTTGCACCCATTATACCGGTAACTATTTGCTGAAGATACTATTTTATCAGTGGTGGGCGATAGTATTGTAGAACTAGCAGTTTCTTCAAAAATAATTTTGTCCAAATCTGAAAACTGATTTCTTGTTTATTAATTTTTTTTGATGTTTATTCCTAATCAATTTGTCAATGACTCGTTTTATTGATGATTAGGACTTAGTACTTCAATTTTGGTAAAAAACAACAAAATATGAAAGTCATTACACCCTCAGCACCTTTTTATCCAGCGATGCTCGGTCTTCAAGTGCGAGGCATAGGGAGCATAGGGCAGAAAACTTCAAATGAACAAAATGTTTTTAGTTTTTCGCTAAAAATTTCTCGAGAGCAGTTTTTATCTGCTATATAAATGAAAAAATTTATAGCTTTCTACTTTTCTGTTTCACTTTATTTTAATTATAATGGAATAAAAGTAAGAATTTTTTTAAATGTTGGGTCCTTTAACGGGAAACTGTAATCTTAGAATGCACTTACACATTGCAGGAGTCATAATCATGAAAGCATATGTGTCGACTACGTGGATTAGACCATGAAACCTTATAATAGTAGACTGAATGGTTCTCAAGAAGTTCAAATTGATTGGAGTTCAATACTCTGCTGATCCCAAGAATGAGGTTAAATCCGGTTCATAGCCTCGGGTTTACCAGATTAAACCTCAGGGATTAACTTATAGTGAGTACGGGTGGGCAATCTCGAGGTATCTTGACTGAATCTACACCCTTCTTTACGAGGTGTTGGTAGGATACCTATATTTAATTTTTCCTACCAGGTTGGCTTGGTCAACTCTTGTTTTGTTCCGACTCTGACGCTTAGAATATCCTAGAACTATGGTTCACTATTTTATTATTTTTTTTAAAGATAATGGTGAGCGCGAGGTTGTTCGAACAAGTGGACAAAAACTTAGCACATCACTAATCAGTATAACTTGCATCCTAACGGTTTAATCCTTTTACCAACTTTTCTAATCTAATATAAGATCACTTTTTGTCAAACCTATGTATAAATCTAGATTTTTATAACGATTATATATTGTCGAAGTTATAAAACAAAGCTATGTATAATAATACACTGTGTAGGCAAAGCAGATTAACACATCTATATAAAGCACAGGATTAATAGATTAATACTAAGTGAAATAAGACTATGCTTAAAGTTGCGAGGGGTTTAAGATACTTTATACGACTCTAATTGGTTCATAACTAAGTAAGTCTGAAACTAGTTCCGACTAATCTTAAGTAAAATATATGAGAGAACTAGTTGAGAATGGTAATCCGTATCACTGAAGGTGAAGTTGGAATTATTAATTTGTAAACTTTAGGTATCTCCATAAAGATATAAATTAGATTTAAATAAATTCAGTTATAATACATTACAGGAGGAGCAAATAATGAAATATCGCCTGAACATAGTATAAAAAAATGTAGTTAAAATAATAATTAAACGACGAAGTCAGAAATGAAATTGTTTAAAGGTTTAAGGTTAAGGTATGTTTTTGTAATTAAAATTTAAAGTCGTGGGATTTGATATCAACTACACATGAGATTGTCTTGACAAACATTTTAGAAACTCAATTAATGTTTTCAACAATGTATATAATTTCATGGTCATGATATTTTTTCACAAATCGCCGATGCGATGTTTTGTCACTGCAAAGATAAAAATTTCAAACACTTTTTAAATAAAATTGAAAAATAAATAAGTTCACAGACGAGCTATTAGATAAGATAATTTTTAATTGTGGGGGTTCTTAAAGACTTCTCGCTACCTTCAAACTGACTCCATTATAGTCAAAAATACTAAATGTTACGTATTAGTTTTAAGGTCAAATCGACAATTCTCATTTTCTAAATTGGGTTACATGCCACAGCAACTTTCACTTTATACCTGTACAATTTTCAGTCATTCTCATTCTACCTCTGCTTGGAGTCAGATGTATTGTCTGCTCCCTCAGCCTTTTCTCATTCTATCTCTAGTAGGAGTCAGGTGCGTTGTCTGCTCTCTAAGCCAATTTCTCATGGACTTAAGTTCCGGCTACCTCATATTAATATTTACTCTACCTCAAATACTTTTATATTTCTTTTTTTAAACATTTTTAATTATTGTAAAGTGTCAAGTGCGGTCGGTGTGAAGTGATTGTAAGAAGAAGTACTGGCCAGTTACTACACATCAAGTGGAACCGTTCGTTGGCACAATATACGACAACCTCAAGGAAGGTAAACTCAATAACTCTGGTCCTCCGGCACTCAAACTTAGTAAGTAATAAACTCATACATTAACACTCAAAAAATTAACGAACATTTTTTGGTCCTCCGGGCCGGATCTAGTTATTCATTAACTAGACGTAAGATAAAAAACCAGTCTATCAGTTCATTTAATACCGTTATATTTTATTCTATTTTTGGTTTAAACTCTGTTCAAATTGCTTACTATCAACTTTCACTTTAGATTTGTATTCTCTAACTTTCACCACGCTACAGTACAAACAGTTAAAGTTCACTTTCATTTTCTATTTTGAGAATTGTCGATTGGTCTTATTTTAGTTTAATATTGATCTCCAATAAAATTAAACTTGTAATAGAAATAATATTGTAAATTTAATACTTTCACTTAGTGTGTACACAAAATCTAGCTTATAAATATTTTGACCTTTGTATTGTACTACCTGCTCATATGTTATCTCTATACTTATTTTAGTTACCTTCAGAAACTAGGTCACAAAAGGAGAAAGTTTAAAAGGTATTCAAATTTATTAATATTATTGACATACCTCTTGTGTTTATCAAAAAAGGGTCTATTCAGCTTTTCATTATAAATAATTTATGTTTAATTCAGGTTTGCTTATTTTGACTTTCTATTGTACTTTATACTATAGACTTCACCATATTTCTTAAGTTGAGAGCCTAGTTTAGAATAAACCTCTTATTGTGTTTTAAAAAGATAAGTTCATTTTTTTTAAAGGTGGTTAGCGTGTTTTCAAGATAAATATATTAATTTAGTATCTTTTCGTGAATTAACTTTGTAAAATGGCAAAATCACTTGCAGTTGTCAAAGCAAGAATGGAGAACGCATTCTCACAGATTCAAATGATTTTTGATCTTACAAAAAAAACTTCTGATAAGGATATTCTTCAAAAATTCCTTGTGTACACAAAATCTGCCAGTAAGCTTCGCCAAGAATTTTCTGATTCTTTAGACAATTACCTGGAGCTTAAATTGGCTAGTGATCCTGAATTTAAACCTAATTACGCTTCTCTTAATAGTGCAGATGAGTTAGTGAATTATATTAATTCTACCCTAACCTCAATTCAAAGCAAAATGCAATCCAAGAGTAATAGTGAACCTGCCCCTGTACAAAAGTCAGTGGTTCGCTTACCTAAGCTCGAATTAAAACGTTTTAGTGGTGACTCCCTAGAATGGGTATCTTTCATCAATCTATTTGAATCGAGTATAAATAAAGACTCTTCTTTGTCACCCAGTACGAAGTTTCAATACTTTTTAAGTGTTCTCTCTGGTGAAGCTTTAAATTTGATCAAATCTCTACCTATTTCCGACTCTAATTACACAGTGGCTTACAACCTCCTGAAAGAGCGTTACCACTCTCCAAGGAGACTCGTCACTCTTCACCTAAATCAAATTTTGGACTTACCCTCTGTGAATCATTCTCCAAAACAAATGAGAAAATTTGTCAACTCATACCATGAAAACATTCAAGCTCTCAAAGGGTTAAAACTGGACGTCACCCAAAATAACCCACTTCTATCAGCTATGGTTCTTAGAAAAATGGACAACGACCTCAGAAAAAGGTTCGAACACTTCCGTTCCTCCAATCCCACCGTTGAAGGTGAGGATGGCCCTGTCTTACCTGACATCGCAGACATAATAAAATTCCTCAATCAAGATTGTAACGAAATTGAAAACGCTAGTTTGCATTCTGCACCTTTCTTAAAACCTGCCTCTGCAGAGTCAAGCCATGAGTATATGTCAAAAAACCAATCTTCTAAATTCAAAAAGGGTCCTATTGGAAATCACAAGGTCTCTCTAATGACCTCCAACACTAATGGAAATAAACGCAGTAATTCAAACCCTCTCCCATGTTTTGTTTGTCACAAAACTGATCACAAGGTGTATACTTGCCCCATCTTCAAGAGTAAGGATCCCAAATCCCGTTTTCAAATAGTTAAAGAAAATAAACGATGCTCTTCATGTTTGGGCAACCATAACCTCAATGACTGTAGGTCAACATCAAGTTGTTTTAATTGCCACAAAAGGCACCATTCATTACTTCATTTTGAAGAAAACCGTACGCCTATAGTTCAAACTTCATCTCATAAAACTGTTCAAACTTCACAGGAAACTACACCTGCAGTTACTCTAACCTGTCAAGATAAAGGCCGTTTTACTCGCTCCACAACAGTCTTATTAGGCACTTTGCTTGTGAAACTCACCTCTGCCAGTGGAATTACACAGGTACTCCGTGCTCTCGTTGACTCTGGCAGTCAGTCCAGCTTTCTTACTGAGCGAGCAGCTCAGTTGTTATGTGCTCCCCGCAACAAAGGTTCTCAGGCCATTGCCGGAATTTCTCAAGCTGTAACCCGCTCTAAGGGCCAAACATATCTCAACATTGAAACTCTAAATGGAAAAACGATCTCAAAGAATCAAGACTTTCTCATTCTTGACAAAATCTGTGTAGACTTGCCTCGTGTTTCAATTGCGCCTGATGTCTTTAATAAAGTCCGACCATACATTTTGGCTGATCCTACATTCCACATGCCAGGAGGCATTGACGTTCTCCTGGGTGCCTCTTTATTCCCACTAATATTTACTCAGGTAGCCCACCACCTCGGCCCTGGCCTACCAAGTGTGATAGGATCACACTTTGGATATTTAGTCATGGGTGAAGCGCCATGCATACCTCATACTGGTTCTACTATCACTTCTCAGATGTCAGCAACCCTTTTATCTGTTAATGACATCGACTTACACAACTCGTTGCAAAGATTCTGGCAGCAAGAAGAGCCCCTATGATGACAAAACAGTCTGAAGAAGACAGGCTATGTGAAGAACATTTCTTAACCACTCATTCTCGGGACCAATCTGGCCGTTATTGTGTCCGACTACCATTCAAGAAAGAACACTTTGTTCTGGGCCACTCGAAGTTAACCGCTGAACAGAGACTTCATTCTTTAGAGAAAAGGTTCAATGCGCAACTTGAATTCAAAGCGCTCTACTCAGATTTTATGTCTGAATATTTCATTTCAGGTCATATGGAAGTCGCTAACAACACTAACCTAACTGATCCTCACTACTTCCTCCCTCACCACGGGGTCTTAAAGGAATCCAGTAGTACTACTCGTTTGCGCACTGTGTTCGATGCCAGTTCTAAAACTTCTAATGGTTTCTCCCTCAATAATATTCTTCTCACCGGAAGAAAGATGCAGACTAACATTTGCGATTTGTTGCTCATCTTTCGGACTTATAATGTTGTGTTTTCTTGTGACATTCGTCAAATGTATCGACAGATATGAATGCACCCGGAAGACCAGTGCTATCAACTGATTCTTTGGCGTGATAGTCCTGATCAACCTCTTTCAACTTTCAAACTCACTACAGTGACTTATGGAGTAAATTGTTCTCCATACCTCGCCATTCGGACTTTACATCAGCTCGCCATAGATGAAGGTGATTCCTACCCTGCAGCTGCAGAGATTCTACGTAATCAAACCTTCGTAGATGATATCATCGCAGGTGGAGACACCGAAGATGAAGCGATGAACCTCCAACAGCAGCTTATTTCACTTCTGAGTCGCGGTTACTTTGAGTTACGTAAGTTTACTTCGAACTCCATGCAACTCCTACGTAGACTCCCAGATGATCATCTAGAAACTCCTGTATTTCTCCAAGAAACTCTCCAACCTCATTACACCATACTAGGCCTACATTGGTCTCCTTCGACAGACTCTTTCACTTATAACATGAGACTACCTCGCAATTCTACTACTAAGCGTGAGGTACTTAGTGTGATAGCCCAGATCTATGACCCCTGCGGTTTCTTGTTTCCCATTGTCATGTGGGCAAAACGCTTCATGCAACTCTTATGGACCAAAGGACTAGCCTGGGACCAACCTCTTCCTTTTGAGCTACTTGAAATGTGGCAAACCTTTATAGGTACCTCAGAGAGCCTACGAGATATCACTATTCCTCGTGCTCTAAAAATCTCTCATTCACATGACATAGAACTACATGGCTTCTCAGATGCTTCTGAGAATGGATATGCAGCTGTCTTATTCTTAAGATGCCAGCTCAACGACGGATCTGTGACAGTAAGGCAGTTGTTGTCCAAAACTCGAGTTGCTCCTTTGAAGAAACTCACTATTCCGCGGTTAGAACTGAACGCAGCTCACAAGGTTTTCCCGTTACCCATTAATTTAGAATAAACTCAGATTAATATTCACACTAGAATAATTAAGTTAATTTTCTTATGAACAGTTAAATTTTATGTTATTTTTATTTTTTTTGAACAGATTTGTTTATTTTGAATCCTCAGGAGGATTCAAGGCCCCCTGTATGTTACGTATTAGTTTTAAGGTCAAATCGACAATTCTCATTTTCTAAATTGGGTTACATGCCACAGCAACTTTCACTTTATACCTGTACAATTTTCAGTCATTCTCATTCTACCTCTGCTTGGAGTCAGATGTATTGTCTGCTCCCTCAGCCTTTTCTCATTCTATCTCTAGTAGGAGTCAGGTGCGTTGTCTGCTCTCTAAGCCAATTTCTCATGGACTTAAGTTCCGGCTACCTCATATTAATATTTACTCTACCTCAAATACTTTTATATTTCTCTTTTTAAACATTTTTAATTATTGTAAAGTGTCAAGTGCGGTCGGTGTGAAGTGATTGTAAGAAGAAGTACTGGCCAGTTACTACACATCAAGTGGAACCGTTCGTTGGCACAATATACGACAACCTCAAGAAGGTAAACTCAATAACTCTGGTCCTCCGGCACTCAAACTTAGTAAGTAATAAACTCATACATTAACACTCAAAAAATTAACGAACACTAATAATAAAATTAACTTTATGATAAGAACTGAAAATAATTAAAGATGGCACTACCAATTTCAATAAAATACAGACTAATTTTTTTTTTCATTTGGTTCGTTTTATATAGTTCAAGTGTTGATAAAATAATTATTTTGTTAATGTGTAAAGCCTGATGATATCTCTGTGTAGCAGAAACAGTTGTATCATAAGTTCAAACAAAATACGACTTAAAACTATTTATACAATTTATAAATTAATTCCAACAGTTAGTAGTTTTTCCAAAATGGTGATTGAATTAAAGCAGCTCAAAATTACATACTCAAAAACATAAAACAAATAAATTGAAGGAAAAGTGATATAGGCGTAACCTGAACACTGCGAAGATTAAATAAAATTACATTTAAGTTTTGAAATTGTATATTTTCAGTGAAAGGATATATTTATATAAATTGTGAGTAAAATGTCTTCTGTAATTATTTTTATATTCTGTTTGGAGAATTTAAAATAGTAGTCATGAATGCGTACAAACTTAAATTTATTAGTTATACATGAATTTCACGAACCACAATTTTCAGTTATTGATATATCAAAATATCTTGAATACAATACGGAAGTATAGAGACAGCCCAAGTAAATTAGTTATATTTCAAAATAGTTTTAAAAAAATAAAGTAAAACATATATAGAAAAAATAGAATATCGATGAAATACCTCAATATTGTTGAAAATAAAACAAACTGAATACCAATATTTATAATTATTTGAAAATTTCTTTTAAAACACATTCTAAACAATAAAATTAAAGTTGGGTTTGTGTGTCTAGTTTACAACATTCTTTATGTCTGTATGTTTTTGTATTGTTGTTTAAAGGGGAAATATCTCGGTCATAATGGTATTAAAAGAAGAAGAAAATAGTAAAACATAGGCACCTAGCCATTGAATACGCTATTAGCATAAAGATAGGAATTGATCAAGAAAGAATTGACCTTACAGGAAAGAAAGCGATCCAACCCAATACTACTTGAAGAAAGGTGTGGATCCAGCTAGAGTAGCTCGGGAGAAATACGTCTGTATTTACTATAAGTGAACTTCTGAGGGTTTTGTCTGCCAAAATCAGTTTTTATCTTTTATTAACCTTATAGTTAATAATAATAATAATAATAATAATAAAAAAATTATAGTTAATGACGTTCCTTGTTTAAAAGATCTTAAAAACAATTTTAGACATTCTTCAAAATCGATTTAACATATTTACTTTTGTTGAGGGGGGGGGGGGAGGTAAAAATCTCTCAAAACATGGAAGATTTATATTGCTCAATCATTGATATATGCTTAGGTAAAAGGTCAGTAATTAAACACTGAAATGAACATAGAATAAATAATCTGAAATTAAATTTAAACGGAAATTGTTTTAAAAATCATTTCTCATATTACTAAGATTCTAGAAAATAATGAAATTTGATTTGGCAACACCGTTCCCCCGCCACACCCCAACCCCAGCCCCTTTCCAGTTTTACTCAAACTATAACAGGCGAGTGGATCCTAAACCATTTACATCTCTGCACTGGTACATTCTTTGTAAGTCTGTAATATTTTGTTGATCTAATTATATCAATACTGTACTTTGGTTAAAAGTCTTGCAGTCTTGCACGAAGTATCACACTCTCTCGCATAAATCTTTAGAATTATAAACTCTATTCAACAATCTTGACAAATATAGAAAATATAAATACATTAAACAAAATCAGAAAAATAAATAGACAAGTATGAAAAATAGTTCACCCACGAGCAATATAGAAAGTAAGGAACTTATGTTCTAAAGTTTGAATACTGGTCGCAACTCAGTCACAATAATTTTTTTTGTACTCACATCTCCAGGACTGACGGGAAAAATGACAGAAATAGGAGATGAGAAAATTTAGTTAAGGACAACTCAATTATGGAAATATGAAAGTTTCCAGAGACATGTGTCTAACTGTAATCTATGAACCTGTAAAACTAATATTTCAGTATGTAGAATATCTAAGCGTTGTTGAAACATATTAGAAAATTTAAATGACATATTCACTTAAAGTTAAATGTTGAAATTAAATTATGTTTAACTACCTGTTTCAATAAAGTTAAGACAAATTTCCCCTCAGTTAGGAGTACCAACTTTACGAAATTATATTAGACTTTAAGTTTAGTTTGATACCAACTTTGGGTGTAAGAAACAGTTTTGGAAATGTCATTTAGAGGTGTGCTTGCTCGTTCCTGGCGGGAGAGAAGTCTTTGACTCATGTTTAATGTTTGTCATTTAATTATTTTGTGGATAGAAAACCTTTAATATGGTTTCTATTGTATACAATTTAATTGACATGTTCTAATGTTTTGGTTGTTGTTTTTTTATAATGAGCTTTAAGTAATAACATTTATACAAATTTATCAAATATAATATTTTTTGATGTAACTTATATGAAGCTGAAATGTGTGTCTTATAAGGGGGAGAGGAAAATTAGTTTTTTTTGCTTTTTTTTCCTCTTAGTCACATCAAACGAAATATTGTTTTTTATTTATAAGAAACCAAGAGATCTATTTAGTAAACCCACCTATAGAGTTAGAGATATTAACATATTAAAAAAAAACAATGTGCAAAAAAACTAAGTTCCTGTATGCGCGCTTTAGGACTAAAATTGCATACTCATTTCAAGGAACTTAGATTGATATATAACAAATTGGCAGACACACTAATGAGTCATAGGACAACAAATATAAAAACTTGCTTTACTTAAAAAAAAAAAAAAAAAATTAAATTAAGTAATTTCACATAAAAGTGTCAGGTAAAAAGAATTAATTGAAAAGAAATCCAAGTTTTAAACATAGATCAATTTAAATATTTTCCATTTTAAAGTAATTGTATAATAATCCCTTAAGTCTGAAAAGGAAATTAGACATTTAATCCTTTAGGATGATTCTCTGTGCGTATTTGTAAAGGTTTTTCTTTTTTTTTTATAAATATATTTTACATTTAATCTGTCTCGCTAAAAATATATTTTACCATAATATGTATTAGTCAAAGTTGGTTCAACTTCGATCGGTATTGAATTTAACGACTTGTAAAATGGTCAATAAAAACTAATGAGTTTTTTACATTGAGAACGTGTTCTAAAGTTATTTATAAGCTAGAGATGGTTGGATAACGATTTCACTTGTAGCGTATTTACGCTATCGACAAAAATCCCATTAGTGATCTGGCAGTTAGGAATGTTAAAGTTTTTCTTCCTGTCTGAGGGTAAAGATACTCAAACATAGAAGAGTTGCATCTTAGCCCTCTAACATGAATTATCAAATTAGATATTTAAATTAAGTTTCATTTTGTATAGATAATTATTGTGCTTGACTTGTTATTGAACAGAATAAAAACACAAATTCTCATAAATAATACATTTATTTATTCAAAGGCGTTCCAACGATAGTTATAGTTTAGTTATTTTATCTCGTGCATCATTGAAGATGAAGTCTTTGTAGTTGAAACGCTTTTGAATAATTAAACGTAATATTTGTGAGAACTTGTGTTCAAGTTTTATCCTTTTTTCATTTTGTAACATAGAAATAATACGGTACAAATTATTAATAAGAATAAAAATTTTGAAATAGTTTTTAAAACTTTTTTAACACAATCGAATGGAAGAATTGTAAGAAAAAGGATAATACAACGTTTACAATACGCTCAATAACACTAATTCAATAATTATTAAATCTGAAATCCTAAAACTCTACATTTATAAACAAATTGGGTTATCTTTACAAATAATTAATGAAATCGTTGCTATTGGAGAATACATTTACTTGTATCTACCTTTTTTAAAATTATTGAACCTAACCTCTAAATATCGCGTTAACATTGAAGCTTCATAAAAGTATCCTATTTACTACAAAATAAGGAATAACTACAATTATTGAAACATACAATTTTACAATTAATTATACAATGATATATATATATATATATATATTGTATATATATATATATATACATATACTAATTATTAGTTACTGCGTCATTTTATATGTCATTTGAATGTAAGTGCATCCGGGTCGAGTTATTGCTTCCAGTTATAGTTACTGCTTCCATGGATGCAATAACTCATAATTCAAAACATGGTAAATATTTCTTTGCCGCTCTGAGATGCAGAATGGATATAAATGAATAAGGAGTAGTGCGCGCGCAACATTGCTTTACGCAGGTGTTTGGATTATCCCCCACCAGTTCTATTTTTAGTCTATTATATTCCGCTTACACAACACATTAGCACTGCCACAGTTTAGAGATTACAGTACTATGTACCGTATACATATAGTCTACATTCAATTGCTTATTAAAGTTTGTTAAGAGTATTTGTTCTTTGTATACTTATGTTGATTAATACATTATAAACAAATCTTCTTAAATGCTGGGGAAAACGAATTTATTAACCGAAATTAAATAGCCTACAGTTATTGTTTAACTGTTTAAAACGATTCGTAGTGTTTTATAACGAGAGTAGATCCATAATTAATTTCGAAATGTTGTGTATTATTAGCTGTTACCAGGGGACTTAAATTTAATAAAGGCGGAACCAAAATGGTAACAATGTTTGAAAAGAAAAAATAAAAAAAAGACAAAGACAAATTTAGTAATTAACAAGGCTCAAGTTTATTGAAAGCAGAAGGAAATTTCGGCGCTTCAGACTTTGTCATTTACAACAAAAGACATCCTGACACAAATCATCAATAAAAAAAAAACTTATGATTAACAATATCATAAATTGTAAAAGTTATAAGCCCTTAATTGTAACATATAATAATTTAGAAAAAAAAAATTAATCAACAGATTCTAAAAATTTATCCCCCCTTTTAATATGTATATTTATAGTTACAAAAATTTAACAAAAAAAACAATGAGCACAGCTTAATAATTCACAGAATTATAATTAATCAAAAAAAAAGATTATACGCCCTTAATGTAAAAGTATAATAATAAAAAAAAAATTTAATCAAAAGATTCAAAAAAAGAAAAAAAACTTATCCCCCCCTTTTTAGTTTATAAGATGATAGTTTCTTTTTAAACAATTACAGAATTTAACAAAATATAAAAGAGTTTGATATTTTAAGTTCAAAAATCATATCTATAGTTAACATGTTTATCACTAAACTAAAGATACATAATATAACTGGTTTGAAAAATTTCTTAAAAACTATATTGGCCAAATAAATTTATATATTTTAAACAAACAAAAAAAGGAATTTAGAATTTTGAAATTTTGTTAATTGACGTCAATTATTTTAATTTGGAAATTAACCTCTTGGAGGTTGTTAGGACCGAAAATTGCATGCAGGCTCCACCCAATAATTGTTTTTTATATATATTTTATAATTAACTACACAGGTCTACATTTAGAAAATAGTCTTAAGGAACACATATTTGCGAAAGTAAATTTAGGCACATATACAAAATGAGTTAGTTAAAGTTCTGTAAAGTCAGCTGTAGAAAAAGACATCACTTTTATGCACTTGAAAATGTGAAGTTACGTTATACAAAAAAAAACGTGTTTTGCCAACAGGACGAAACTTGTTAGGATGTTTCGTTGGTTTGCGCAATGTGAGACAAGAATTTCTTTATTTCTCCAATTTCTCCTATTTGTCCTACCAGCATATTAGCTGTGAGCAAAAAACATGTTCTTTTAGTGTCTGTACAAAATCAGACATGTTTTAGCATTAATGTTCATCATTAAAGAAATATCTGATTATTTGCCAAAATTAAAGAAAATTGATTGTATAACAGAAATTCGTTAAGATGGTACTTAAAAGCTTCTTAGATTATTATAAATCTATTTATATATATTTTAATTTTGTTTAAAAGAAAGCTTGTATAAGACTTGTAAGATTTTGCAAAAGCTTGTAAAACGAAATTTTCTGATTTAGAAGAAATTTCCTCAATTGTTTTATATTTGACATGTTCATATTCTGATCATTTAATGTTCAACACTAGTTTGCACTTATTTCACAAAAATGTTCAAAACGTAAAATGTGCCTTTGCAAGATTTTGTAAATGATGTTTTAAGAAAAGAAAATTTTTATAATCATTTAGTTTCAAAAGGAAATAGAATATTGAATAAAACATGAAATACATATTTTAAAGAATACATGATAATTAACAAATTATTTTAAAAATTAACAAAATTTATAATATGACAAAATCTGTAAGGTTGAAGTACCTGGTAAATCCTGTCGCAGATCACGTGAGGTAGTACCGAGAAAATGATGGTTAATTTTAACATTTTTGAACCAGATTATTAGACTAAGGCGCACAATTAGTAATTTAACATGATGTTTTAGAAAGACGGTAATTTTGAGAGAAGAAAGAAAACTTTTAGCTAACGGAGTTATGAAGAGTGTAGACCATGTTGTTATCGCATGTAGACTGTGGACCGGTAATCGAGAAGCTAGCTTGACCGGCGAAAATGTACTTTGGTTTCAAGTATCAGGTGATGCTTGGTTTAGGAGCGGGCCGCTAGATGCCAGCATCTGTCAAGCGACGGAAAGTGGAATGTATATTTACGAAATGAGTTAAGTTATTGCGGAAGTGCTTTTTTGGATTTAAATGCTACAGCTCTCCCCCCCCGAAAGACGGAGTTAGGGTAGAAAAGAAAAGGGGCCAGAAGGGCCTCCCGCAAAATTTAGAAAAAGGAGAGAGAGAGTGTGCTTGAAGGGGTAAAAAAAAAATTTCTTCTCAGACAGGTGTTTTAGACCTCGAGATAAACAAAAGACAAACTAAGACTAACATGCATAGCGAGTGCCACATTAACTATATGTAGTTCGACAGAACCGGTCAGTATACCTTCACCAAGATAAACAACAAAGAACAAATGCACCAAACTTAACTATTAAGAAGATGGACTCACTATGTCCTCGTCCGAAGACGTTATGGTGACGAAGAAACAGAAGAGTTCATGACGCTCTCTATATTCTCGTCGCATCGATTACACCCGCGGAGTGCTCGATGTTAAGATATGTCTAGATAGGGAAACATGTCAGGTACATGTAGCGGCCATTGCCGTAAATTGGAACCTCATAGTTGATCAGACTATGGGTTGAAAAGCGTCAAGTCCGGGAACAGTGAGATATATCACTGGATAAGGAAAACTAATATCTCTTCGCCTGCAAACATCTATACAGATTACGGCACGGAGGGGCTCTAGGAGAGCTCAGCCCACCGATGCCCAAACATACAGATGTGCATTTGGCTTAGAGGAAATACGGCTTGGTTCCGTATTTTATTATGTTCTGCAGTGCATAGAAAGAAGACTACCAGATGACAATTTGTGCGGGCCAAGAAAGATCAGAAAGAAAATTAAATCGTAAAGGAGAAGGTTCTAGAATTTGTTAATATTTAATTTATATGATGAGGTTTGAGTTGCTCGACGTGTGCTTTTTTAATAAAACGAGGTGAATTGGCGAAAGAAAGCGCAACGGTAACTGGAGTAAGAAAATCGATGATCCGGAAGGGACCTGACCATCGAGGCATCAATTTAGCAGCTCGCTTGTCTATGGCAGAGCTAAGAGGGTGTGTTTTACACCAGACAAGATCGTTGATCTTATACAGATGAGGCTTCCTGAATTTGTTATAGGTCTTTTCGGCCTTTTGGTGCGCTTTCATTATATTGTCTTTGGCCTGGCGCCAAACTTGTGATGGATTAGTATTAGGTTTTGGAAGGAGATCGTGTATGTTCCAGCTGAGACTCAGTGGTGTATTGGGGAGAAAATTAAAAAGAATACTAAAAGGTGTTGCTTTAAGAGTCTCATGATGTGCGAAATTGAAAGCCAGCTGAAGCCAGCAAAGGGAGTCGTCCCAAGAGGATTGATTTTTGGAGTGATAGGCGATAAGGGCTGCCTTAAGGTTTCGGTTAAGTCTTTCCGCATTATTAGGTTGGGGGTGATAAGGAGATAAAGTTGCATGCTTAATACCGCGAGAAAAACAAAAGTTGCGGAAGACATGTGATACAAAACATTGTGCATTGTCAGAGATTATTATCTTTGGAAAACCGAAATTTTGAAAAATGTTTTGGCTTAAAGCCTTAATTGTACTGTGGGAAGTTGCATCTCTGACAGGCATGAGCCAGGTGAATTTTGAGAACTGGTCAACTGCGACCAGTATCATGTTGTAGCCCTGTTTTGTCCTAGGAAGCTGTCCGACGTAGTCGATATGTAATTTTTCCATGGGACGATTGGGAACCGTTGAGGCAAGGTATCCTAATTTGGAGTTGTGAGCAGGTTTGCTTACAGCGCACACCGAACAAGCTCGCACTTTAGAAGTGACATCCTGTTTTAAAGTTGGCCAATAAAAGTTCTCCTTTACCTTAAACAAAGTTTTAAGTACTCCAAGATGACCACCCACAACGGAGTCGTGATGATAATTAATCACCAGGTCGACTAAGGACTGAGGTAAATAAATTCTGGTGGGCTTTTCCAGATGATTTTTCAGGCAAAGAACGCCTTTACTTAAACAGTACTTCTCCGAAGAGATGTTCTGTTCAAGATCGGCAATGATATTTTTCAAAATAGGGTCGGCCTTTTGATGAGTCTGGATGTCATGAAAAGCTAGAGGAAAATTTGTGAGGAGACTGGTACACGAAAAGGTGACATTTTCTTCGTTGAAATTTTCCGGTTCAAACATGCGCGAGAGGGAGTCTGCTATGATGTTCTGAGTTCCTCTTATGTGCGCTACCTTAAATTTCAATGAAGTCAACTTGGCAATCCACCGGCCTAATTTACCAAGTTGACGAGGACGTGCTAAAAGCCAAGAAAGGGCTTGGTTGTCGGTTTCTAATAGGAATTCCCGATGCTCTAGATATTGCCTAAATTTCTCTACTCCAAAAACTACTGCTAGGCATTCGGCTTCATATGCAGATGAGGCTTTTCTTTCTGCAGGTGTTAAAGTACGTGAAGCGTACGCTATGGGCTGTCGTGAGCCGTCAATTTCTTGGAGTAGAACTGCTCCTAGGGCCACCGAGCTCGCATCCGTTTGCAGGATGAATGGTTTGGCGAAATCGGCCATCCGGAGAACCGGAGGCTGTGTTATTGCCTCCCGAAGATGTTTAAAAGCTTTCTCTTGTTCAGCTTGCCAAGAGAATTTTTGGCCCTTCCTCCGAAGCAGATTTAGAGGCGCAGCGTGCTCCGCGAAATTTGGAATGAATTTAGCAAAGAAATTGACCATTCCAATAAATCTGGAAACGGCCTTAGGGTTCTTGGGTTGCGGAAAATTTCTAATTGCTTTTGTTCTAGATGGGTCGATTTGCACGCCACGAGAAGAAACTAGGTGTCCTAAAAAGCTTATCTCATTCACAGCGAAACGGACCTTATCTGGGTTAACAGTCAAGCCAGCCCGCCGCAAACGAGTAAGGACTTCCCGAAGATGTTTTTGATGCTCTTCCCAAGTTTTGGAGTAAATGACTAGATCATCCAGATAATTAAAAATGAATTTGAATTTGATGTCATGGAAGACCTGATCCAAAAGTCTGGTAAGCACTTGGGCACCAGTACAGAGTCCAAAAGGGACTCGAGTAAACTGATAAAGCATCCAAGGAGTACAAAAGCTGGTAATTTGCTTGGACTTTTGAGACAAAGGGATTTGATGATAAGCTGAATTAAGATCGAAAACTGTGAAATATTTGGCACCGACAAACCAGTTAAAACTTTGATGTAAGTTAGGTAGCGGCACCGCTTCGACGACGATGTTTTGATTGAGCCTCCGATAATCAATCACCATCCTTGTTTTCTTTTCGGGATGTTGAACCAGAAAAACAGGGGATGCATATGCCGACCGGCTGGGTTCTACTACTCCTGAATCTAACAATTCGTTGATGTGTTCGCGGAGGTATTCCATTTTGGGAGGTGCCAATTGGTATGGAGAACACTTGACCGGAGTGTTGTCCTTCAGTTGAATATCGTATTCAACTAGATGTGTTAAACCTAACCTTTTTGTGAGTACCTGAGGAAAATCATTAATTATTTTTAAAATGGCGTTTTTATCGTCCTTTTGAAGATGACCTAAAGGATCAGGAGCAGTAGATTCAGATGTTGTGGACACTATAGGTTTATACGCAGAATTACTAAAATTACATAGAGGAAAAACAATAGACCTTGAAAATTTGAAATAGAAGTTTTTTGCTGAAAGATCAAGTACCAGTCCCGTTTTAGATATGAAATCTGACCCGAGGATCAGAGGACACGACAACTTATGCGCCACCAGGAAATCCACATTCCAACTACAATGTTCCATTTTAAGATGAAGACGACAAGAGTAGGAAATGGGCAACCTTTTTCCAGAAGCCGTGACACAATCAGCCTTCACCCTGGTGATGGATTTAAAAGCCTTGGTGTTCTTCAATTTTTTAAAAAGGGCTTTAGAAATGACGCATCTTACTGAACCGGAGTCCAGCAGAGCCTTAACTTTAATTTGCCCAAAAGCTACTTCCACCAAAGGCAAAAACTGATCGTTCAGACCCCTAGATTTAAGAGAAATGTTATTTTTTTTTTGAAGTTTGCAGTTGGAAAGCTTAGAGCTGGAATAGGTTTGCCTGGACCTATTCCGTAGAGAGAAGAATTTACAGCCCCAGATATAGTGACCGGGTATGCCACAATGATAACAGATGGGAGTAACGTAATTTTGAATTTTATTGCCGAAATTGTTTCTTCTTGAATGGGAAATTGAGTTTAAATTTTGAAAGGGAGGTTTATTAAAAAAATGTGGTTTCGTGTTATGTTTAAATCCGATGTGGTTGGTTTTAGAAAGGGAGGCTGGCCTGGAGCTACCAACTAGACTCCAAACCTGCCTCCGTTTTTTGGAGGATATTGCCTTGTTGGAGGCCGGTTTCGACACTCTGGGCTTCTATGTCCCGGCTGCCCGCAACTGTAACAGACTACAGGTCTTGTAGGTCTAAAATCAGGACTTTTAAACTCAGGTCTCTTTAATGGAGCCCTTTGCCTGTCAGTGTACATGATGTTATTTACGTGAGCGCAGAGTCGATCTAGATCTGCGAAATTTTTAGGCTTAGTCGCAAAAACTAAACAGTTGCGGACTTCCGGAGACAGTCCCTCCAGAATGACGTCCGTGACCTCCAATTCGGACTTATCTAAATTAAGTGTTTCTGCAGCCTCTTTAATTTCATTTACAAAGATGTGCACCGCCTCGTTAGTCTTCTGGGGCCTATAAAATAACTCCTGCACTAAAGAAGCTAACCGTTTTGATGGTATAAAGAGACTTAAGGCCTCTTTATGAAAGGTATTAAATGCCTGATGTCTAATCAGACATGAATTTAAAGGGCCCTGAGCATAGGGCATCAGAACATTATTAATGTTTAAGGCTACGTCCGGGTAAGTTTTAACTATTTTTAAAGAAATTTTAAAAAAATTTAATAATTTGTCAAGGTCGAACCCATCTGTCTGAGGAATTGTCTTAATTATTTGTTCGGCAGGATGACTTAATTTTCCGTATAAGGAAATGTATTGACAGCCTTTCGAGCTGCTAGGTGTAGTTTGCTGAGCCTCAGCCTGCGGCGTGTCCGCAAGGAGATTTGGCCCATTAGACCGAGATGGCTCTGCAGAGCTAGCTTTAGTGGTTCCCCCAGAGGGCGTTAGCGGGATGCTTACGTTTAGTTTTAGAGGAGCAACGGTTTGCTCAAAGGCTTTAAATTTTTCTTTGAGCGTAGCGAAATTGTTATGTAGCTCGGCCAGATCCCGTGGCACGTTGTTGTCTGCTACTTTTAGTTGTTCAGTGTGCACCCGATTTAGGAACTCTAGTCGTCTTCCGAAGACGTTTATGCGCGCACGAACACGAATCATTTTGATTCCTCTTTCGGAATCGAGGTTCTCCAGGTCGTCTTGCAAGACAAACAAGGAGTTCCGGGCTAACGCTATCTGTTGCAAGAGGATGTCTTCAGTGAAGTTTCCCATTTCGGGCTCGACGCTGTTCTGCAGAAGGGACCTAAGAGAGGTTCGCATTTTAGCTACAATGTCTTTTTCACCACCTCTAGCTACTACCTCAAAAGCAAGCTCGGTATTCTTTAACGAATCCACTAATCGCAGCAAATCCACTGCCATCTTAACTGTTGCTGATAAATAAAAAAAATTTAATCAAGTGTTTTTAAATAAAAAAAAATTTCTTTTAAGATGATGTAAAAAAGGTGAAAGAGCCAGAGAAAGACTCAAGAATTATATGTAGTGTAGTTGTTGTGTATATATGTGTGTGTGTAAGTATGAATTGATACAGACAAGCGAAAGAAAACTCGAGAAAATTTTTTGAAGGAGATTTTGAAATTTTTTTTTTGTTTTTTTTTTTGTTTTTAACTATTTTTGGATTTTATTATTTATTTAAATTTTTTTTTGGATTCCCGAATGAGCCCGCTGTCTGGATCAAATTCAGTGAATGACTAGGGTGCAGTGTATGTAAATATATATATATAAAAAAAAATATTTAAGCAGACAAAATAATAAAAAAAAAATTTTATCGAAATTGGTTTAGAAGTTTTTGTGTAAGTGTTTATAAAAATAACTAAATAATAAAAAAAAGAGACTATAGATTTATAGAGATTTAAATATTTAAACTAAATAATAAAAAAAAATTTCATCAGCAACAGTTGTGCAGTATTTGAAAAAGCTGCAAAACATAAAAAAGAGCCTTGTTTACAAAGATAATTTTGAATTTAAATTTAGATAGTTCCAATGCAAAATTTTGAAAATTAACTACGGTTCCAGAATTTAAAATTAACCACGCTCTGCTACCAAAAACATGTTACCAGGGGACTTAAATTTAATAAAGGCGGAACCAAAATGGTAACAATGTTTGAAAAGAAAAAATAAAAAAAAGACAAAGACAAATTTAGTAATTAACAAGGCTCAAGTTTATTGAAAGCAGAAGGAAATTTCGGCGCTTCAGACTTTGTCATTTACAACAAAAGACATCCTGACACAAATCATCAATAAAAAAAAAACTTATGATTAACAATATCATAAATTGTAAAAGTTATAAGCCCTTAATTGTAACATATAATAATTTAGAAAAAAAAAATTAATCAACAGATTCTAAAAATTTATCCCCCCTTTTAATATGTATATTTATAGTTACAAAAATTTAACAAAAAAAACAATGAGCACAGCTTAATAATTCACAGAATTATAATTAATCAAAAAAAAAGATTATACGCCCTTAATGTAAAAGTATAATAATAAAAAAAAAATTTAATCAAAAGATTCAAAAAAAGAAAAAAAACTTATCCCCCCCTTTTTAGTTTATAAGATGATAGTTTCTTTTTAAACAATTACAGAATTTAACAAAATATAAAAGAGTTTGATATTTTAAGTTCAAAAATCATATCTATAGTTAACATGTTTATCACTAAACTAAAGATACATAATATAACTGGTTTGAAAAATTTCTTAAAAACTATATTGGCCAAATAAATTTATATATTTTAAACAAACAAAAAAAGGAATTTAGAATTTTGAAATTTTGTTAATTGACGTCAATTATTTTAATTTGGAAATTAACCTCTTGGAGGTTGTTAGGACCGAAAATTGCATGCAGGCTCCACCCAATAATTGTTTTTTATATATATTTTATAATTAACTACACAGGTCTACATTTAGAAAATAGTCTTAAGGAACACATATTTGCGAAAGTAAATTTAGGCACATATACAAAATGAGTTAGTTAAAGTTCTGTAAAGTCAGCTGTAGAAAAAGACATCACTTTTATGCACTTGAAAATGTGAAGTTACGTTATACAAAAAAAAACGTGTTTTGCCAACAGGACGAAACTTGTTAGGATGTTTCGTTGGTTTGCGCAATGTGAGACAAGAATTTCTTTATTTCTCCAATTTCTCCTATTTGTCCTACCAGCATATTAGCTGTGAGCAAAAAACATGTTCTTTTAGTGTCTGTACAAAATCAGACATGTTTTAGCATTAATGTTCATCATTAAAGAAATATCTGATTATTTGCCAAAATTAAAGAAAATTGATTGTATAACAGAAATTCGTTAAGATGGTACTTAAAAGCTTCTTAGATTATTATAAATCTATTTATATATATTTTAATTTTGTTTAAAAGAAAGCTTGTATAAGACTTGTAAGATTTTGCAAAAGCTTGTAAAACGAAATTTTCTGATTTAGAAGAAATTTCCTCAATTGTTTTATATTTGACATGTTCATATTCTGATCATTTAATGTTCAACACTAGTTTGCACTTATTTCACAAAAATGTTCAAAACGTAAAATGTGCCTTTGCAAGATTTTGTAAATGATGTTTTAAGAAAAGAAAATTTTTATAATCATTTAGTTGCAAAAGGAAATAGAATATTGAATAAAACATGAAATACATATTTTAAAGAATACATGATAATTAACAAATTATTTTAAAAATTAACAAAATTTATAATATGACAAAATCTGTAAGGTTGAAGTACCTGGTAAATCCTGTCGCAGATCACGTGAGGTAGTACCGAGAAAATGATGGTTAATTTTAACATTTTTGAACCAGATTATTAGACTAAGGCGCACAATTAGTAATTTAACATGATGTTTTAGAAAGACGGTAATTTTGAGAGAAGAAAGAAAACTTTTAGCTAACGGAGTTATGAAGAGTGTAGACCATGTTGTTATCGCATGTAGACTGTGGACCGGTAATCGAGAAGCTAGCTTGACCGGCGAAAATGTACTTTGGTTTCAAGTATCAGGTGATGCTTGGTTTAGGAGCGGGCCGCTAGATGCCAGCATCTGTCAAGCGACGGAAAGTGGAATGTATATTTACGAAATGAGTTAAGTTATTGCGGAAGTGCTTTTTTGGATTTAAATGCTACATAGCTATACGTAAATGATGACAAATGTTCTGTTAAGTAATAATACTTATATTTCTTAGTCTGTTCATTGTCTAACTTTCGTATATTTATAAAAAAAACATCTCTTCCTTCTCAATTCTCGGATGAGTAAAGCTAATTTACCTAGTGTATGTATGTAAATAAATCGTATTTTTGGTTCCTGCGATGATTGAGGAAATATTGTTATTATATAAAATTCAAACGGGATATTATAATCAATATCGACTCTATTATCACTAAAGAGTCCAAAAATTTCAAAAGTGTGTAGCCTATGGACGTTACGCCAGCTGAGTAACTCTGTTGCCAATGATATTGTTGGCCTTTACTTTGGGATTAAGGTGTATTTTTCCAACTTAAAAAAAAAATTAAAGGTTTTGGGGTCCATAAAATAATGTTTTCACATAACTACCTTGAACGATTTGGTTAAATTTTTGCAAATTTAGCCCCTTTTATTAAAAAAAAAAAAAAAAAAAAAAAAAAAAAAAACTTGTCTGGGCCGATTTTCTTTGAATAAATCGGACAAATTGGGGGAAAAAGACAATAGTTTTTTGTTTTTTTTTAATATAGGTAGGTTAACCATATATTGTAGTCTAATAATCAATATACGTAATCAATATCATTTTATCGAATCAATACCGGTACAACAAATTGGTAAGATTTTCATCTCCTCTGTAAATCCTTTTTGCATAAAGATGTGGAAGGAGGTTTAAAGGATTTATACTAGGGGCACCGCCCCCCCCTGTGGCCTCCTTGCTTAAATAAAAGTGCCTTCTTTCTTTTAAATAGAATTTCTCTTTTATAATACAAGACATAGGCTACACAAGAATTTTAGAGTTTTTCCTATGGCAAAAGAAAAAAATACAATGATCCGTGGACGGTTCTTACTAACAATAACGGACGTCCCTTGGCAAATTCACGCTCTTAAACTCAGACAACCATAGTCAAATAATTTACTGTTAATTCGTTGCCATAGATTCGGCCCCAGCGATAACGGTAGCCACCTTAGTGACAACTACTCTCCCATAGACATAAATACCCAGAGATACGTTACCGGTATTGGTATAGTATCGTATTTTTTACGTTTGTAATTGTAAACATTTGTAGTTGCCATGCAAATAAAACAACAACAATTTGCATAACCAATTATTGATTAATACTGTTAAAAGTGTTAAAAACACATAAATTTGGTTACAATTAATAAATTTTTATTAAAGTAAAAAAATGTTATTTGAATGTGAAACAAGGTGGTTATTACTGACCTTGGTGGAGGATGGGGAGAGCTTATACAAAGGGCCGGTACAGTCCAAACGCAAACGAAACAGTACCAGCCAAAATTAATTTCGCCTTCGTAAAAATCACGATAGAATACCATTCCAGGGTTAAAATGGTAAGCGAATACTACACAGTACACCCCTCCGTGTGCGCACCAAGCGGCGGGCAGTGATGTATTCTTTCGACCGTCACAGCTGATGCAGGCAGCTTAGAGAACATTGGATTTTTTCTTTTGCCATAGGAAAAACTCAAAAAACATTCCCGATTCTGATATAACCTGTGTTTTATAAAATACAAAATCTATTTACAAACTACAGTTTGTCCAAACAGTAGTGAGCCCTGGAGGATTAGGGCGACCCTAGCTCCCCAACGCGCAGACATACTCACACGCCCGGCTTGGCCTACCTGCCGCTAATGGTTCTTCTATGAATCACCAACTAGCCCTTATGCTACAAAATAAAATTTTTCTAGATTTTAACTTTACTTAATTTTTACTCTAATTACTGAACTCTAAATATTATTTCTCGCAAAAATGAGTCCAAACACGGTACAATTGTGACAACTCTAAGCGGTTTTATGGTCAGTAGGTTACAAAATCATAAATTTGACTACTTAAAAATGATTATAAACATTTTATTTGAATTAGCACGATCACAATAACATACATAATTACAGTAATTCTAGTAGTGATTTCAAACGTATGCAAAAAAAATAAACTAAATCAGAATCATTATAACAGTGAACGTATACTAAGAGTTAAATAAAAATAATTACAAATTAATTTTGTAATGTTACTGTACCATAACTGATAAACCAATAGAATAATATTATAAAACATAAAACTAATACAAGCATATTTACATAACCATCCTATGTTAAGAAGGCCTCTTCTAAAATTTCCAACGTACGCAAAAAAAAAAATATATATATAATCAGAATTAAGTGTGAGTCACGGCCGGAATTTAGCACTTTGTGTTTTACAACTATTTACGAGTAACAACAAACTAGTTTGTAGTGTAATTAGTAAAATTTGTTTGATGTTACTTAATTTATTTTTTTCATAGTTTCTTCCTTATCTAGTAAATTAATATTTCAAATTTTTCCTTAATTATTAATTTATTAAAAGTTAGAACTACGGCTAATTTTGCAAACAATGTAAGTCACCCCTAGAATAATTGTAAACAGTTTCCATGTTATGGATCTGATTACTATTACATTAAAGACGTCTGATTATTACAATATAAAATACGTGATAAAGGTTTTATTTATTTTCTCGTTTTTAAACTCACTAAAACCGCTTAGAGTTGTCACAATTGTACCGTGTTTGGACTCATTTTATCACTTATCACTGCGATCCAAATGGATCTTTTGTAACTACCCAATTAATTTTGTTTTGACCCTGCCAAGATTTAAGCTTTCTAAGAAACTTAAAATGGTTCTAGGGGACATGATTGTTACCTCTGCAATGGTGGGGAATGGAATGCTGAGGTAAAGTAGCCTTTTGCATGTTAGAGATTCACACACACACAAGCAGTGTTTAGCTGTTTCTTTATGTGTCAGGCAGAAGTGGCTTGTATCCACTGCAGCCTTCCCCATGCGGTTTATATGGTAATTCACTGGACAGTGTCGGGATAGAAGGACAATATCCGGTAATCCAGTCTGGTGAGATCCAGTAATTTTTTAGCCTTTGTCCTTGAGTAGACTATAAACTTTTTGGCTTGTCTTGGACCAGGGTCGATGGTCTAATACTTGATCTTTTGATATTGTTCTCAGGTTTTCATTACATGAAGATATGTTTTAGGTACCCCAAAGAATGTTTCGGCCCCAACAAAATCAGCCTATGCATCCTCCTTCACAAGATCGATGATCTGCTTATTCATGTCCTGGCATCCAAAGTAAGGAGATATTGTTTGTTTTCAGTTGATTGATTTTTGTAGACATCCCCAGACCCATCTGGACTCAAAAGTGTATGAACTGAGAGCCTTAAGAGCTGTCTGACCGTCTGATATTATATAAATTTGAGACCTTTTTTTATATTCTCTCTAGTGCAGAGCTCTATTGCATGTATCTCAGCTTGAAATATGGATGGAATTTTTCCTAGAGATCTGCTAAGGCTAAAATTTGGGTCTTTTATCCCCACCATTCATTCTGAATCTATCATTGTACCATTGGAGGGATCGCTCCATTAGTTTTGGTTCATTTTCTTTCCAAACTTGTTGTTCTGGGAAAAATATTTTAAAATTCTTTTCAAAAGTTATTGTCTTGATCATTAAGTACGATTCTGTTGTGGTTAACTGAGTGGTATCTTGTTCTTGCAGGTTTTACAGCCAGTATTTTTGGCATTAGTCCCCTACTGCCAAAGAGCAACAGTGTATGTACACCTTTTCACCAGTAGGTTCATTGGTCGCACATCCAGAGCCACTTCCATGGCAGCGGTTGGACAGGTACCCATACACCTATCATTCCTAGGCAAGCCTGCCTTTGAAGCTTTGTCGTAGATTTTTGTTTCATTTTTGGCCATCATATTTCTGAAGCATAGGTGACCATGGGTCTAATTATAGCCAGGATATGACCAGTAGGCCATCTGGGTTTAGTCCCCAAGTTTTACCATTTAGGCTCTCATATTTAGGCATGCTCATATAGCCATTATTTCTCTTTTATTGGTTTTATCAATGTGTTATTCCAGGTGAGTCTGATGTAGAACTAACTACACCCAGATTTTACTTCTTTAGAAGCAGCAAATTCTACACCATCTATCATTAAAGTCTGAAGAATGAACAATTTCCTTTTGAAAGGAATAATGGTTGTCTTATTAGGGCTATGCTAAGGTAATGCCCTCTTTTGACACCACCTTTGTACCAATAGAAGAGCAATCTGGATGAGGTCAGATACTTTAACGATGATTACCAGATTGTCAGCATATGCTATTACTTTAAAGCCTTTAGCATTCAGCAACCCAAGCAGTTCATCCATCACCAGGGTCCACATGAGACGGGAGAGTGCCCGTCCCTGTGGGCACCACATGACTGCCAACACTGTTTTGGACTCCCCACTCAAATTGGCTGTCATCCTAACATTAACTCATTAACATAGATCTGATCTATTTAATTATATTGTGTTCAATTTCATATCTCTAGAGGTTAGGAGGTAGTACTGAAAGCTCCTCCAATATCTCAAAAGGCGCATAAAGCTATTGACTTGTCAACCTCCGCAACCTATTGTAGTGCATTAGAGGTCAATTGCCCATTTGATAAGCGTACTGAGCATTATGGAGTGAAGCCTAGTCAAGGGTTTCACTCCGTATGTGCTTGTCTAGTATTTCTCCATTGTTTTAAGAAAGTAGGATGTTGGGCTGATTGATCTGTATGACCTAGGCTCCACAGTGTCTCTTCTCCCGGTTTTTGGTATAAAAATCACCTTACTTCCATCCATCTCTTTGGAATATATGACAGGGAAAAAATAGCCCTAAACAGTGATTCCAATAGTTGCAGTAGCTACTCCAAGCCCTGCTGCAATAGGGCCGAAAAAACCCAATCTCCACCTAGTGATTCATATGGTTTATGGTTCCCCATTGCCCATCTAACCTTGTTTTCAGATTAGATGTTATTTTCCTCCAGTTAAGGAAACAAGGCACAAGATAATCTTCAATACTGTAGTGGTTTGTGTGGAATTAAACGTGATAGTGTGTCTTTAACAATTGACTCATAGTTTCCTCTGCACTCTCCCTCTAGGATCTATTTTATATCTTTAAGAAGCCTATACGGAGTGAGTGATCTTTACTTAAGGTCTTGTGTAGTGACCCACTGTTGGGAC
This sequence comes from Aphrophora alni, assembly GCA_963513935.1. Classification (NCBI taxonomy): domain Eukaryota; kingdom Metazoa; phylum Arthropoda; class Insecta; order Hemiptera; family Aphrophoridae; genus Aphrophora; species Aphrophora alni. Next base: position 40,768,284 of record OY740769.1, read on the forward strand.
ATTGTTTATCCCTTCACAGAACCCCTTCCATGTCCTTTCTTTTAGACTTTCTCAATTCCTTATTATATTCTGTGATGGCTGTCTCCCAGTTCCCATTAAGCTTTGCCCTGTTAAAGAATTTATGTACAACAGCTCTCAATTTGGAAAGCTTTATGTTCCACCAAGCAGTGGCGGCGATAAGAACCAGCGCCCCCCCTCAAGTTTGTTCATCCGGCCCCCCCTCTCCCAATAATGTTCAAAAACATTATTATGGGTATTTCCACATAAGCTTGCACTTGGGCTTGGCGCGGCAGTGTTGGCGGGGGGTGGGTGGCTGCTAGACAAAACCTTTGTGCGAATATTCCACTACTGCCTCACAACATACTAAGTTTTATTAGTTTTAACTACTGATGTAGACATCACTTAATAGAATTTCGTATTTCACCTATTCTAGCGCCTACACCGCTGTCGCCGCCACTGCCACCAAGGTATCTGTGCCTACACTCTTCTTTTGTTAACAGGGCACCTACTTTCATAGGGATTGATAATTATTGCTTGTAAGGTTTCAGCAGTTTTCTCTAGCTCTGTTTCCGTTTCTAGAAGGCTTTTAATTTGTACTAACTTAGATTGTTTTATATTTATCCCAATTGGTTCTCTTTGGATTTGGTTTTTTACTGTCTGGGTCCGAGTTGAATTAATTTTGAATTTAATGTACATGTCATCAGACAGTGTTGGTATATCTGATTCATGCCAAATAAGGATATTGTCCCCCTTAAGTCAAGTCTATTCAACCTTTATGTCCTGCTTTGTTGAAAGTAAGATTGTCCCCCTCCCCCTATTACTTATCTCTTGTCTCACCATAGTTACCAAGTCTTGTGTTAGAAACTCTGGAATAGGAAGAAATATGTCATTACTGTTTAATAATATAGCTGCCCCATGTATTTCTACCATGTTATTGTCAATTAACTTACATTTTTTGGGTTAGACAATATAAAGGACTCTCTGATGTTTTCTACTTCGACCCATGGCTCTTGGGTTAGAGGTATATCTTCTGTGCATTCAGTAAATCACTTGCCGAGGAAGCTGTCCTGGCATTGTTGAGATTTATCTGAATGACATTCAGATTTGTTGGCATTTTAATTATTCTTATCAGGGACTTGGTTTGCCCCTGATATAGGAGTATCCATCTTCAGTTTAGTCTGTATTAGACCACTCCTTTGGTTTCCTTCTAACAAGTTATACCTGCCAGAATTTATCTTTGTGGCTGGTGATGGCCCTTTAGGTTTTGTAACTTTAGAAGGAAGGAACTGCCAGATGCAGTACCCCAACCATTCCCATTTCTCGGACAAATCTGCCAGAAGCCAAGCATACTGTGAAAGCCTGCCACTATACCTTTGGAGGGAACTTCGGCTTGCGATACAGCGACAGCCGTCATATCCTTGCTTTGTGGAGTGGAACTAGGCTGACTAGAAGTTTCAGCTCCTTGGCAGCAGATCCGCCCCAAGGCACTGGCACAGGTTCCGAGGAGTCTTCTGCTATCAAACCAGGAGAACTACCAGTATTTTTCAGATATTCCAGTTTTCTTAAAATTGTTTTTCACTTTAGGCATGCAATTATGGAAAAAACTAGTTCTTAAAAAGTTTTGCTGTCATCCATGATTGTTTAACCATGTGTTTAAAACACTTTTAAAAGCTCTCGGCCTTTTGTATTTTCCAATGACGAAAGGAGTTAACTGATGGTCACTAGAAGCATTTGCACAAAGTAAAGCCATCAATCTCTTTGTTTTTCTTAAAACCCTTAGCACATTTTTCGTCTAGCCTGGTAGGGCTGAAGTGGCCAACAACACTACAGTAGGCAGATCTTATCCACATTGTAAATTTGACTTGGGGTTAAATTATGCTCTAAAACAATGGTGTTAAAAGTTCCAATGTATTCTTCAACTGCATTTTCATCAGACGATCTAGTTTCACTACTCACATCTAGCCTACGGATTCAATGGCAAACTTTAAATTTTTGAACCAACCGTCCAAAAATAAGGATTCTTTATCTGCAAATCCATCTTACGATGAAATTGTTTTGTCTTGTCAATTACCATAAGGCTGGTCACAGGTTTACTTTGTAATCTTAGTGCACTGAGCCGAGTTAATAAAATAGTCTGTTTCAGTTTAGGATTTTTAAACGTATGTCTAGACTCAATAGTTTTTCCGTTACAGCCTGAACAGCAAATTTGTTTAGTTCAACTTTTTGTTTTTTTATATATAAATCGTTGATGACCCTATAGTATAATCACATATAATGCAGTTTCTGTTTTCACCTTTTTCAAGAAGTTTGACTCTGTCCAGTTTTTGCTCGATCATAAGAGTCGCTGGTTTATGCTTAATACTTGTACCGGTGGAACAAATTGGCTTAGAGAACATCTTAACGTATAGTTTTCACGGTGAAGTATAACTAGATTTAATAATGGTAAACTAATATACACAAAACTTAATAACAAATAATATAACAGAAAACAACAATTACAACAGAGTTATGATGATGCAATGCGTTTCTAGAATGACATCATACTGAGAAAATGGCGGCTAGTGACCAAAGCCGAGACACACCTGTTGCAATATTTACCGAGCAGGACCGAGGTGTGGTGGATTATAAAACATGCCAAACCATGGGATAGCGGATTATAGAGTGGATATAGTGTTGTTAGTAAAACATAGGTATGAGTAGTTATTGTTTTGTGTGTTTTATTTTAGTGAGGTATGTGGGACACTTAATACCATAGTAATATTATGGAAGTAGACACGTGAAAAAAATGGGAAAGAGTAATTCATAGTCAGTCAAGTGAAGTAATGTATTATTTATAATTTTATGAAAAGGAAGATACAAGAAGGTCTGATAATGTTACCACTTCAAAAATAGTCGCTGACTCCTTTATAGTAGGTTATCATACATAATGGAGTGTATTTCATAGTAGTATACAGCATATACTAAAGAAAATAAATCCACTGAGAATACTCATCAATTCTTCATAAACAACAGCTAAAAAAACAGAAATCCGAAATAGATGGATTTGAAGTGATCATAGATGCATAAATGAATTTCACAGCATGCACAAAAATAGTCACTGAACCCTTCATAGTAGGTTATCATACATAATGGGGTGTATTTCATAGTAGTATACAGCATATACTAAAGGAAATAAATCCACTGAGAATACTCATCAATTCTTCATAAACAACAGCTAAAAAAACAGAAATCCGAAATAGATGGATTTGACAAGTGTTCGTAGATGCATACATGAATTTCATGACATGCATAAAAAATGACATACAGTAAAAAAATGTGCTTCCTGTATTGAAGGAAATATTTAATTTAGCAAAGGTTTGTGGTCTCTAGAATATTATAAAAAGTTTGGTTTAAAACGGTAGAAGTTTTGTAATAATAGAAAAATTTTAATTGGAAAAGCAGACCACCGAAAGATTTAGGGATGAGAAAAGAACAATCGTATAAAAAGATGAAACTTATTTACATTCATCATACATTAAATCGCACTCGTGAACAAACGACTCAAATGTAGACCCTCATACTCCCATTCTCAGGGACAATATACCATCAATGTGCATGCTGGCAAGGAACAAGAATTAATCAAAGAAGCATTATTAATGTTTAAGTATAGAGAAAAATGTCGTGACCATCACAACTCCTTGAATTATAAAAATTGGTTAAAGGGTAAGTTAATTCCTAATCTTCCATCTAACTCAGTTTTTGTCATTGACAATGTGTCATATCAAAACACACAGTTAAACCCATCTCGAAATTCTAACTTCAAAAAATCTGATATAATCACATAGCTTCAAAAACAATATACAGTATCTTACCATGATAAAACGTTCAAACCAGAATCGTATTCACTTATTAACTTAAGTAAAAACAGAACAAAACATATGAAATTGACTCGTTACTTGAAGAATGTAGTTAGTGTAAGCAGACCATTCACCATCCCGATTTGAACCCCATTAGATGAAAATCATGTTTCTAAAGACAATACATTTAAAGTGGAGAACTGCATTAATTGGGCTAAGGATAAAATGTATATGATAACCCAGATGATTGGCTAAAAAGGTGTAATCTAGCTGAAAAGAATGAGGATGAATATTTAAATGTTGGAATCTGTTATTGAAAGAATAATTGTCAATTTAGCTGAGGACAGAAGATGCAGTAGTAGTGATAGTGAAGATAGTGTTAGGAATTATGAGATAATATAAAAATTTAGTCTTTATTCTAAGTCCCAATGCAATCCACAAAAAGTAGCTTGTTTTTTCATCACTGCTTGTATTTCTATAATCAAACACCCAAGCACTTACCTATTACTAGATAAGTTAAATTATACTTAAATGTTAGTTATCAGGGAAAAGAATTTTATATTTTACCCGGTAGTGAAGGCAACAAATAGTCTTTTGTTTGCTTTATATAATTATTCATTGCATGTTATGTTTAGACAATTTAAATATAGTAATTGAAATGGTGGTTTACTAATGTTTTACTTGCTGAAAGAATAAAGATTGAAGCAGTGACATAACTTTATTGATTGCCACCCCCGCAGCTACAAGAATGGCACCCCCAAAAAACGAAGTCGCAACTTGTCAGCTTTTGATGACCCCTCTTCAACCGTAAGCAATCCCACCCCATGGTCTTATAAGCAACTACTATTTGGTAGTAATTAGACATTATTTTTACTCTAAATTGAAATGAAAGTAAATTAATTTAAGTATAGGACATTCTTTATATAACCAAACTATCTGTTGGTAGCATTGTAGTTAAATATGCCAATGCTATGAAGTATCATATTCAAAAGAACATGCAAGCTTTAAGTAAAAAAAATTATCATCTATAAAAGGGAATGAAAAACTGCAACATTAAACATCTAGGTTTATTATTTTTAAAAACCTTGTAACTTGTTATAATTATAATTAATTATTTAAAACCTTTTCTTTTCTTCATGTGAAAATATTTGTCTGCTAATATGTTAAGATCGATAGCACAAGCTCGAACTCAGTCTGGAGTTCGACATTGTATTCCTCAAATAAGTCTTGATAAGTTTGGGCGGGGTAGCACTATTGTTAACTGCTAGTAAACAGATTGCTCAATCGTAATGATTACGGTTTCAGACTTATGATCCATGGTTATATTATTTATGGAACAGTTTTATTAAGATATCTTAACAAAATGTTGTTCATTGTAAAATTTATTTTGATGGTACAGTAGTGTGTTTACTACATTTATTTTTTTTAATTCCTTTATATATATTTTTTTACGCCACTGGATTAAAGTTCCACAAAAACAAAATAGAATAACAACTACTGTACAAGGAATGTGTGTTTTTGCCGTTCTGTCTTTGGCACCCTCTTTGTTTACTTCTCTGCCACTAGCCTAATTCACCACTTGCTCAGCTACCTACTCTTCCTTCAGGTTTCTTCACGCAACAAATGAGATATATTTAAATAAAGCCTAAGTTTGCTTCACTTGTGCCATAAACTTGTAAGGGTAAAATCATATTTTTTGAAATTAAGTCTTTGATAATAAATAGTCTTTAATAATAAAACTAGCTTCAATTTTGTTTTTTTGCTAAATATTCCTGAACTGCAATTATTTGTTACTTGCAATCTGGCAGACTGTTTTGGGTTGTTAATATCTATATTTTATCAGCCATTTTCAAGTGTTATGCTGGGTTTTCCCGTTGTCTTAGTTTAAAATCACAAATTACGAACACACGACACATAACAAACACACAAGTTCTTTAAACATTTAAAACATGATGCAGTAGGCCCACTGTCACAACGCGTACTCAGTACTGGAGTACTCGTTGTGACAGTGGGCCTACTGCATCATGTTTTAAATGTTTAAAGAACTTGTGTGTTTGTTGTGTCGTGTGTTCGTAATTTGTGATTTTAAACTAAGACAACGGGAAAACCCAGCATAACACTTGAAAATGGCTGAATAGCCGAAATGGCCTTAGTGATATAACTACAGAAAAATATAGACTATTGTGACGGTAAGTCTTATTAATATATCTAATTATATATATATATATATAACCAAAAACTTACGACAATATACAGAATTTTGAATTTTTTTTCCATTACTGTTTGTTTTAAAATGTATTATTTCGGTTTAGTCTGGATTCAGAAGAAGCCCATTTTCTGTAAACCAAGAATCTAACTCTTCTAGTGATTCAACTACTACATTGTTCAAAGTTTCAAAAAATTTTGCTTGATAACTGCTGTGGTGTCATCTGCAAATAATATCAATTCTAAATTTGTTGCCGGTGAAAGATTATTTATATAAACTAAGAACAATGGTCCCAGTATGGATCCCTGTGGTACCCCAAATTTGACATAATCCAATTTAGATAGATATCTTTCACTAGCACTGTATAAAATAGTCCTTTGTCTTCTATTCCGTAAATTAGATTTTATCAAAGATACAAGATTTTCATTAATACCACATTTCTTCATTTTCTGAAGCAATAGAGAATGATCCACACAATCAAATGCCTTGGACAGATCACCAAAAATACAAGGATACAAAGAATTAATACTGTGTTCTACATATCATATCCAGTAAAACGTTGTAATTTTTTTAATTAATCAACCGAACTGAATCTTATGGTCGTGAGCACAACTCATTCAATAACTCATTGACTGTTATTTAGTTGCTAAAAAGATTTTGGTTTTAAAAACATTGATATTAAAAAAATCACCATACCAGACAGCACAAACATACTTTCATGCAGACAGCACATGCTCAGTACATTCTTTAAGAAAATGCAGAATGTGAAAAGCACATCCTGGAATATTCCAGAATATGCCTGGCATATTCCTGGTATATACTCAGGAAAAGTGAACGACAGCGCTCACAAGGTGCCTGGGACATGCATGAATATTCTCAGAACGTACTTGGCACATTCCGCCTTTTCTCAAAAATAATCGTATTATTTTTTTCCTCATCAAAACCTGGGCACGTTTTATGATCACAATATGAACTATGCACATGCTACACTTCTAGAGGACATGCCTAGCATATTTTGGGCACATACAAGTCAATATGATTTTTACACATTATACACACATGCTGGGCACATTTGACTATCTTAATATGATGAGCTACACACACATTCTACACACATGCTGGGCATATGCTACACTTGTATAGAAAATGCCTATAGAAACTCTAACTTTGCTAACCACCTTTTGGACTCAGGTCATAGTTTTGATCCGAAATTGAATGTTAAACTCTTACATACAAAAAATAAAAGCAATAGATTAAATAATTTAGAATGTTTAGAAATAAATAGATCTATTTCACGTAGGCCTATTTTCAACTTAAATGACCAAATTGTATTAAATTCTTCACCCCTTCTAAAACACATCCTAACATAGTTCATCAACCTTTATCTACCTGCTAGGTCATTCTCCCTACCCTTCCCGATTTCTCTATTAGTATTGTATATAGTTTCCTGTTACTTGTGTGTGTATAGGGTAGGTGGCCCAATAGTTGACCAGTTAAGGAAATGTTTTAAATAAACCATTTATAGTTAACTCTTCATAACAGAAAAACATTAACAGTATATACTCAAAATAAAGCTCATTTAATGCTTAATCCATTTTAATAATAAAAAATTATTACTAAAAGACTATAGTCTAATTATTACAAATGCACCAAATTTTGTCACAGTTTACCAGTAGTTGACCAGTGACAACCAAAGAATGACCAATCTTCAACCAGTAGTTGACCACAACATTTTTAACTGTTTCTATTTATGAAATAACAAAATGATTTAAGTATTTATCATGGATATGGAGTATATTTAAACTCAAGAGACATTAGGTATTCATTCTATTTATTTGAAACAATACAAACTACATTGTAGTACAATAGTAATCGAATTACAATAAAGAATAGTGGTTACAGACCAACAGGCTCTAAAAATTTATACTTAATCCTATTTTCAGTTGTAAAAAGTTCTGGTGTTATTAGTTTTTGTTTACTATTTAACTATTCATAATAACACTAACATCCTTTTCATCTGTTTTTCCTACGCTTAATGTGATTTTCACGGAGACTCGTTTGGCCACAATATGTGATCAAGGAATGATGGACTTATTTCTAAAGTATTTTTTATTTGCCTATTTGGAGTAATAGACATATTATTACCTGTATTTAGAATACTTTTGTTTTGACTCTTTCCATCAATTTCTTCATCATTGGGCTGTTTCAGAAACAACTTCATTTGTTACCTCATTATGTGAGGTGGAAGGTTCAGGACTTCGAGTTTTTTCATCGTCTACTTTTTTGTAAGAATTACAATTTATTCAAAATTTTGTTCTACGTTTTCATAGAAAAATTTAAAATTTTTCTTGCAAGAGGTAGGCCTACATGATCTTTCAATTTATTGATCAAAGTTGAATGAGGGACATTAAATTTCCTCTCAGCTTCTCTTATCTTTCCACCTTCTCTTACAAATGTTAGTGCCTCTCTCAAATCATCTTCTGAATATTTGAAAAAAGTCTTCTTTTCCCTTTTCTTCTCCATTTTCAAAGCTTCTGAAACATAAAATTTACAAATAAAATTAAATTTGAGCTAAAGTAACACAGTAGCCTAGACTATGTTATAACATCGGTACTAAAGCACTATAAAAAATAGGTAAAACTTACAGGTATGGCTTAGGCCTAAACAAATTAATATTACTATTGTGTTAAAATATCATTGATAATATATAATTGCATTTTGTAAGATAGTACATTTAATAAAAATCACTGAAATTTTAAGGGTAAAACACAATTGCTATCACGACCTATGATTGACCATAAAGTCCCCAGTAGTTGACCATGCTGGTCAACTACCAGTAGCAAGTGTTTTTCTTACATTTTACACTGTTTATTAGTCACAAACATATATTATAAAAGATTTAGATTTATAAGATTGTAGAAAAGTAATATTGTTGTTGAAACCTAATTGTTGACCAAATTGGTCAACTATTAGTAAATGGCAAAAATTTGTGGCTAATAGATGACCATTAATATTTTGAAGTTAAATTTGTAGTTAAGACAATAGTAAATGCTATTAATATGTAGCTTAATAAGTCTACTTTCATTAAAAAATCAGTGGTAAAGTAAATATAAAACTTACATAAAAATGCTGGAGAAAAACAAATAATGTGCAACTAACCTGGTTCTTATTAGATGGTGTTTGCTTCTACAAGATTCTTTGCATCATCAATTGGAAATAATGGCTGCCATCCACAATTTTTCCACCAAAGATATCCCCTGTTACCTATCAGCTAAAAACATACTACTGAACATGTGTAACCAATCAGGAAGCTCCTATCAGTATTTATTTTCTTGTTTTTTAATGTAATGTATGATAATGGTCAACTACTGGTACGTGGTCAACTATTGGGTGACTTACCCTAAATAGTTGTCAATACTTGTATATTATCAGTTGTCTGATGATGCCGCAAAGCGAAACAATTGTAGCTGATTTATATTATTAAATAATTTTTGAAACTAGCTTTTTCGCTTTATTTTATTCTTGTATATAGAAGATGTCTAGCATACTCTGGACACATTCATGATCTTAATATGAAACTTGTATAGAAGTCCCAGAACTGGACACAATGAGATCCAGTTCATAAAGCTCTAGCCTATATATGTAGTATTTAATACTCCATGTATGTGTATGTATGTCAACATTTAGTATGTCGGTATAGTCGCAGTTTATTCCGCCTAGACAACTTAATGTACAGAGTGACAATTCATCATTCATCAAGGGTTGGTTGCACACACAAAATAATTCCATATTATTATTAGATATAGGTGATTAAAATTTGTTTAAATCTTGGCAATTAATACAAACTTATATCAAATACTGTAGTTTTTTAAATAAGAAATGGCTATTTAAGTTAATAACATTTATTGAATTTTGAAACATTGTATGACTTTATACAAATTTTGATATGTATTTAGGGCCTAGTTCTATTTAATAAATCCATGAAAATAAGTTTAATTAGCCATAGTTGTCATAATATAATTTTATACCAGTCAAAATGCATTAAATGTTTAGACTGTAAAACATCACAGTTTAGAAACTGTATAAATATTATATTAAAATACATTTTACCATAGGCCTACGTATACAGAAATATCAAAAAGTGTCTTTCCATGGTCACGCTGAAAGTAACTAAATAGAATAAAATTACTTGTATCTTCTATAGTTTAATTTGAAAAAAACATACTTTGACAAGTTGGTTCAGGTTAGCTTTTTATTATACTTATTTCTATCTAATGATTACAGATAAAAGTAAACCGTTCAATTAGAACACAACAACCTTTGTTGACTATTATGTATAAACAGTTGCATAAAATTCCTTTTTTTATAGAAAACATATACAGTATTAATATATATCCAAAGCTAATCTGACCTAACATACCACAGTATATTTTAAAGTCAAATGCTAGTTTTGTAGCTATCGATCTTAATTTTATTGGTAATAGGACAGTTAAGCTTGACCCCGCCTTATTGTGTAAAAGACACAACACTTCACTTATCCCTTTATATATAAGGGATCTATATACTTTACTGTTGGCGGAAATCAATTATAAACAATATACAAGTAGCCTACAACTTAAGAAATTACCAAACCAAAAATGTTTATAAGAATAATTAACCTTGAAAACTTTAGCCATAAATTTCTGGCAATCGCCAGATAGACTAACAACTGTAATACAACATCGCCAGATTATTTCTATCTGGAAATAAGAAGTGCTATATATATGTTTAACAACTAAAACTAAAAATATACTGTGATCGCATATGTTTTATGTATAGAATAAAATACTTTAGCAAAACGCCAATATGGCTTATTTATTTGAGACCAATAAATTTATTATTTCACAATGATGTTACATTTAACTTGGCAACGTTAATCAAGTTGAGTTTTTATTGTGTCTTTTCATAGCATTTATTATTGTTTTTTGTGCAAGATCATTTTTAGTTTTTCACTTTTTTGGTAATTAATTAATGACCACCACTAATTGTATTTAGATTTTACAAAACTATTTAGACCAACAACTTTGCAATACATATAATTTGCTGAGAACATGTTACAAGTTTTGGTAAATATGTAGTGTTCCTGATGTTGTGATTTAATAGCAAAATTTATGTAATTTGTGTTCTACCTACCTCCTTTTGCAACAATTAGATCATCCTTTATTATTCAATTCACTTTTGATTTACCAAAGTCCATTATTTCTGTTGAACGCAAGATATTTAAAAGGACAATATCATGGGATTTTGAGGTTAGATCAGGATATTGATGTTACTACTTATAACAACTTGTGAATCTA